>JARBWK010000002.1:127005662-127474402 GCA_030556195.1 Anolis apletophallus
GGGCCCGGCGTCTCCAGTCTCTACTTTCCGAACGGTGACGATCTAGGGACAGATGCCAGCTCCTCCTGCCCTGCTCTATGTCCCTGCGTCTGTTATGGGAACGGCCCCGCTCTTCCAGTTCAGTATCGCTATCTCCTTGAGAAGCAGCCTCCCCCGAACTTTCCCAGCCGCTGGCCTCCATCTGCTGCTCGGCCAGGTCTTGGGAACCTCGGCCGTTTGGGAACTCATAACTATCTCCGCTATCTGCTTCGCTGCCTCCCATCTCCACCTGGTCCGCTCCTTCTCCGGGAGAATGCTCCCACTCGAAATCCCTATGTATTGTTGTTTTTATTGAATTTTGTGGTATGTTTTTACTGTGCATTTTATTTTTATTGTGATCTGCCCCGAGCCTGCAGGGAGGACGGAATATAAGATTGAATAATAAATAAATAATAAATAAATAAATAAATAAACAGCAGTGGTTCTCAACCCGAGGTTCCCAAGATGCTTCTTTCCGTAGTGCATCACTTATAAATGGTAAACCCAACTACTTCTGAGTGAGAGTCGAACTCATCTCCAGAAGACCACATTATAAGGCGGCGGATTACGGCCTTGACGTGGCCTCACCCCATCCTTACTTAGTTTCAGGCCGGAGAAGCGCAGGCCAGGAGAAGTAAAAAAGTTCTTGCCAAAAGTAGTGTATGAACGTGCAGGAAGTGTTTCTGTCATAACAATTGCAGGCCACCGCCCCACCCCCTGTATAGACGCAGCAAAAGGAAAAGCAAGGCTAAAAGCTCAATGTACAGCTGCTGCCAATTTGTCAGGACACGCTCTCGACTTTTTCTTGACATTGGCTAGATGCTGTGAACTTCTGCAAGAAATAAACTAAAGGGGGAGACACCTCGTTTTCAAGTGAAACAGAGAAATCCTTGCCAGAGGACCTTTTCATTTCTCTGCCAGCCATGTACAGGACGGATGACTATCGATCCCGCCACAGCTTTTCGGCACAGCAGTGAACGTACGATTGAAAGCATTCTGTTCCTGGAACTGCAATGTGGTTCCCAAATTACGCATGCATGTTATACACATGATCCCAAACACAGCCAGATTTATATATCTCCCCATTCTAAAGGGAAGGAATGGAAATAAAGGTCTGTGTTCCTACCCCTGGTGGCCTAAGTGGACAATTTCCTGGTACTGTACCCATCAATCGATCCATGGGACGTAATCACTGGTAAACCAATGTCAGCTGCCAAACAACTGAAAATCCATGAGAATGCAGCTGTACTCTCTGCCACTCAGAAGACAGGGTGACTAGTAATTCTATGAGGTTAGGATGTAGGATCTGTACCAAGACTAACTGACGTACACCGTTACATGGAATGAAGTCCCAGCTGATTCACTTGTCACTAAGAAGTGATACTTGTCTTGATGCATAAAGCAAGACATAGAAATTGTTTACCACCAGCAGTTTCTGATGGAAGCAAGGTTGTACCTAAAGCCAACAGACAAGTAGAGGAGGGGTAGTAGAACTCATGCGGCAACAACTATCACCTTTGACTTTTTTCGCCGACCGACCCACAGGTTACAAGCCAGCAGTCAGGGGAATGAAGCTGGGGTTTGACAGAGAATTGTTGCCAATCCAACAGTACAAAGCCAAAGGACAAGAAAGGGAGTAACATCTGTTGTTCGCGTGCAGCGATAAGTCAATACTTTGTGCTCCTTCACTGGCCCAAGGAAGATACATCCACTTGACATAGTACCACGCGGTGGACATTGCAAAGCATTCCAAAAAGGTCAGCTTTCAGAAAGAGGCAACCAAACGTCGACTTGCAAATATGGGAGTGTGAGTATCTGGCCAGAGGAGAGTCATTCCAACCTCTCTGTCAGACATACAGAACTGAAAGTCATCATCGCATCATTACAGAAAGCAATATGAAAACAGTAATTTGAACGCAGATCAAACGAAACTTGAGTAGATGTTATGTATGGACAACGAGATTACTAATAAAAACTTTAGGAATATTTCTGGATGAGGTAGATGTGTTGAAAAGTAGCCTGTTTGGAGAAGTTCACCTCAACGCCATACCCCACAAAGACAACTTTGAGGAGAAGTACGTGTGCTCTAGCTCCATCATAAGTAATAGAGCTACATCAGAGTAGCGGTAATCTCTCAATTCCTAAGAAAAGAACGTTCCTAATAAAAATTCTTTTATAAAAGGGTCTGCTCAAAGTATGGCTTTTCGGGACAGTTAGTAAGAGGTGATATATCTATTGGTCGGTGGAGCAGCAGACACTCAGAAATCAATCTCAGGGATGCCAAGAATGGGTAAGTTGGCCTTGAGGAAAACTAGTTTCTCCACTGCCATGGGGTTGAGCAGGCTCCTTGGATTAGTCATAACATCTCCTGCAAGGCTGAACACCCTCTCGCTCTGCACGCTGGTAGGGGGGCAGCTGAGGTACTTTCGGGCTACATGTGCCAGATCGGTCCACCCCTGCGTGGAACGTGCAGACCAGTAGGCCAGTGGATCTGTGTCTTCATATGGCTGTAGAGGCTCTTCAAAGTACTGTTTGACGGTAGACTCAGACACGTCAGCCATAGCCACTTGAGCCGACAATGAACTGCCTTCTTCTGTCACTAAGGCCACGGCATTTTTCATGAAACAGCTTTCTGTTTGCGCTCCTCTCTTCTGTGCTCGTTGGTGGACACTCTCTGTGCTGTCAGAAGTGGAAGAGCTGTTTGCTTCGGCACTGCATTGCGGAACTGGTGATGTTGTTTCGTTACGGACTACCCCCACCCTCTGTTCGAACGCTTCTCTCACAAGTGCGACGAGCTCTTTCTTCCATCTTGGGAAATCAGATTGGCTAACAACAGTGTCCTTCACGCGAGGGTCACAGAGTGTGGCGATCACATGACAGTTATTCTCCATCAATGGGAGTAGACGTTTCTGTAACGCAATCTTCAACTGCTTCACCAACTCCTGGGACTGCGGTGTAAGTCTTCCGGACAAGGTGTGCAACGTGCTCTGTGCAGCTTTGTTTTCCAAGTGCTTCTGCAAAAGTTTTATTGCAGGGATCACATCCCCCAGTAAGGCTTTGTGGCTGGATAGAGCCTCTGTGGCATCTTTGAAGGGCTTAAGGATGTCGACGGCCTCCGAGATTACCACCCACTCCTGGTTGTTAGGGAGCAGCGCGTTAACCTGTCCGCCAACCGACAACGAAACCCCGTGCACGGCCCTCTTCTGCTCCAACATGCGCGTTAGCATTTTGAAGGTGGAGTTCCACCGCGTGGGCACGTCCTGTAACAACCGGTGTCGGGGAAGATGCCCAGTGACTGCCTTCTCGTAGTAGACTTGCAGACTTAGTGCTTCGATGGAAGAAGGCTGCTATTTTTCGACAGCGCTCTACCAGAGGGGCGATGCTGTGGGAGCTGGCATCTTCATGGACCTTCAATCCATCTTTGACCGTGTTATGTAGTACGTGGGACAGGCAGGTGATGTTAGTGAAGCCTGCAGAGTCAACGGCCCGTACCATATTTTTCCCAGCATCGGTGACAATGAATCCCAAAAGTGTGGTAAGATGCATCCACTCTGCCATCATTCCCTGCAATATAGTGCTTATGGTGTCGGCCTTGTGATCCTTGTCTACCACCTCCAGAGCCAAGAGAGACCATCGCTGACCCGCCTGCAGGGTTCCCTCCTTCTCCCACCAGTGAGCCGTTAACGACAGGAAGGAATGGCCTCCCCCCACACTGGACCAAATGTCGGTAGTGAAATGGACGTGGGCAGCATTGGTGGCAGTCTTCAACTGGGATTTCAAGAGTTTCTTGCATCCGTCAAACAAAGCTGGAATGACCACTTTGGAAAAGGTATGTCGTGTGGGGATCTTGTAACACGGTGCAAGTAAGGACAGCAGTCCTCTAAATCCCTCCCGTTCTACCGTTCTATAGGGCTGGTGGTCAAGAGCCATCATTACTCCTATGCACTGCGTAATCTCCTTTGCTGAAGGATTCCTTACACCACTTCTCACCCTGCCCAGGAAATTGCCCAATTATCGATGGTACCTTGAGTATTGGCTCTTCCAGGGTCACAAGTACTACCTGGGGATTTTCCCGGTGGTGAGAGTGGGCCTTCCTATTGCCTTTAAGTGAGCAGCATACATAACTGGATGATGCCTCCTCAAGTGATTGGAGATTCCGCTGGTGGAAAGATGTCTCTTGTCTTTTCCCCTGCTGACGTTTAATCCGCAATGCCTACACTCCGCCACGGTTTCCTTATCCGGATGGACAGTGAAGTGATCCCAGAGTGCTGTCCTGGGCCTTCCAATATGCACAACTGGGGAGAGGAAATGGTCCCCGTCAATGTCGCTAGAGACTGTGGCCTGTGAAAGGGTTACAACATCCCCCATGGAGCTGGCATCCTCATTCTCACTGTGCTCTGAAGATGACAATTGCAAAGTTATGTCTTCAAACGTGGCATTGTCTTCAATGATAACTGTTGGAGTTACATTGTTTTCCCCTCCCCTCGAGCTTTCAGAATGTACTCGCTTTCTGGAAGTGCTACATTGCGTACTTCTCGCCCTCAGCTCATCTGGTCTGCGCATTACGGGCACAGGGCTCTTATGTCCATCTCCGCTTAGAGCAAATCTTTTCATCGTTTCAGTAATACGTTATGGAGATTACAAAATGCAAATTAAATAACCAAATGATGGCCTCTGTGAGTGTGGGTGGGTACTAGGCTAGGCAGACTACGGAGAACTAGATTGCAAAGGGAAGGGAACACACGCTTCTGGCCCCCGAACACGGCAGGGCACGGGCACCTCTGCCCAGCAGCACACACTCAAGACTTGAGCCTCTTGGTCTGGCGTGACCAGGAAGCCCCTGGAGGTAGAACTGTATGTATGTGAAGGGAACACACGCTTCTGGGCCCTGAACACGGAAGGGCACGGGCACCTCTGCCCAGCAACACACACTCAAGACTTGAGCCTCTTGGTCTCTGGCCCCTGGAGGTGACCAGGAAGCCCCTGGAGGTAGAACTGTACTGTATTGAGCCTCTTGGTCTGGCGTGACCAGGAACTGGAGCAAGAGAACTGTATGTATGTGAAGGGAACACCCTGGCCCCTGAACACGGAAGGGCACGGGCACCTCTGCCCAGCAGCACACACTCAAGACTTGAGCCTCTTGGTCTGGCGTGACCAGGAAGCCCCTGGAGGTAGAACTGTATGTATGTGAAGGGGAACACTGTATGTATGGGAAGGGAACACACGCTTCTGGCCCCTGAACACGGCAGGGCACGGGCACCTCTGCCCAGCAGCACACACTCAAGACTTGAGCCTCTTGGTCTGGCGTGACCAGGAAGCCCCTGGAGGTACAACTGTATGTATGTACTGATAATGTGAAGGAAACACTTGCTTCTGGGCCCTGAACACGGGCAGGGCACGGGCACCTCTGCCCAGCAGCACACACTCAAGACTTGAGCCTCTGGGACCTGGCGTGACCAGGAAGCCCCTGGAGGTAGAACTGTATGTATGTGAAGGAACACACTGATGGCACCTAACCAGCAGAAAAAACACACACTCAAGAAAACAGCCTTTGCCTGGCGTGTGAATGAATATTAAAGCATTGGATGAGTACTGGATATTACTGTACAATGGACTGATAATAAATGTAGCCTCTTGGTCCAAGAGTAACCAGAAAAAAGCCCCAGGCAGGCAGGAAAACTGCCTTTGTAAAAATTGTGAATGAATATTATTAAAGCATTGGATGAGTACTGGATATTACTGATAATAAATGTAACAAGGAAATCTCTTGCTTATGGCCAAGAGTAACCAATAGAAAAAACAAAAAGCACAGGCAGGCAGGAAAACAGCCTTTGCCAGTAAAAATTGGTGAATGAATATTATTAAAGCATTGGATGAGTACTGGATATTACTGATAATAAATGTAACAAGGAAATCTCTTGCTTATGGCCAAGAGTAACCAATAGAAAAAAACAAAAGCACAGGCAGGCAGGAAAACAGCCTTTGCCAGTAAAAATTGGTGAATGAATATTATTAAAGCATTGGATGAATACTGGATATTACTGATAATAAATGTAACAAGGAAATCTCTTGCTTATGGCCAAGAGTAACCAATAGAAAAAAGCAACAGCACAGGCAGGCAGGCAAAACAGCCTTTGCCAGTAAAAAATTGGTGAATGAATATTAATAAAGCTTTGGATGGAATGAATATTAATAAAGAAAGAAAGGAGCGAGTTGCTTTTCTCCTTCCTCCTCCTCCTCTATTTTCTCCCAGGGCCCGGCCTGCTAACAGGCGGCAGGCAGGCTCTGGCAAGAACTTTCTCCGCTCCTTTCTTCCCTGCTGCGAAAACGAAACTTGAATGAGCTCTGCCTCGTGGTGCGTGGGTATTTAAAGGATCTTGACCCCGCCCTCCAAGTGTTTCTTTGCCTCTGATTGGCTAAAGGAAAGGTGGTGTGATGGTACCACCTGGTCTCCATTAGCCAATGAGAAAACACGCTTACTAAGGGCAAAGAAGCCATACGACGCACTTACGACACTTACGTACCAGATACAAAAATGGCGTCGCAAAGTGTCGTAAAAAAAAAGTCTACTTCCGGGATCGCGGCAGCGATCCGTATAAACTAGAAAGTCCCATTACATACGAATCACTTACGATTTCTTTTAATTTTCATAACTTTTTTCTCATGCCTAGTCCAAACGATGCCTCCAGTAAAACCAAATTAATTCATAACAAAGCAGGGTTTCCTTGCTTTGTTCCAAATTAAGTAAGCACCTGGTAAGATCCCAATCTTAGGTAAGATCCGGGGCTTCCCAGGTGTGGGCCCAGTATGGATTGTGCCTTCAGACCGCATCATGTAATCCCCAGACCCAATCCACACAGCCATCTCAGTTTTTCATGATCCAATACCCCCAAGACCCCAAGAGAACCTCTAAAAAGTTTTAAAAACTTACCTGGCTACTATTAAGGTATTCCTCGCATCCTCCTGGTGCGAGGAAATGATGCACTAGGAGAAGTCTCTTGGCACATCATTTCCTCACTCAAGGAGGGTGAGAGGAGAACCATAATAGTGGCAGGATAAGTTTTAAACTTTTTAGTGGTTCTTTTTTGGAAGGGGGGATTTAGGGTGACTGCATGCTATCCCTATAGCAATCAGGATGGCATGTAGCCACCGTCCCAGAGAAAGCCTGAGTTTCTTTAAACCCGCTTTGGGGGCATGTTTAAGTCCTGTGTGGAAGTGCTCCTATTGCAAATCATACTGAGATTCTATTAACCAAGACAATAAAATTGAGACTGTTATATATATCATAAGAAGACAAAATTCACTGGTAAAGACAATAATGCTTGGTAAGGTAGAAGGCAGCAGCAAAAGGGTAAAACAGCATTTCAGGTACATCAAGTCAATCAAGGATGCAATGGCCTGATTAGGGATGTCCATGATAAGATGACTTGAAGGACTCCATGAGTACAAGTAAACTTGAAGGCAGCAATTTTATGACAATAAACCCTTGTATATTAGAGAAAGGTAATCTACTAGTATACATTGGCCAAGTGGTTGCTTAATCATATCTCCATACTCAGGAACTAGGATAGAGAAAATATATGAAAATCTTTTACCAAAAAAGGGTTTAACTTTTTTTCAAATGTAGGGAACTTGTAAGGAAGAGAATCTTAGGCAAATAGAAATAATTGCCATTCAGTTCTTATTCTGCATGAATAATGTCCTTTTTCTTTCCAGAAAATAATACTTTCTGTAGGAAAAATGGGTTTTTTTAACAGAAAATAATATTTCTACACAGAAAAGAAGTTTTCTGCACATAAAACTCAATATTCTGTTAAAAAGTTGTTTTCTGAGCAAAGTATTCCATTTTAGACATAAAAGATACTTTTAATAATCAGTTTGGAACTGTAAAAATACTTTGAATACTACACTAGCCTAGCTGAGAGGACAAAATGGCAAAGTTATTTATTATTTGCTCTGAAAATGAAATTGCACAGATTAACATCTGTAGAGGTTTCTTCTAATGCAGTGTTTCCCAACCAGTGTGCCGGGGCACACTAGTGTGCCATGAGTGATCATCACGTGTGCTGTGAGAAATTGGAACCTCCGGGGGGGGGGGGGGGAGAGTCTAGTGTGTTGAAGTATAAAAACCCTAAGAAACCTACTTCGATAAAGGCACAGAATTCCAAACACCCCCTTCCCCATCCATTGTCTACTTGGTCTCTCTCTCCATGCATTGGGAAGGCCCGTCTCCCTTTCCCCAAGTAGAGACCTCCTCTTGCCTCCTGGGGGTTCTGTGTGGGAAGTTTGACCCAGTTCTATCATTGGTGGGGTTCAGAATGCTTTTTGATCGTAGGGGAACTATAAATCCCAGCAACTACAACTCCCAAATGTCAAGGTCTATTTCCCCTGAACTCCATCTGCATTCATATTTGGGCATATTGAGTATTCATGCCAAGTTTGGTTCTGATCCAACATTGTTTGAGTCCACAGTGCTCTCTGGATATAGGTGAACTACAACTACAAAACTCAAGATCAATGCCCCCCAAACTTTTATAGCATTTTCTCTTGGTTATGGGAGTTCTGTTTGGGAAATTTGTGTCTTTCTGCCATTCCTGCCAGGATATCTATGTTGAGTTCATTGAAACAGACCCAGGTTTCACACTGAGTGTATAAATACATTTTAAAAACATATTTACTATATGTATTACTGTGTTAGAGTGTCATTTTGTGTCATTTTGGTTGGTGGTGTGCCCCAGGATTTTGCAAGTGTAAAAAGTGTGTCATGGCTCAAAAAAGGTTGGGAAACACTGTTCTAATGTATGGGTAAAACAGAAATGTGTGTACATTAGCTTAACGTTAAAACAAAATGATACAACTTGAAAAAGCCCCAGAAAGGGTTG
The DNA here is from genome assembly GCA_030556195.1 of Anolis apletophallus. Taxonomy (NCBI): domain Eukaryota; kingdom Metazoa; phylum Chordata; class Lepidosauria; order Squamata; family Anolidae; genus Anolis; species Anolis apletophallus. The sequence continues at coordinate 127,014,563 of JARBWK010000002.1, forward strand.
AGCATGCTCTAAAACTTTCTATAACTATAGAACCTTGATGCAATAGCATCACTGTTGTGGTGCAAGGTGTGTGAACCATATTGAGGGACAACTTCAGAGGAAGTGACACCAAGATGACTTGCCTATAAAAGTTTTGTGTAGTATTTCAGCAAATATTTTTGAACCCCTTGTAGTTAGATAGAACCACAAAATTATGTTATATATATTTTCCGTATGCTATTGCCTATGTGTATTTTATCCATATAATGACACAGCCAAAGCTTTGTGCTAGCTTACTTTTTTGAACCTTCCAGTGCTGTGCCAGAGCTGTCATTATTACCCAGTTACAATACTAACTAACTAAGTAACTAACTTTATTTCTTATGAGTCGCCCTCCACCAAAGGTGCTCTGGGCGACTTACACAATTAAAATAAACAGGTTACACACTTGAATTGTGTGGTTTCATCTACACACCCTACAAGCATGTGCTGTTTTCACGACATTTTATAGTTGCTAATTTTGTCAAATTGTATGGCTTTATAGCCATGGGAGTGAGATGCATTACTGCCCTGTGTGATGCCAATCCTAGTGAATCCAGTCTTGTTGGGAAATGACTTTCATGTTTGGGATAGGTCTTGTAGTTCACTGTGGTTGCTTTATGGAGTGGAGGGAAGCAAATGCAACCAGATGCTATCTTAGAGCCCTTCCACACTGCCCCTATATCCCAGGTTCTCCAGATTATAATATTTTCCCAGATTATCTAGCAGCGGAGACTCATATAATCCAGTTTAAATCTGATAATCTCAAATCAGATCCTGGGATATAGGACAGTGTAGAAGGGGCATACTTTTTCTTTCACATCCTTGTGAATTCCTTTCCAGTTGGGGTTTACTGTGCTGCCTAAGAGATGGCACTGTCAGAAAAACATAAACTTAAATCATTCATCAAATCCTAGGAATGAAATTAATGAAAAACAAAGTAGGAATCACTTTGAACTGTTGTGTGCATAGGGATGTCCCTTTTTCTAGAAAAAGAGGAAACTCCTATGCACACACAGTTCAAAGTGATTCCTTTTATCTACAGAATCATAATTATTGCTTCCTGTAGCACCACTTTCCCCATAAATCCTTGTTCCCCTAATGACCAGTCCTGTCTTCCTTGAGTCACTGATCTATTTTGTGATAAAATGTTCAAACTGGCACATTAGCTAGGATGCAATAAAGAAAAGTCAGGATAGCTAAATATCTAACATGGCAAATTATTCTAAAGCTGCACTAATTATAACAAAATTTAAAAAATAAAAAAAATATCTTGGGGGTATCAACACAGTTTAATATCACGTGTCTTTAACTAATTTATTTCGCAAAAATATCAATCTGAAGTAGTTTCCTTTGGAAATTATCCTCTTTGCTCAGTATCAACATGCAAATATAATGTCAGCAGGGATGATGACAAAAATTGTGATTTTTTGGGGGGGGGAAAAACTCTATTAGATGATTTTAAAAATATATAAACTACCTGTTTTCCACACAGGCTCCTGGGAAAGTATACATAATATTCTAAGTATTAGGTCTGTGCGATCAATGAAAAAATGTTTCAATACTCATTACTAAATTAGAAGGTGGCATATCATTTCTAAAGTATTTATAAAATATCATAAGGAATCCGTATTATAACTATAATGATATAACATTTTTTCATTACCTTTTTCTTATGTAATTGTGCAAGGGGGAAGCTTCCGGGGCTCCTTTCGCTCTCATTTTTAGTTATTGGGATTCAACTTGCCACAATGGTAGAACACATGTATCTCTGCCCCCCTCCCCCAAGTTTCAAAATGTTTCACACAGCCACTGACTTTTACAGATTTTTAACCAACATAAACTTAACTGTATTACTTCACTGGACGACCCCAGTGGCCATCCAGTCTAGCCCCCTTCTGTTAGGCAGGAAAAGCACAGTCAAAGCACCCCCAACAGATGCCCATCCAGCCTTTGAAATAATAATAATAATAATAATAATAATAATAATGAAAATTACGGACTTGTCAACATCAGAAGGGGAATCTTCTAGGGAGACTCATTGTCCCCACTGCTTCTCATCTTTGCAATGATCCCTCTGTCAACAACCTTGCAAAAAACAAACCTGGGCTATTAAACATCTGATAAATCTCAAAGAATTTCACATCTGCTGTACATGGATGACCTGAAGCTATATGGGAAAACTGAAACTGAAACTGAAATCCAGTCTCTGACTAACACTGTCTGAATCTTTAGCACTATTATCAACATGGAGTTTGGTTTGGACAAATGTTCGACAGTGGCACTGAAGAAGTGAAAAATCATTGAAAGTGAGGGCATAAATATGCCCAATGGCCAAGCAATAAAGTGTCACCAGCTAGAGGCCTATAAATATCTGGGCATACTACAGCTGGACAACATCAAACATGAGCATGTGAAACTGTTGTCAGCAAAGAATACATTCAAAGGGTCAGAAAAATTCTCAAAAGCAAGCTCAATGGAGGCAATACCATCAAGGCCATAAACTCCTGGGCCATACCTGTCATAAGATACACTGCTGGCATCATAAACTAGACACAGGCAGAACTGAACAATTTGGACAGAAAAACAAGAAAACTCATGACCATTCATAATTCACTACATCCTCACAGTGACATTGTCTGTTTCTATCTGCCTAGAAAGTCTGTTGGCAGAGGACTTTTACAAGTAAAACAAGCAGTCAAAGAAGAAAAACACACCCTGGCAGAATATGTCAAGGAAAGCCAAGAACCAGGCATGTAGCCAGGGGGGGGGGGCTAAGGGGGCTTCAGCCCCCCCCCCCGAAATTCTCAGGGTGGTTTGCGAAAAGGCCTTACTGGTACATTATTTAAACTGTTATGTTTATTCATATCATGATCTGATCACCATGCTCATTATATCCCACATTAATGGGGTTATTGGGATAACAATACAAAAGATTTGCTAGGGTAGACCCTCTTCCACCCAGTCTCAGCCCCCCCGAACCAAACTCAGCCCCCTCCGAAACAAAATCCTGGCTACGGCCCAGCCAAGAACCTGCTTTAATTGAAGTCAATAATCTGAAACTTCTCAAAGCATAGCAGACAAAGAACCAATACAAGAAAACTGCACTCCAAAACAGAGCTGACAGCTGGCACAACAAAGCATTCCATGGGCAGTTCCTTGAAAAAATTGAAGGAAAAGTTGACAAGGAGAAGACCTGGTTATGGCTCATGAATGGAACCCTGAAGAAGGAGACAGAAGGCCTGATTTTTGCGGCCCAGGAGCAAGCCATCAGAACCAATGCCATTAAGGCCAGGATTGAAAAATCAGCTGATGACCCAAAATGCAGACGGTGCAAGGAAGCTGATGAAACCATTGATCATATCCTCAGCTTATTGCAAGAAAATCACACAGATAGACTACAAACAAAGACACAACTCTGTGGCCGAAATGATTCACTGGAACTTAGATTACAAGTGCCAGCAGTAAAGAATTGGTGGGATCATAAACCTCCAAAGGCCTGGAAAATTAACATGCAAAAATACTGTGGGACTTTTGAATCCAGACTGACAAAGTATTGGAACACAATACACCATACATCAGGATTGTGCAAAAGAAAAAAAACTGGATTATTGATGTCGCCATACCGGGTGTCAGCCGCATTGAGGAAAAACAACAGGAAAAACTCAGCTGTTATCAAAATCGAACTGCAAAGGCTCTAGCATAAACCAGTGGTCATTGGCACACTGGGTGCCATGCCAAAAGATTTCAGCTGGCATTTGGAAACTATACACATTGACAAAATCACAAAATCACAATCTGTCAACTGCAAAAGGCCACCTGTAAGGACTCTCTATATTTCACTTTCAACTGTGGCCGGGTAGTTTTCTTATTCCACCCTTACCACCAATTTATATAAAGACTTATTTTATTTCCACTTGCTGCCACCATATAATGTAATAAGTATTCACACAGGTCAGCTTTCCCACTGACCTTTCGATGACTGTGTCAGGGCAGGGTATCCCTCTAACCCGAACTCCCATTGACACTATTTGTTAACTTTCACTGCCACCATTCACTATACTTGGCTACCCACTAGAAAGAAGTTGTTTTCAAGGCTTGTGTGTGAAGGAACTACGTGGGGAGATATCTTTGTTAAAGAACTGTAAACAATGTTCTAAGCGTGGAGGTTTCAGAGTTCAAAGCTTAGGTGGTTATAGTATCTTCTTAGAGGCACGTATATTAAGGTTACAATACACTAACTATGGAGATACAACTTGCACTCCCAGAACCAATAGCTCAGCAGTCTTTACACTAACTGCTTATCCTTTAAACCCAACTGCTTTCCTAGCAGTACAAACACAGCTTTTCTTCTACTCTCTCACAGAGTAGAGTCAGAATCTTTTTAAAAACTGGCTGACAGCTTGCTAAAACAGACTCTCTAACTCTCCACACACCCTCTCTCCTCCAACTTTCGCTTCCAACTTCCAACTGCTAAAGTTTGAATTCGAAGATTCTAAGGCCAGTTGCAGGCTCCGCCTCCTGTTTCCACAGTAAAGGAAACCCTTTGGAGGTTCTGCATGCTAATATCTCTGTTAACCCTTTAGGGTTTGCTAAGTTTTTACCCCTTCAGCATACACACACACACACACACACACACATACAGTATATATATATATATATCAAACATATTAAAAACCTATAATAAAGAAATACGACTTCACCACACCACCTTACTTGGATCTGCACACATCATTCCAAAATATATCACACAGTCCTAAACACTTGGGAAGTGTTCGACTTGTGATTTTGTGATATGAAATCCAGCATATAGATCTCATTTGCTGTGACATACTCTGGTTTTGTGTCAGTAAAATAATAATGATAACAACAACAATAATAATAAACAGTAATAGGAAACCTACTAGGTAAACTTTCAACTCCCAGCAATCCCCTTTTATTTCAAAATCACTTTAGAGAATGAGCACAGGTTTTCCTCAACCAAAACTTTCAAGAAGGAGGAGGAAGAGTCATTTATTTCCTATCTACATTCCCAAATAAATTTGCTTTTCCTGGAAACGTTTTCAGGGATGGTCACCTCAGATTTATAGTGACAAAATAACTCAAATAAGGCATCATCTATTAAATAAAAACATTTACAGAGTAAAAAGTGAAACAAAAAGAAACTACCATCCTTCACACATAATGTCTCATTTAACAGTTGGAATCCTGTTGGCTAGTCTCAACTAAAGAAAAACTATTCAATTAATTGTTGAATGGTTCATCAATTAATATAAACTCCATTTATTCATTAGTTCTACTCTATCTAACAACATTATTTAGGCCAATGTTCTCATACTATGAATCACAGGAGGCTTCGTAAACTGACCAGCCTACTACCAATTTTGATGTATGATTCCTGGCACCATAATTTATGCATTCAATGAGGCTGCCTGCCAATGCATATGCCTCATATTGTGCTATTTCAGGCCCTTAAGAGTCAAGTTAATGCCCTTGGTTAAGCTGGGAAATATCAATCAAAAACATTTATGCAATATGTATATTGTTATTTATTGATACATATATTTCCTTTCTCAAACCGCACACGTAATATTACTGGTGTTATCTCTTGAATGTTAATCGAGTCCTGTCAATGATCTTGATGTCCCTCTGTGCACAAAGATGTTTAATGTTATTACATCAAAGTTATTTGAATACACATGATAGCATTTGAGCAAAGATGAAATGACTTTTCTGCTCCTACGGTAGTATTTTTAACTGTCTAATTCATAAATTACATATAGTCCATTATAATTTTTATTGATTTTAAATAGTAGGTATTTTAAGCCAAGAGGATAAACATAATGTTCTTGGGCATCAGGTGAAGACTGAAGTGTTTGCCTATGCCTTTTACATGCTGTTACAACAGATGGTTTTGTCTTGCTTTGTTTCTAGTTTTTTCTGGTTTTAACTTTATCGTCTATTTTTGCTGCTCTTTTGTATTAGTATCATTATTTGATTTCTTTTCATTTTGTTGATTCCTGTTATTGCTGTTGTGTGTTTCTCCATGTTGTTTCGGAGTCATCTCGCCCATAGGCGATCACTTGTAGTCAAGTATGATTGTCTTCCAGAAGTAGAGTCTTGATGGTGGTTGACTATAGAGAGCGAGTCTGGATCTTCATGGTCTTTAACAAAGGAGGGCATAGATTTCCAGATGGAAGGCATGGATTTGATTGATATGCTTTCCTTTCAACACATTTTTCCCTTTTGCCCTCTAGGCGTGCCTCTTCAAAATTCGCAGCACTGTTGGCAACAGCTGACCTCTAGTTAGAATGTTCAAGGGCAAGGGCTTCCCAATTCTCTGTGTTTCTTCCACATTTTTTAAGATTATCTTTAAGTCCATCTTTTTTTTGTTATCCACCCATATTCTGTTTTCCATTCTTGAACTGAGAGGAAAGTAACTACTTTGGGAGATGGGGATTGGGCATCCAAAAAATGTGGCCCGTCCAACAAAATCCTGCCAATCTTAGGACAGGGGTTTCTGTGGCTGAGATAGTTTGACCTGCCCAAGGTCATCTAATGAGTTTCAGTTGCTAAGCGTGGAACTGAGCTTTGGTTTCCAGTATTGTAGTCCAACATTCATACTAATTGTTGCATTAATTTTACAGTGTTGATGCACCTTCTCTCTCTCTCTCTGTCTGTCTCTACCTCTCCCTGTCTATCTGAACTGCATGCTCTACTATACCAGGATCTTCCCCAGAACATGTCAAAGCCCATCTGGTTCTCTTTCTGACACACTAAAACCAGAGAGAGTTTACTTCTCTGTGCCAAATGTCCAAGATATACCTTGGGATCCAGCCAATAGATTTAGTTTCAGAAGAATCACTGTGGGAAGTCCTAGATTCAGTTGGAAAGTCCCTAACAATTTTTTTCTAGTTTATTTTATGTGTCTAACTCAGTTGGAGAAAAGTGGTTTGATCCTATACTGTCAGTGCTAACATTTGCTTGTAATCTGAATGTCAACACATCTGAAATATTCCTTGTTCTCTTTTCTGCAACATAACAATTCATGCCAGGAAATAATTTGTTATATGCAGTACATGTTTATATTTCAGCTGCTGTAGAGAAACAAAAAGGCAAACAACATGCAAACTCTGAAGGCTACCTCTGTGCTACACTAACGGGAAGCTCTTTTTTTAAAAAAAAAATGAAACAAATAATGTCTACTTTCAAAATTAATACTCCCTTCCATTCTTGTCATACACAAATACTGTATGTGCAGAGTCACTTGTAATTAACTACTGGGAATGGTCAACCACAACAATGGGATGGCATCCAACATTTTGTTGGCAAAGGAGAGTTCATAGAGCTGAAGTCCCCAGCTCCTGCTTCTTCTAACCACCTCATCACATCGAGAGGGGAAAGCATGGGTGACTGTACATTTATGGGAGAGAATCTCAGGTTTGGAGTTCTGCCTCCCCATCAGTCTCACACCTGGAAACTTAAGAGTTGGCAATACAGTCATCTTACATTAATCACAAGGTCAGTATTACTTTTTCAATCAGGAGAAAAAACACTACCTCAAAACCAAGAGATCTCTTGCTTTGCCCAAAGCTCCTTACATTAATGGAGACTGACACCAGTTTAAAACCAGTTCTTTCTATGGGATCTTATGGTTCTGCACCAAACCCCATAGGAGATAGTGCTCCAGATTAAAACCATTTATTTCCATGGGATTATATGGTTCTGCATCAAAGCCCATAGGACACAACAGACTTCTGACAGCTGGACAATGAAACAGGATGGGAAACTTTTGATGGTTCCCATCCAACCTGCTTTTCAGTTGTAAAGATAGGCAGGGGCGGTCTAAGGTAATTTTAAATGGTAGGCGAACATTATTTTGGTGCCCCCCCAAAAACATTATTTTGCCGCCCCCCATGTAAAACAAATATACAATTATAATATCACAATACCATTAGTAGTATTATATTGTATCAATGTATATACAATATATTATACCATACTCATACTATATTATATCATAATTATATTATACTACATTACAATATAATTATATTATAATATATTGACATTATAATATAATGTAACATTCTATTATATTATTATTATAAAATAATAAAATTATTTATTTAAATAAAATTATCCTCTACTAAATATTTTCATTACTCCTATAAAACTCAAATAACCCAAAATAAAGTAAAATAAAATATTATATATTACTATTTTGTACAATACCACTATACTGCAATATTGTTTGTAATATTACATGTAATATAAAATATATCATTATTCTATTGTTCTATTGTATTTGTATTATATTGTATGACAATATTAAACAGAACTGTATAATAATCAACAAGAAATACAATGTAAATGCATCAAAATTAGAAAATCAGAATATATTACCTATCACCCGATTCATAATTCATAGGAGTCTCCCATAAGTCCAAAATTAGGATCCCAATGTAAATGTAAATAGAAAAACAGCCAAAATGTTCAAATGAGGTCGAATAGAGGCAGCGCGGCCTGGGCAAACTTGGGCCCGCCCTCCCTCCTTCTAAGTGTTTTGGCCTCCAACTCCCACAACTCCTCATAGCCTCAGGCCCCTCAGGTCTAGATAGAAATAGAGCCGAAGAAAGGAAGGAGGGAGAGAAGAGGTCACAGAGGAGGAGGAGGAAAGCCCTTCATTCATTCCTTCACTTACACTTCCTTCACTGATTCTTTTCTCCTTCCCTGCAAACGCGTGCGCGCGGCGGAGACAAAGGGAGAGGGGAAGCACTCCCTGTCAAAAAGCAGGCAGCTGCAGCACTGTCTGAGGAACATCGGCAGGGCCAGGATGGCACCCCATGCGGCCAGGATGGCGCCCCCTTCCCAGATGGCGCCCTAGGCAGCCGCCTACTTGGCCTATCTTGTAGGACCGCCCCTGAAGATAGGTGTAAAGTGCAATATGAGATTCAGAGTTCCCTCCAACAGATTTTTGCATTCTGTGAAGTCAAAACAAATGGAAGCTGTTTCTATTCTAATATTTAAGAAGGGGCCAGAATTTCACTTAGCCATGTCCGTAGCTAAAAAAAAGGGGGGGAGATGTTGAAACTTTTAAAGCTAATCATGAAGAGCAGTTCCATAACACAAAATAAATTATATGGTTCATTCTATATTTTATATAGATTTCATTAAATCAAAATTCTATTTTAGTTGCAAAGTTTCAAGTCTTAAAATAACTGGAAATGACTGTTAATTAGTAATTTACAGTTACAAAAAAATACCACAACGTCTGTTTGAAACACCTGAAAACTGTGCCAATACACTTTTACCGAAATCAGGTTTCATCGATAAACTTTGATGGACACTCAAGAATGCAAGTCAGAGTGTGGAAACTGAAATGAGCACATTTCAGTTTCCAGTTAATTTCAATAGTAGGCACGGTTGAACCTCAAATGCATGTGACTACATTTTTGCGACACCTTTAGAATTCTGGTGACAGTAAACATAGTTATTCACTAGGCATGGTTTAGAACCCAAAAATAGCAAATCGTAAATTTAATGGGGGGGGGGGATTTTTTTTGGATTAGTAATAGGAAGACTTACAAAAATTTTTCCAAAAAGTTCTAAAATGTAACTTAATTACTAATGAAAATCGTTAGTAATTGTATGCCAGAGCATGCGCATTCCAGATGGTTTTTGTTTACAACTCCCAGAAATCCTAACAGCTGGTAAATGGGCTGGGATTTCTGGGAGTTGTAGGCCAAAACTTGAATAAATCACACTGAATTCTAGATGGGACTCTCCAAATAGGAAGGAGGGAGGGAAGGAGGGAGGAAGGGAGGGAGGGGGTATTCTATTCTTGGAAGCAGCAAAGAAAAGGAGGAGGAGCCCCCCCTGGCTCCTCGCTGCCTCTCTCTCACCCCGATCCCCAGGGAGCGAGGGCCCAAGTTTGCCCAGGCTGGTCATATACCTACATTCCATGCACATGCAATAATGCAGCAGTAATAACAATGGGTATAAGAAGAGGTAAAATTCAAACCGAACTATTCTGACTGGTCCCTGCCTCATGCGGTGCAAACGGGCTCTTCTCTGTGAGCCCGGGAAATTAGCCCGGGGAAAAGACAGCGTTTTCTGCTTGGGTGCACACACATACATATTCTTGGGGGGATTTGCTGCAGAATCCCGGCCTCCTAGAGAAGATTCTGCAGCAAATCCCCCCTCCCAAGAATATGTATGTGTGTGCTCCCAAGCAGAAAACGCTGGCTTTTCCCCCGGGCTAATTTCCCGAGCCCCGTTTGCACCGCATGAGGAGAGACCAGTCAGAATACTTCGGTTTGAATTTTACCTCTTCTTATACCCATTGTTATTACTGCTGTATTATTGCATGTGCATGGAATGTAGGTATGACCAGTTGGATTACTTATAATATTAGGCAGTGGCACTTACAGTAGCATTCATTGTATTATACATTAGGTTGGTTTCTCACCCCAATACTCTTTGATGCCTTAGATCCTGGCTGGCAGGCAGGAGAGGCAGGGAAGCCTGGAAAAAATGTAAACAGAGAGGATTACTCAGAAGCAAATCCACAAAGGAGGGCCCTTCATCCAAAGTGCCCTCCTTTGCAGATTTCTCTCTGTTTACATTTTTTCCAGGCTTCCTTCCAGCCGAGCGAAGGAGCGAGTTTAGAGCTTGCCTTGCCATAATATTGGCAAGGGAGGCGGGAGGGTGGTGAGAGAGAAGGAGGGTGCCCCCCCCTTATGCCCCCCTTTCGACCTAATAACAACACTTAAGAAAATCCTGGCCCCCGAAGTTCGAAAAATTAAGTCCACTTCCTGGTTGGCGTTCCAGGTGCGGAAAAGCTCGAAAGTAGCATTTCTCACGAATTTCTTACGAAACGATTCATTTTCATAACTTTTTTCTCATGCCTATTATTCACATCACTTTTCAAGTTGCAATGCCACCTTATTCAGACAATGGCAAATATGAAAAAAAATACACAGGGAAGGTAGTATGCTGGACCTATCCCTCTGGATGCTCTGGGAGATATAATATGAGGATCCTCATACTATATCTCCTTGATTCCTGAAATTGCTCAACAGAACTCTCCATGTAAGAAATAATTCTGTTTGTCCACACCACAACTTGTAAAATGATTGGATATTTTTTTCATCTATTTCATGGCTCACCCTTTCTCAGCACAACAACAGCTTTGTTTCTTGTTCCCCCTTCTTTGCTTTTCTCCTTGAAATCTCATTTCCCACCAACTGTTGTAACTCAGCAACAGTCACAGCAGCCAGGAGGTGATGGATTCACTGGTGATATAGAGTCTGATGGGATTGTGGGCTTTCCTGGGATTCATTGAGACACAGACCAGTGAAATACAGGCCAGGAAAGTGAAACTGTTTCAGCTAGCGATGTACATAAAGACTCCAGCAGAGATGAATCAATGAGGGATCTTCATGGGAAAGCCCCTGGTTGTTCTGACATAAGCAAGGAAGCACGTTTGCAGATTAGAGCAGATAGCCAGTTTCATAGAGCAACACAGCATTGTTAGAAGCAGAAATTTCAGTGCAGACAGAAAGCTTTCATGCCTCTATATTAGGAGCTAAGGTTCCCTTTCACTTTAATTCAGGCAACATGGTGTCTAAGTTAACAGCTAGGCCTGGCTCTCTCATTTTAAGTCTTGGTTTTGGATCTAAGAATTTCATGTTCTTGTTTTGTATTTCTGCTCAAATTTTGCTCAAGTTATGCTCATGGTTTTGGATCTAAACATTTCATGTTCTTGCCTTGCATTCTTACTTATGGATTTAAGCTGCTTTGGTGTTCTGGGACTATCTTTGGATTATTTTACCCTTGAAATTACAAGAGACAATAGATTGCCAATTAATTGGGTTATACACCTGATTTCCTTATATCTATCTATCTATCATTGATCTATTGATCTATCTATCTATATCTTTTGTTTATTTTTACAATAAACTACTTGTTTCTATCTTGGACTCCTGTGTGATGCTGTGGTCATAGGTGGCTTCAGGTCTTGGGTGTGACACCAACTCACCCTGCTTCCCCACTTTAGAGCTCTCTGTAGCAAGTTTGTATGTCTGCATGGCTTCCAGAATAGACCAGATCTGATGTCTACTAGTTTGTTAGCCCATGAGCCTGACCAGGCAGAAATTAGAGGGCCTCTCAGATACAGGAGAAGACCACATGAACCCCTCCACATTGGCCCCAGCCCAAGGCAACAACAGCTCAAAGGCATTGAAGCTGGCAAAATGGAGGTAGACCTCCAAATGAAGACTTCCTAATATACTGGCAAAGGCTATAAAACTGAACATGTGGCGTAAAACAAGATAGTCGCCTCCCAAAATAATGGCAAGATTTAAAGCCTAACATGAGGTCTGAAACAAAAGAGACCCCCCAATAATATAACTACAAGAGCTTAAATCCAAAGCTTAACAATTCATTAAGCATTATTTTAAAGAAAGGAGTTGTCTCTACAACATTCCTTTGTGGCCCAGCAATAATCACTTGAGATTGAGAGAGTGTGACTCACCCAGGCAACAATTTATTAAGAATTTATTCTAAAGGGAGGAGGGAGGGCAAACCTCCTCTGCAACAGGATGTGCCTTCCTTGAGTCAACCCATGAGAGGAACTCTGCTTAGTGCAGCCACCCAAACCACCAGCCCATATGCTCTGCTGGGAAATCCCTGCCAATAAATCCCAAGGCCAGAAACTGCCCAAATGTAGGGTGTCTCCCTGGGGCAAAGGCATAACTATGGGAACCCTACTATCTGGAAAAAGGAGGGGGAGCAAGAAAGGAAAAGCCTAATCCTCCATTAGGAACCTTCCTCCTACCTCACACCGAAGCAAAGAGCACAGCAGGAAGGAGAGCAGTCTTAAATAGCCTGCAGCTCTGCTCCTGTGGAAATGAAAAGGTCCATAGAGAACAGAGAGGAAATTCAAAGGCAACATGGCAACCATGATGTGCATTGAATCGTTGTACAATCAGTGTCTCTACAATAAATTTCTCTATCCATTCCTTTGGAATTAGTCCCATTCCAAAGACATTATGATGGATGAATAGAATGGGAAAATAATTTCTAGGCATATACTCATTGAACAAAACTTCACTGTTACCAAAAATAATAACGTAAGCAGTTTTTAAATAATAAAAACAATATAACCATTCGTTCATGCTCTGAAAACTTATATCAGAAATGGAGGTGATAATGACAAATTTAATAATATTCCTTTCTAAAAAATTGTGTAAATTTATTGTAAATGCTGAAGAGTTCTTCATCTTTGTATTCTTTATTTCCAAAAAATGTATACTTTTATAAGATATTATAGATTAAATAATATTTTTTTGAAAAATAAAATTGCTTGGAGAAGTCATTTTTCACGATTCATACCCCCAGCATGTCCCACCTGATCCAGTCCAGGTCTCATTCATCCACTATGTTCTTTGGAGGAAAAGGTTTTGAGAAGTTTCTTAATATTTTAGAAGGAACAATGGAAGAAGCCATGTAGCTTTTGATAACTACCTAAAATGTTATCAAAAGCTAATGGTGTCAATGATATTAATATTTCTTTATTAACTTTATTTATACTCCAATTTCTCCCCCTGGGGACTAAAGGCAGCTAACAATCCAACTAGTCAAGTTTTAAAAGTTCAATACAAAAGTTGAAAAGCAATTAAATACTAACAGTAATGTACTTAAAATAGCCGTTAAAGCTCAACACTCACCCACCCCACCCCACCCCACCCCCCCCGCGGACCGAGTGAAGGCCCTCTCCAGTTGATTGTAGATGTCTTCTAGGTTCATAGAAGGAGATACAATCCTTCTGATAACCTGGACCACAGCCATATAGGCCTTTGTAGTTCAAAAACAGCATTTTGAATTGTGCTCAGAAACATGCTGGTAGCCAGTGAAGCTGTCACAACGGAGGAGATGTACACTCCCTGTAGCCAGGAGTCCGCCAGTACCACCGTCTGAGAACATCCCTCCAGGAAGGAATGGAGCCACTGAAGAATAGTATCCCCAAGCTCCATCCCAGAAAGGAAATTTAGAAGGGCACCATGGTTGATGGTATCGAAAGCTGTGGAGACCCTGCCTTGACCCACTGGCCTGTTTTTATGAGTCAGAAAGAGCAAGGGTCTAGAGCAGGGGTGGGCAATTACCGGCCCTCCAGGTGTTTTGGACTTCAACTCCCAGAAATCCTAACAGCTGGTAAACTGGCTAGGATTTCTGGGAGTTGAAGTCCAAAACACCTGGAGGGCTGGTAATTGCCCACCCCTGGTCTAGAGTATATGTGGTTGCTCTCACCTCTCCAAGAAGCCTGCCTACATCCTCAGGCTGCACAAATTGAAAGGTATCCATCAACACTGGACAAGCCAGTGCCAAGGTTACAACTACCAGAGCTGTATCAGCTGTATCTAAGTCAGAGCAAATCCGAGTGATGTTACCTGCAAAATGGTGGGCAAGCTCATCACAGGATGCTGTTGGATGGCCAACATTCTCTTTTGGGCCAGGTTGACTTTTAGCTAAAATAAGTCCACAACTGTGGAGACCCCAACTCCAGTGGAATCTTTATTTCCTCCCACTCGTGGAGATTTTATTGTTTTATTGCTGCCACCGTCTCTTCTCAATTTGCCTATGGTGTTTTGTTACTGCTACTAAGGTAGAAATAACGTAGTCTGCCAAAGATGCTTCCAAAAGGTACTTCAACTTTATTTAATAGTTACAAGCAGGCTCAGTTCTTGTCAAAGGACAGGCATTAAAGGCATGATAGTTGATGTTTGGTCACAGATGACTAACCACTGTAGCTACATTGGCTTTAGGCAATTCAATAAGTGTAACTCAGACTAAAATGTCTGTTGGCTGTAGCATTAACCAACATTCACCACCCCGAGCTCTTTTCTTGCTCCTCTCCAACTGACTAGCACCCTTTCTGTTGAATCCCAGACTCCGCCCACCCAATGGGGGTGGAATGGAATGTTGGCTCTGGGAGGGCCGGTGTAGCACCCATGGGTCCGCTCGGGCAACGGGGGAGGGGTAATGCACCAGGGGTCCCGTTGGCATTGGGACCCGCACCGGCTGAAAGGGATTCGGAGGATGAGTTGGAAGGCCCAGAGCAAGATTGGTCAGCGGTGCCTTTGCCCAGTCCACCGCCAGAGAGTTTAGCCTGGGATTTCGAATGGGAGCATTCTCCGGGAAGGAGCGGACCAGGTGGAGATGGGAGGCAGTGAAGCAGATAGCGGAGATAGTTATGAATTCCCAAATGGCCGAGGTTCCCAGGAGCTGGCTGAACAGCAGATGGAGGCTAGCGGATGGGAAACTTCGGGGGAGGCTACTTCTCAGGAAGATAGCGATACTAGGCTGGAAGAGCGGGGCCGTTCTCATAACAGGCGCAGGGACATAGAGGAGGGCAGGAGGAGCTGGCACCTGTCCCTAGACCGTCACCGTTCGGAAAGTAGAGACTGGAGGCGCCGGCCCTAGATCGTCGGGGGCCCGGCCGAGGATTAAGTACGGCCCCGTGGGAACTGATCCTCAGTTCTCCGGCCACGTCTATACTGAATAGGCGCGAAGCGGAGTGGGACCACAAGTTAACCGTGGTCATCAAGTCTTGCCTTGCCTTTGCCTTGTTTCCTGAGCCGCAGTGGTTTGCGGCACTTTGCCCTGGTTCCTGATTCGCATTGGATGCGAAACCTTGCCCTGTTTCCTGATCCGCATTGAATTGCGGAGCCTTGCCTCGCTTCAAGCTATTTGCCATTATACTTTGGACTATTGACTTTATACTTTGAATACTTGCATTTATTGGACTATATACCTTTTGGACTGTTTTTATATTCAATAAACTAGTTAGCCTTCGATACGTCTCCGTGTGTGTGTTAAAGGGGCAGTTCTAAGTCGGCGTTCGTGACAGCCGGGTGGGAGATTCTGCCCAGCAACAGCGTCACTTCACCACAACCACCTTTTCTTTTCTCATTGCAATAAATAATTAAGATACTTAACCATTCTATACATCCTGTGAAGATGGCTGGTAATTGAAAGTTACCTTTTGATCTTTCACTTCTTTAAAATTTTAATACACTGCAGTAATATTTACTACAGCATCTTGATATAAGCTAGGTTAGTAAATATTTACCATCAAGATGAGAGTTTCTTACGTATTCCTTTTTAATTGATCCAGATGGGTAAATTGGATTTGTTTCATTTTTACTACTGTGGCTGATTATATATTATATAGTTCTGTTGATGTAGAAAGAAAATCACCAGGAAAAATGAAAAAGACCAGCCATTAGGAAAAGATGTATTTATTCATGGTTAACATATCAGAAACAGCAAGGAAGGGAAGGAAATAAAACATTCATAATACTGTTTATCATAAACCTTCACTGTTTCCCATAAATACTGAAATCTTTGTTCTCTTTTACTCTGACATCTGTCTAAATTGCATTAAACTTGTTTAAATAAGTGTATAGCCTCAATTTGAAGTTTGTTCACTTTTCCGCTGTGGCCCCCGCTTTTGGAACTCGCTACCTATGGAGATCAGGCAAGCCCCTACCCTAGCTGCTTTTAGGAAAGATCTATAAACTTGGCTCTTCTGATGTGCTTTTGGAGAGTGACCACTCAACCCATCTGGTTGTTTTCATCTACAGCTGCCCTCAGAGTAAAGCACCTTCTCCTGCCCCCCATAAAGGCCAAATCCCATTGCTCTTTCCTGTCGGGCTCCTCTTTTATAAATGCACCTTTTGCCCCTATCTCACCCAGGGTTTTAACTTTTAACATTTTACCTCATACATTTGGCCCGCCGTCTGTGTCTGATTTTATTATGCTATTTTATATTGTTGATTTTAATTGTTCTTTCAGAGTTTTTTTTACAATGTATTTTGTTATTTGTTATGTTTAATCATGTTGTATTGTTTTGGACTTGGCCTCATGTTAGCCGCCCCAAGCCCCCCCTGGGGAGATTGTGGTGGGTTATAAATAAAGTTTATATTATTATTATTATTATTATTATTATTATTATTGCAGTAGGCAGGCATGCCACGTCTCCTAGTTTTGATGGCATCCTGCTATTTCCGCAGCAGTGAAACATAGTATGCCCTTTGTTAGGAAATCTATCAATACAACTCTATGCTGGTCCCAAAATACTGTGAGCATGACCTTGCCTACCAAGAGTTGGACACATGCCTTCTTTGGAGGTGGTGAGTCATGATGCTTTCATTGCATTGACTGGACTTTAGTCTCAGGATCATAGTGATGGATCCAGCTTTCATTATGTGTGATCAGTCTGTTGAAAAAGTCCTCCTGGTTTCTTTGACACATCGTCAATATAGCCTGAGAGCATTCGACTCGTTCCTGCTTCTGGAAAGGTGTGAGCAGACGGGGGACCCAGTGAGTGGATACCTTATGTGTGATCTTGGATGATTTTTTTTCATGGACCCCACACTAATCTTAACATTTTGGACTAGATGACGAACAGTTACGTAGTGATTTTCCAAAATGGCAACCTCCACCTGCTGGGTGGTGTGTTCATCAATAGAAGAGTGGGGTCACTTTGGAATTGGAGCTGTTTCCACCAAATTGATGGTGCCAGTTCTTGACTACATCATATGATGGGAAATAATTACCATACACCTCTTTCCTCTCATCAAACGTCTCCTTTGGGGTGCAGCTTTTCAAATAAAGGAACTGGATGACTGCTCTGTCTTCCACTGGGTCCATTATCAAACCTCACAGTACTTCAGCACATGTAAAATCAAGACTGTTATCAGTTCTCTAGAGACTTACATAATTACATATGTGCAGATTCAGTGTCCTGTGATAAATAGATGTGGGTCAGGGAAATCTTTAATGAACACCCCTTGTATGTAAGGATAGAATAACCATAGTAAAATAAATAACAGCAACATTAACAGGAATTTGACACAGTCCACTAATGACACTGACTACAGACTTCCCAAAGGTTGCTTACTCTGACAATGCAGGATGTAGGGTTTCTTTACCAAAATTGCAAATTAAAATGGTTTATAAGGATACTATAAAACCATCTTGTTTACTTACAGTATAAATGTCCTTTGCATTTCAGTTTTTGTTTTATTTTGTTTGCTCAAACAGGATAATATTTTATAATGTATCCGGAAGAAAGGTAACTATCATATGGAGGCACAAAAAGAGCAAATATGTATATATTCTTAAATATAGATAATCCACTGAGATCTGAAATGTTTTATAAATTATTCCTTTGTTTATGTTGTGTGAAGTTGGGGAAATAAGGTTGTTTTTTTAAAAAAAGAAAATGGAGACATCCTCAGGGTTAATGCTACATTCTAAAACTGTCACCATTTCCTCCCACTTTGCTTAAAAAAGAGATAATCTTTTCATAATATGAAAATGGATTCTAAATGGATAGATCTGTGTCCTTTGATGAATAACAAAACAAATGAGATGACACTACATATTTATCAAGACTTATCAGCCAGCAGCAAAATATATTTGGCAGTTCATCTGCTTCAACTTCTGAGATAATATCTCCCTGGAATCCCAAGTGATATAAAACCATATGTCTATCACTGCTGTTTGGATACTTAACCCAAATCACTGAGCTCTGCCTGTCCTGACAGACAGCAATAGCAGAACTCCCACTGGTTTTTTTGGATTTAAGGAATTCACAGCAGATAATTTTTTCCTTAAGCTATTAGTTGATACTAAAAAAACACATTTTTTTTATTTTGGCCTTGACAGTCCTGATGAAGACCTTGGTGCCTTTTTTCTCCTTTGCCTTTTAAAAGCATCCCCCCCCCTTTTTTTCATTATGGAGAACATATTTACTACATACATTTGGATTTCCTTTTAAAATGCAATTTCAACCAAATTTGAGCAGGGATCTAAAGAGCTGTGCAACGAGTTCTTCCATATAAGGCTGTTTGGGCATTCCTGGACACCAATCCCTTATGCCATCTGGCAACCCAGCTTCTGATTTGGCATACCAGGTCTCGAGAAGAAACAAGTATCAGAAGCCCCTGAATTTTTCCATCTCTATGAGTCTGATTTCTCTCTCTCTTTCTGTTTTCTGCACAAAGAGAGCTGTGCTTGGGATTTATTCTGTGTGAAATCTGCATGGTTGATTTGCATAGAAAACCACATTTTCTGCATATATGTCTGGGTTGAAATATATTTCCATGCTACTGAAAATGCTATTTCCTTAGTAGAAAATGCTGTTTTCTGTGCAAAACAAATGCATGGATTTTTTCCCCACAGAATAATCCTCAAATTGTGAATAGCCTTTCAAAACTGTGTCGTTTTCAAAGACTTTCTTGGAGCAGGAAGAAAATCATTGAAAATCACTGATTCTCCATCTGAGAAGAAAACTTAGTGAAGAATTCCATCTCTATAGCACCTTGACATAAGAAAAGCCTTGATGAATCAGGCACAAAGACATATCTTGGCAAATATACTCTTTCCCATTGAGGCCATAGAGGAGTAACAAAAGTCTGGTGTCAATTCAAATGAATGTAGTAGTCACTTTAGCATAGCAGGCATGTTTTGGCATGAAATGCATCTACTTCATGAATTGAGGCTTTTGAGAAATTCAGCATGAAACATTAAAATCTTTTCTAGCACCCTGATTTTAAAGAAAACTTCTCAAATAGGCCAACATTCCCAAAACTTCTTCTCTTGTAGAACTTGATCTTTAATCTTGTGTGTGTGTGTTGTGTTCATCGCTCATTTAGCCCAAAGTGGCCAAAAATATGTCTATGGGAAAAACTGAAGTAGAACATTAGTCCACTTTTGCTACTACTGGGACACAGAGTAAATCATTTTGTTTACCTTTCAGTCTCTGCTATTAAGATTACATCTTCTTTCTTTTTTTCTTTTTGTATATTTATGCAATTGTATAGTTTTATTAAGATGAGGGTTCAAGTCTGTGCTTGTCCATGAAACCCATTTGTTGACATTTAGCAAGTCACCAAGTGGGGTTCACACTCTCTCATGGAAAGATTTTGAATAAATCTTGCTGAGAAAATCCTTTGAAAGGATTTCCTTACTGTCACCATAGGGCAGAAATGTCTTGCAGGCATTCAACAACAGCAACAATAATTCTATTAGTATTCTTATTTTCAGTTGCTCACTTGAAATTCAAAGCTGCTTCTCGGTCAGTGTTTGCACCTATGCCTATATTAAAAGGGCACTATATTTGCATTTGGGTCAATGGGGATCACAACAGGTTTATTAAATCTGACAATGATTTAAATATGATGTATTCCCCCCAGGTAGAATGCCACTCATTGTATTGCTGTAGCAAAGGTATTTTATTTCATGCCCCAAATAACAACATTGTATTTTCCTTGGCATATACTTTGCAAGCAGAAAAAAATGATAAATATTTTTATTTTATTTTTCTCGCCGTATTACCCTTTACTACAATCACATTATTAAAAGATAAATCAATGTGTTGGATTTTAATGTGGGACTCAATTCTAGAACATTAGAGTCTGAAATCTAGTTCAACCATAGAAATTCACCAGGTAACTCTGGCCAAGTCAGAATGTCTCCGTATAAGAAGACAACAATGGCAAAAACCTTCTCTGAATAAACCTGTTCAAGAAATTTCTAGAATAGGGTAGCCATAAATGGGAATAATTTTCAAGCCACAAATCAATAAACACCAAATTGATGTTTTTGTTAAATTGGATATCTGAATTATTCTATTTATTTATTTATTTAGAACTTTTATATCCAGTTCTTCTCTACCTCCATGGAGGGACTCAGAACGGCTAACAGGAAAAATTCAATGCTAAACAATAAATAATATTTTAAAACAACATACATAAAATGATAGGTTAAAATAAATATAAGTTAAAATACATATAAATCCATTTGCCAAGATAAAAACATCATCCAACTCAGTCTGCACATTGTGGTCCAATAACCTTTAGTCTTTATCGGTTTCAGCCATCACTCGGCGAATGCCTGATTACAAAGCCAGGATTTCAATTGCTTCCTAAAGGTCAGGAGGGAGGGGGCAGACCTAACTTAATTCGGGATCTGGGGCCACCACAGAGAAGGCCCTGCCACTCATTCCCACCAAATGTGACTGTGAAAGTGGCGGGACCGAGAGCAGGGCCTCTCCAGAATATCTTAACGCCCATGATGTTTTATGGGGGAGAATATGTTTGGACAGGAAAACTGGGCTGAAACCGTAAAGGGTTTTGTAGATCAAAACCAGCACTTTGAATTGTGCTCAGAAGTTAATTGGCAGCCAGTGGAGCTTGTGCAACAAGGCAGTTGTGCACTCCCTGTACCCAGCTCCCATGAGCAACCTGGCTGCTGAACATTGGCCTAATTGAAGCTTCTGGGCAGTCTTCAGAGGCAACCCCACGTAGAGTGCATTGCAGTAGTCTATTCAGGATGTAACCAGAGCATGGACCACCATGGCCAAGTCAGACTTCCCAAAGTATGGGCGCAGCTGGCACACAAGCTTTAACTGTGCAAAAGCTCCCCTGGCCCACACCAAAACCTGGGTTTCCAGGCTCAGCGATGAATCCAGGATCACTCCCAAGCTGCGAACCTGTGCCTTCAGGGGGAGTGTAACCCCGTCAAGCACAGGCTGTAACCCTATGCCCTGTTCAGCCTTGCGACGGATCAGGAGGACCTCTGTCTTGTCTGGGTTTAGTTTCAATTTGATCGCTCTCATCCTGGCAGTTTGCCAGCTCTTCCACCCTTCAAGGCTCCCCCGTTGACTCAGTCTCAATCCGTGAGTGAATCAGCTCCGGATCACCCATAGGGGTACACAGACTCTATGTATGCGTCGATATAGCCCATTGATTGTTTGTAAGGGCATTGATTATCTTGTAGTACTGATTGTTATTTGTGATATATGTAATACATTGCACTAAATGTGATATTGTTATGATATATAGCACTGCCATTATTTAGAATACAATTTGATACTTTTTGCTACAATACGACTCGTCATTACTGCAGCATACAGGTCTGCCCCTTTAATTATATATGGTTTAGCGTTGTTCATTAGCAGTTTGCATAGTGGCATATTCTCATTGTGTATTGGATTGAACTACTAATCCCAGCAACTACAACTCCCAAATGTCAAGGTCTATTTTCCCCCAAATCCACCAGTGTTCACATTTGGGCATATTGAGTATGGGGGGCGGAGCCGGGGGAGGGGCGGGGGTGAGAAGGGGGCGGAGCTTGGGGAGGGGTGGGGAGGGGTGGAGCTTGAGGAGGGGTGGGGAGGGGGCAGAGTGGGGAGGAGGCAGACCCTTAGGCCCCCCAGGTGATCAGTGACCGGAATTCAGGCCCCCGGTCCAGTAGAAGTTGGACAGCCCTGCACTATATCATGCTTCAAAACTTCCAGAAGAAAATCCACATATATTTCATAATGGCTGTAATTCTCTTGCTGTTTTCCTCAAGTTCATATGTTCCTATAGAGGCATTTCTTTGATGCAGAGTATCCACATTCAGTTCAGTAACATGGTATAGAAACAAATGATGGAATTATGTATGAAGATTCATATTCTTGGCTAATGAGAAAACTGGCAGTAGTACTTTCAGTTGCATATTTGGTTGCATGTTCATGTTCAACCCTTTAGTTGAACAATATGGTGACACCTTGACTTAAGAGTTTAATTTGTTCTGTTACCAAGCTCTTAACTCAAAATCCTCTTATTTCAAATCATATTTCCCATTAAAGTGCTATTAATCAGCTCAGGCCCCCTGAGACACCCCCCTTCATTTTTTGCTATCTGTTATAAAATGA
Organism: Anolis apletophallus; assembly: GCA_030556195.1. Lineage (NCBI taxonomy): Eukaryota > Metazoa > Chordata > Lepidosauria > Squamata > Anolidae > Anolis > Anolis apletophallus. The sequence goes on from JARBWK010000002.1 coordinate 127,037,355, forward strand.
GAAAATGTATTTTATAAATAACAAATAATGTATTAATGCACATTCATATAGAGCAATAAAAAGAAAGATCAACTTTAAAATTGTAGAAGCACAATTTATTTATATATTTCTACCCCCCCCCCTTCTCAACCCCCCCCCCCCCTCGGAGGGTGGTCACGACACGGACTCAGGGTGGCTTACAAGGCACAATTAAATGCCGGCCCAGTATACAATATAAAACCCCTAATACAACAAGATTAAAAACATCAGAGTTAAACAATCATCAACAATCAAATTAAGTTAAAATTGAAAGTTGAATATCAGATGAAGAGTGTATTTATTGTTTGTGTAGGACTGTGTCCCTCTTCTTTCAAGCACTGGAATGTAGCCGGGGGGGGGGGTGTTGAGGGGCTTCAGCTCTCTCCCAAATTCTCAGGGTGGTCCGCAAGAAGGCTTTACTGGTACGTGGCACGGTGGCATCCTTGCCCGCGCCTGGGCCCTCGGCGCACTCTCTTTTCGGTGCCCCTGGTTTCAGCCTTTGGTGCTGCAAGAAAAAGGGCAGTGTGCCAACAGCCCAGGTGCCAAAGAGGATGCCACCACACCACAGACCATTCGGAGGCTGCAATAGGCCTTTGCGCCCAGGCACTCTACCTACTATTGGTCAATAAATTTCCTTTTGACTGTGTTAGCTACTCTACTAGTAAGAACATGCAGTGTGGAAAGATCATATTCAACCATGAAGAGAGTGAAAAGTGTATCTAGAAGTTTAATGACAGACCAGAGACTTAGTGGACTAGCAATGATTTCCTTCCATCAGGACATCACTATCAAACCAGAAAAAGTAATTGACAAAATGGCCGGGGAGAAGAAAAGAAGACTGTTGCTGTAAAGGAAAAAATAAGTTAAAAAGTATTCTAAACATTTTGTTAATGAAAGTAAATAAATAACATTTATTATTTAAACTGTTATGTTTATTCATATCATGATCAGATCACCATGCTCAATATATCTCATATGCATGGGGGTATTGGGATAACGATACAAAAGGTTTAGTAGGGTAGATCCTCTCTCAATCAGCCTCCCTCCACAGAATCAAAATCCTAGCTACGGGCCTGCTCAAGCAGTTCATTGACTGTAACAAAGTGAAATAGTGACATTATCTGATATATCTTTAAAACACAACTTCTTATGAAACCTGATGTGTACCTTGCAGAAGATGGCAGCCCTACTATTAATCATGGCTAAATAATCCTTGAATATAAAAGTTGAGGAACACCTTGGCTTTTTATTGAAAATCTGCATTCTCATTTACACTGGACCTCAACTAGTCAGAAAAGCTTTGGTTATAATATATCAAATCGATATAAACTAACTACTTTCTTATGATAAAACAAAATAACATTCTAAAAATAAAAAAGAACTGTTTCTGAAGACTCCAAACCACCACCGCCACCCCAATTCTCCCTTTGCTAAGAATTACTTTTGGACATTCTTTTAAAAAAGAAAAGAAAAAGAACAAAGATCTGTTTGTGTGTGTATGTGTATGTGTGCGTGCACATGTGAGAAGAAATAATTATAAAATATACTCCCCCCTCCATCGTTAGTAGAGAACTAAAAGAAAAATATCTTTCATTGTCATAAATCTACAAGAAGCTTTCAAGATTTTCAGATGTATATAAGTGTGCCTACTTGTTAAAAAAACCTCTTCAAGCAACCTGAACTCTTTTTATCTTATGAACTTGACTCTTTGAAATAAAATTTACTCGAAGCCTTGTGTAGAAGAGCTTAGACAGGGGTTCTTCTAGAAACTGTGAGCTAATGCAGTATGTATTCACCCATGGAGCCCTGGCCTTAAACACTGGTTTAGATCACACAAGTATATTTGAGAAAGTTACTTGACATAAAGTCTTAAAATAGCAAAGAAATTAGATCCAGCTGGAAGTCTTTATTCCTGAGAAGCCTATGTCAGGTATGAGATACTCTGCAGGACCTGTGTAGGTGCAAACCTCCCTGCCCTGCACTCTACTGCCTTCCATTTCAGAAGTATCCCACAGAGATAAATAAACTTGAATGGCCATGAATGACATGGAGCACTGCATGAAGAGGTTTTTAAAGGGACAAATCATCTACCTCACAGCCCACAGGAACACCAACTCTGCACCATGTTTAAATGACATTTTCCCAGTTGTTGCACGGCAGTAGGGGCCTATCCCAAATAATGGGCTCTCAAAACACAACCAATGAAGTAATATTTGACCATCATTTCAATAGGAAAAATGTTTTAGGATTAAACCTGGCAGAGGAGCAATGTAAGGAATAGAAATGTATTTTTTTCTTCCCAGCAGTGATAGCTTGACAGAAGCAAAAGCTTGATTTAATGTACTGTAGTTCCAAACCAGTATTGAAGACAGTGGTTTCTCTGTGCAGATGTTTATATAGGAGACTCTGAAACCAATTTGAGGTAATTACACAAACTGCAGAGCACGGATGAACATTAAAGGCTTTCTTTCCCATACTTTTGTGGGAGTTTGTTATCTGGTCGCCACAGTGTGAAGCTAGCATCCACCACATGAAATCGTTAGTTGGGTTGTACCTGCATCCGCTTTAAAAATTGTCTTCAGCTTATTTGGACACCTGTAACAGCAAGGGCTTTGCAACCATGCTTTTCTGGCCACAACCGAACAGTGGCTGCTAAAAAAAGGTACCCTTCCATTTCTTTTGTCTACACTTGGAGTGCAGAGAGGGAGGCAGCTGCCAGAAAGGAAAGCATCTCAAAACGGGTGTTTTCTTAAGCCCTTGCCTTAAATCCAGATCTTCTTGAAAAACAGAAGGGAAAGGATCGCAGAAAGAGGTATGTTAACACTGTTGCTTTCAATCCAGTTCTTAATGAAGGATATAAGGACAAATGATGCCTAGAATGACGGGAAGGGGAATGTGGGACAGGAAGGGAAATGTGCTGCCAATTGGCCTGATTGAAAACAAACTTTCAACTTCCTGGATCGAAAATGGACTTCTGTCTTCCTATATTCGGGAGACTTACGAAAAATGGATCGGGGCCTTCACCGAAATCCAGGAGACTGAAACTGATCAGAGTTTACCCAAATTACACAACCCTAATGATTACTGTAGATGAGACCAAAGTGTCTAGAACAGACATTCATATACAATATTTGTAACTCATATTTGAAATACATTATTTAAGGACCCAGTAAATGGGTATAAAGAGAGACAACTTCAATTTCCCCCCATGACTGTATATAGTCATTGTAGTTATGTAGGGACAATAAAAGTGCATGATGACTATGATCTTGGCAAAAACCAAAAATGGTTTTGAGAAACTAGTATCACCTTCCTTTCTTTGGTTAGTTGTATGTTTGCTAACCTTTTCATTAAATCTATTTTATTTGTGATCAGCTCTGTGTAGTCCATTTTTCTGGTGATTGAGGTGCCGGTGAGTGATGTCCACCCAGGCAGACTGTGACAAGGAACTGTGACACGGATTCTTCTTCTGAAAATCACAGTCTTGCTGGCTGGCAGAAGGGAGGCAGAAATATCATCCATTCAATCACCAGGCAATCACCAGGAGAACAGAGTCTCTTCTCTCCATGTGGTTGATGCCTGGTAAAGTAGGTTGGATGGAGAATGTATAATAGGCAGGGGCGGATCTTAGTGGAGGCAAAGTAAGCAGCCGCTTCATGGCGCCACGTGGCCAAGGGTGCATCTGGCTGCGGCCGCCAGGTTCAGTGCATCATGCCGCGCCATTGCTCCTATGATCAGGACTGGACTAAGGTAAAAAATAGTAGTAAGCGAACCTTTTTTTTGGCGCTATTAAGGCCAAGCGCTTCTGTTGGAGGGAGTTGCTAAACGCACTCCCAAGAGGATGAAAAGGATGGGGGAACATTTTGCAGCCGGGGCGCTCTGTTTTAGTAGTGCATGCGTGAAAGCCTTTAATAGCGCCATTGGGTCAGAGCACTTTTGGTGGAGGGAGTTGCTAAGCACTCTCCCAAGTGGCTGAAAAGAACAAGCCAGGGGACATTTTTCAGCTGGAGGTGAGAGGCTCCACCCTGGCTGCAAAATGTTCTCCCATCCTTTTCATCCTCTTGGGAGTGCATTTCGCTACTCCCTCCACCAGAAGCGCTTGGTCCTAATAGTGCATGTGCAAAACTAGCTGTTTGCGCGCATGTACCATCATCACCACACTGAAGACCCAGGGGGTGCCAAAAAAAGGTTCACTTACTACTATTTTTTACCTTCGTCGGGTCCTGATAATAGGAGCAATATGTGACTAACAACCTCATCAGCCTAGAGAGTGAATGCAGTTGCTGCTTCCTGAAGAATTCTCAGGTTTGTAGTTTAGGAAGGAGTCTTTAACAACCCCACTAAACTACAAACTCCAGAATTCTGGAGGAGGGAGAAACTACATGTAAAGTGGATTCATTATCTAGTATGATGAAGTGGTAAGGACCTCATCACATTGATGAAAATAAGTGTCCCAGGATGCTTAGAGCCTTTTTCAGGGACAGAACCCCACAGCAGACCCACGACAGCCATCCCACAACATTGTGTGGCTTCTGGCTGTGGCTCTGCCCCCAACTGGGTTGAAAGCATTGCCGGGCACTTTCTGTGTTGTGCATGACACACTTCTGTCCTATTTCTGCTTCACCTGTATGATTGGGGCATCCTAGAAACTCCAGGTTACACATCCATAAATCTAATCCTAAATTTCAGCTATCGTTTTCTGCCAGAAAATGTTGATTCCTCCCTCCCCCAACAAAAAAATATTTACAAATGTTTTTTGTAAATGCGAAACCTCTTGAAATCTTACCCAGGACTGTTGGAAATTGGAATGATGGGCCTACACACGCTGAAGAAAGAAGACCAAGAAACCTTGATGGCAATGGTTAAAGCTATAATATCATTGGGATGGAAGTATTAAAAAATGGACAATGAACAAATGGAATGAATACATTTATGAACAAGTACAATTGGATTTTATGGATATAATACAACAAGATATTCCATGGTTTATAAAAATACAATGAATCAAAGAAAACTGGTTAATGCACATGAAATGGATTGAAGAAGGGAAAGATAATGATCAGATAAAGGAGAAAATGGACAAACTCCTGGACTGTCTGGACTTTAAAATGTTTTGTAAAGTTAGAGGGAGAGAGAAAAGAGGAAAAGGGGAAAAGGGGGGGGGGTAAATGTAATGGTTTATGGACATATATAAAGTAAGTTTATTTCTATGTAATAGGATACCTGTTTAAATAAACTTTTGTTATCTTTTAACTCCTGGACTCAGCCACTGGCCGTCTCTGTACAACAATACCATTGCAATAAAAAAAGAAATCTTGCCCATTAGGGGGAAGACTTGCTTCTGTTTGTCTAACAATCCAGTTATATGGAGAGATATTTTTCCCCAATTCCAGAAATATTTGCCACTGATAAACTGAATGTGGTGTCTTTGAAGAATCCATTCAGTGCAATATAAAGGCTAAAATGCATTAGGCTTTTTGCCAGATAGGTTAAATCGTAAAGACCTTTAGCCTGCTCTGCCAGCATGCTGGTGCTTCACCAAACTATAAATCCCAAAATTTCATAGCATTGAGCCATGGCAGTTAAAGTGATATCAAGCTGCATTGATGCCACTTTACCTAAAATGTTTCTCCCGGAAAACTGCACATCTACATGATTTGCAATTACTAATTGTTAGAAAATAATACTACTTATTTAATTTTATTCTACATATTTCTTGACTTGTATTCTCTTATATTCTCTCTTTTTACAAAGTGGAGTAAGGAATAGAGCAACATTAGCTTACATGCCTGATGATAACTTTTTTATTATATGCCCTGCTTATCTTATGCACAGAAGCTAAAATAAGAGAGGTGCCTGGTTGGAATGTTTAATCTGATCACTATTCATGTTGGGGCTTTTTCAGATCCTAAGATCTAGGTATCTCAAATTATATCAAAGTCTTTAGCAATCACCTTGATCTGTGGACTGATTTTTCTTTACCCCCAAGGCTTCAATTCCTTCAAGTTCTTACGTTCAGACTTTGCATGTCATAAATATTTCTGTGCTCAAGACTTCACTTTTATCATGGTCTTGGCTATTTGTGAATAAATAGTCATTTCAGGAGGGGTGGGTGGGCTGAGAGCTTTTTCAGCTTTTTAATGATGTGAGTAACAGCAAAAATCTGAGGGACGTAATATCATTTTCTTCTATTAAAAAAGAAAGACTGAAGTCATGAAACAGATTCATGTGTCCTTTGCTATACTTTCATGTTATAAAGAACCATGTTGCATTTGGATGAATGGGAAACATCTGTACTATAGATTTTATAGCAAAACATCTCAGGCTATATTTAACAGTTGCTATTAAAGATCCAGTGGCATGCTTCCAGTGGATCCTGTTGCAGTTTGTCAGTCTGTGCGGAAGCTCAGTAGTCTTTCCAGTTTTAGACCTCTGCTAAATCACACAGAGCCAGAGTAAATGAAAAATAAAACTTTACTCTTAAGTAAGCAGCTTTAACAAAACCAGTATTACAAATTAAACATAGTCCATTGCAGATATCTTACTCAAAGTCCAATGCATTATAATCATGCATAATCTGCATCTTCGATGGTGTAAGAAGTCCTTTGTTAAATGGTCCAGGATAAGTCCTGTGGTAGATCCATGGCAGTCTTCATGATCTCCTTCTTCACACAAAGGATCAAGGAAAAACCCTCCTCATGATATACTCAATGCTGAAGCTTAATTGCTTCATTGTCCAGGTGTTTCTCCTCAACACACACATTCAAACAAGAAGATCCTGCAATTACTTAGCTAAACTCCATATACTGTAACACTCCTCCTTGTGTGTAGAGGAAAACACATAATACATAGCATCTAATACATTCACAATTACATGGCACATTCAACAAATCCCCAGATCATTCAAAACATTCTGATGTTTCTGTACACTCAGTGGCTTTGTCAATACATCAGCCAAATTCAGATCTGTATTACAATATACCAAATCAATTTCACCATTTTTACTGCATCTCTTACACAGCTGTACTTGATATCCACATGCTTGCTCCTTTGTTTCACTCTGGCCTGTGTTGCCATTGCAATGCATGATTGATTATCCTCATATATCACCGTAGGATTTTCAACAGGTATCTGTAAGTCCTTTAATAGTTGTTTAATTACACAGACTTCTGTGTATGCTAAACTGACTGCACCAAACTCAGCCTCACTGGAACTTAAAGCTACATAACCCTGCTTCTTTGACTTCCAGTCAATTAGTGCATCAGAAAATTTAACTACAATCCCTGTTGTTGATTTTCTATCTGTGCAATTGCCAAAATCACTGTCTGCATATACCTGCAAGGATAGTGAGTCATCTGGACTTAATTTCAAACAAAAATCTTGTGTTTGCTTTAAATATCTCACAACTCTCTTTAGTCCATTCCATGCAGCAATGGATGGGTTGGCTGAATACCTGCTTAGAAAATTCACAGCAAATGCAATGTCTGCTCTAGTGTAATTACATATGTGCAATAACTGACCAATGATGCTTTTGTATAATGCCTGCTCTTCAAATTTATCAGCATTTTCCACTTCATTTTGAAAACCTAATATCATGGGTGATTGGACCCCTTTACATTCTTCCATATTTAGCCTTTTCAAAATTTGCATTATCTTTCCTTTTTGGCTTAACACAAAACCTTGTTCAGTCCTCATAATCTGTACACCAAGAAAATATTGTATTGGACCAAGGTTTCTTAACACAAAATGTTTGCTTAATTCTTCTGCAAACTTGTCAACTTCTGCTTGACTCTCAGCCAAAAATGATAAATCATCAACATATACAAACAATACTTGATAATCATGCTGTACATTTCTTACATACACACATGGATCTGCTCGGCTTCTTTCAAAACCCATTTTGGTTAATGCATCATTTAAACATTCGTTCCAGGCAAGCCCGGACTGCCGGAGCCCGTATAGTGCCCGATTTAACTTAAAATATATGTTGGTGTCTCTATATTTCGAACCTGGTGGTGGTACAATGTATATATTTTCTTTCAGATTGGCATTCAGATACGCTGTACTTATGTCAAAATGATACACCTTTAAATTTAAACTTGCTGCTAGAGTTAACAGTAATCTTACAGAATTAGGACTAACTGTGGGTGAATACACTTCTGTGTAATCTATGTCCTTAATCTGAGTAAACCCTCTAGCAACCAGACGCGCTTTGTACCGTACTTGACCATCAGCATCAATCTTTTGTTTAAAAATCCATTTTGTGTCAACCGGATTACTTCCACCTGGTAAATTTGCATGCTCATACACATTTAATCTTTCCATGCTTTTCAGCTCTTCATATATAGCTTCTAACCATTTTTCTTGCTCCCCATGTGGCAAATTTTCTATTTCTTCATAACTCTGAGGCTCATGATTAACCAAACACACTCTAACATGTTGTACTGTGAACCAGTCAGGTTTCTTTCTGGTTCTCTCACTCCTCCTGAGTGTAATGTTCTTACTGGCTCCTTCCTCAGGATCTTCATTCACCTCATCATCCTCATCTGAGGATCTAGGCCTCTTAAAAGTCTTAATTATAGGTTTACTTATGAGTTGAGGTGAAGCAGCACTTTCCTGCTCTGTGGTTGATCTACCTTGCTCATGAGTTTCCTCTTTTGAAATAGGAAAGAAAACTTCCTGATTAGCATGAATCTTGTCCCAGTTCTGGCTACATGCAAAATTCGCAGATCTAGATATAACAATGTTTCCTTCTTTATCTAAAAATCTCCAAGCTTTTGCTCCCTGCGCATATCCAACCATTGTTAATCTCCTGGCTTTATCTTGTCCCTTCCTTCTCAATTGTTTTGGAATGAATACCCATGCCTGTGCTCCAAAAATTCGTAAATGTCCTAATGGGGGTTTCTTGCCATATAACATAAAATAAGGCGTGTTCTGGATAGGCTCACACCAGAGTCTATTAATCAAATAACATGCAGTCAATACTGCTTCTCCCCAAAGGTTTTTAGGTAATCCAGAATCTTCTAACAAAGAATCTTTGACTGTTTGAACTTTCCTTACAAATCTTTCAATCTTTCCATTTTCTGCACTTTGATAAGCACATGTGAGTCTGTGCTTTATCCCCTCTTGTTTCAGAAAACGTTCCAAACTGTGTGAGGTAAATTCTCCTCCTCTATCTGTTTGAAGAGCTTTTAATCCCACTCCAAATTGCCTCTTCACATATGCCACCCAATTTTTGAAAATATCAAAAACTTCATTCTTCTGTTTCAACAAAAAACACCAAGAAAAACAAGAATGGTCATCTAATAAACACAGAATATAACAGGCCCCGCCTTTACTTGGTTGAAAAGGCCCAATTAAATCAGCATGTACCAATTGAAAAATCTCCTCTGAGTTTCTTAAACTTTTCTTACTAATTGGAGCTGACTGTGCTTTGGTTTTCTTGCATACATTGCAATCAAGAAACTTCTTGCAATCTTTCAACTTAATACCTTCACTAAACCCTGGCATTTTATACAACACTTTGAAACTAGGGTGACCTAATGCTCTGTGTAAATCATGAATACATTCCTTGTGTAATGGGGTATTCTTACTGATCATATTTACATCACCTGTATTACCTCTTGAGGTTAACACATATAAATCCCCCTGTAATACTCCAGTTCCACATAACTTATTCCCTTTCAAAATCCTGACTTTTCCTCCAGAAAAATTAACTTCATAACCTTCTTTATCAAGTTTTCCAACAGATAATAAGTTATAGTCAAGCTCTGGAACTAAAAATACATTCCTTAATGTTCTATCCAAATGCTTAACAAAAACTTCCCTTGACTGTGTACTTTGTACTGTTTTCCATCTGCAAGGGTAACATTTGAACATTCAGGTTTCACAGTATTACAAATTAAATTTTTGTTGTTCACTATATGCTGCGAACATCCAGAGTCCACATAAAATATGTCCTCATCTGCTGGACTCTTTTGGGACTTCACTATTCTTACATGTGAAGAACTGCTCCTCTGGTTCATCTCCTTCCCTCCTTGCTTCTTCTGCTGCTTTGGGCAATTTCTCTTTAAATGATTTGGAGATCCACAAGTGAAGCACTTTCTCACCACACATACTCTCTCTTTCTCCTCCTCGAGTGCAACTCCGGCTGACTGCTTTCCTTGAGAATGCCCTGCTGTATTTGCAGACTCCAGGCAACGATCCTTCCGTCTCTCCCAGTCAGCTAGAAGTCTAGCACAAATATATTGGAGGTTCAATTGTGCTTGTGGAAGTGACTCTAGAGAATTCACTATTATTTATTTATTTATTTATTAATTCACATTTGTATACCGCTTCGTCCCGAAGGCTCTAAGTGGTTTACAGAGTTTGGGTGCCCAGTGGCAACACCAACAGACACAAAAGTACAATAGACATGGGTAAAGAACACAAGGGTAGGGAGAGGGAGGGAGGAAAGAAGCCAACAGCGACACCTACTGAGACATCACCCCGCCGTCAAAAGAAGGCAGGCGGGGAGGGCCCAGCAGGATCGCTGGCACTAGGGTGCGGGCGAAAGGCAAGGAGGGCAGACTGCTGGTCAGTCGTCTGCCCTGGGTGGTCGGGAGCGTCCGCCGGCTGTCCAAGGCAGCAGTCCTTGCTGCTGAGGTTGCCACTCTGGGTTCCAGCTGCCGATAGCTGGAGCTCCAGAAGGTTCTTGGTCGAAAGGTCCGGGGAATCCTCCCGGGCCTAGCCAACCTTGGTGCTGGGTGTCTCTTCCACCCCTCCAGCTGATCCGATGGACCAATGGGGGGCCTGGGCCCGGGAACTCAGTCCTCTCGGCGAGGGGCTCCTCCTGCTTCCCACTCGGCTCGGTGCTTCCGTGTTCGGCGGCGCCGCCTCCTCCTACGGGTGGCTTGCTGCTTCCGGACAGGAACTATGTTGACATTGGGGTCCTCCAGGGGTGGGACTTCCGTGCGGGAATTACTTCCGGGGTTCTCAGAGGGAATGGAGTCCTCCGGAGGCGGGACTTCCGGGGGGCAACCATCTCCGGGTCCAGCTCCCTCCTCGAGGCCGGACACATGGTGGAGTGGAGCGTCTTCAAGGCCGGTCGCCATGTTAGGTCGCTCCATCTCCAGCTGACTCCCCCAGCTCCTCGCGGCACGACGCCGGCGGGCTCGGGAGTTCCGGGGGAACGCCAAGATGGCCGTAATGTCGAAATCCTCCAGTGGGTCTTCCAGGCACGGCTGGTGGTCCTCGGGGGCACCGGGTGCCTCCTCGATGTGGGCCGGACAGGTAGGAAGATTGCCCTGGTCGTCAGAGCTCGGGCTCAGCGTTCGCAGGTCGTCCTGCCCCCGGGGGTTAGGCTCAGCGACACCACCGGCTCCCTGGCAGGGGCAGTTGATGGGCCACCCTCGGAGCTAGTGGGGAAGTCCCATGAGTGGTCCCAGGCAAAGTCTGGGTCACCACAGTCACCACGGAGGTCTAGTTGGGGTTCATGGTGGAGTTCATGGTGGGGGCTGGCCTGCTTGGGGGGTCTGCCAGGCGCATCACCCTGGAGTGGGATCCGGGGAAGTTGCGGGCATGGCATGCCCGTCAGCTCCAATAGACCACCGAACCTCTCTCGGAACTTCTCCACATGGGGCCTTGAGCTCATTGTATTCTACAATGAGCTCAGCAATCAGACAGGGATCAGGTTGACCGGGATCCAGCTGGTCAGGAGGTGGTTCCAGGGGTACTCGGGATTCAAGGGGCACCGGCAAGCTGCTTCCCAGTTCGTAGACATTGGAGTCAGGTTGGACGGGGGTGGCGTCCTGGCCCTCTCGCCGTGGCCTCCGTGGGGAGCTGCTCCGAAGGGGTCCACACCTCTCAGGGAAGTTAGTTCCCGAGCTGGGAGGGGGCCCTGCCTTCGAGGGGGTCGTTAGGGGTGGTAAGGGCAGACTTTTGCTCAGCGGTCTCCTACCGAACCTTCTCAGGAAGCGTGCACCCGAAGCCGTTACCGGTCGGATAACCCAGCCATTCCTGGGCGTCTTAGGCGTCCTCCTTGGTAGTTCAGATGCTTTCCCCAGCCAGATTACGTTCTCCGGGGTCTGTGGGTCGCCAAAGGTGACCCCCTGGGTCTGGCAATCAACCGCCATCTCCCCGAGGAGGGGGCAGCGGGATCGGCCCGATATATCCAGGGAATCAAAGAGGCCATGCCGGAGCTCACCCGAAGGGAGCTCCACAGCAGTCGCCATCAAACGAATCATCCATGGATGAAAGCACAATAAAACATTTATTTGCTTCTGTGAGATGAAAGTCTCTCTCCTCCAATTGCAAGAACAAATTCTGCAAAACTTGCAAATGGTCTCTCAGACTCTCATTCTTCTCCAGTCTCTTCCTGTAGAGTCGTCTCGCCAGCACAACCACTGTTGCTGCCGAACTGGAAGCATATACTTCTCTGAGTCTTACCCAGATGGCATTGGGAGTTGGCAAGCTGCATATATGAACCAGTTGTTCATCGTCGACCCCCAATATCAGATTAGACCTTGCTCGTTCCTGAGCCCTCAGCTGCTCTGCTGAAGCTGGTTGCTGCACTGGATTCTCTGTACATTCCCATAAGGATTCTCTCCTCAAATAACTTTCCATTCTGACTTTCCAAATGGAATAGTTATTGCCATTTAATCTGGCCTTAGGGAAAGACATATTCACTCCAGAATCCATCTTCTTGTTTTGCCACCAAACACACAATGCAAAACAAAATTGTCTTTCAAAAACTGGAACAAAAATATATATAGTCCAACTATGCAACTGGACAGACTGGACAGTCTGGGCCCATAACCTGTTGCAGTTTGTCAGTCTGTGCGGAAGCTCAGTAGTCTTTCCAGTTTTAGACCTCTGCTAAATCACACAGAGCCAGAGTAAATGAAAAATAAAACTTTACTCTTAAGTAAGCAGCTTTAACAAAACTAGCATTACAAATTAAACATAGTCCATTGCAGATATCTTACTCAAAGTCCAATGCATTATAATCATGCATAATCTGCATCTTCGATGGTGTAAGAAGTCCTTTGTTAAATGGTCCAGGACAAGTCCTGTGGTAGATCCATGGCAGTCTTCATGATCTCCTTCTTCACACAAAGGATCAAGGAAAAACCCTCCTCATGATATACTCAATGCTGAAGCTTAATTGCTTCATTGTCCAGGTGTTTCCCCTCAACACACACATTCAAACAAGAAGATCCTGCAATTACTTAGCTAAACTCCATATACTGTAACAGATCCCACTCTCATGAGCATAAGTAGTAACCCTCCCTTTGATGCACCCTGAAAAACCTGTTCTAAGGGACTTGGAAACTCTCTGGAGTCATTTTTGGTATAGCAGCAACAGGAAAGACGTCTTTGATTTCTCATATTTCTGATCATCACAATTTTGCATGGATTACTTTGTCTGTATTCCCATCGTCCCAGCACAAACAATTCTCAGATATGCTCTAGAAAAGAATATCTTTCCAACTATCCTAATTTAGCAGGCACTGCCCTGATTATACTCATCCATTGTTCCACTTTTTCAATGGCTTTTACATATTCCAAGTTATTTTCTCCCACTTTATTTGTTTGTCCTTATTTATTTCAGTTGCTGAAAACTGAGTTGAAAAAATAGTTTATTCTGAATGAACTCAGCAGGATGGAGAGGAGAGGGGAACCATTTTGGTGTTTTCAATAGACTCAGGTAAAAGCAAAACTGTTGCAGCCTCTCCTAACCCATGATTTCTTCTTAATTAATAACTTTTTCCATGTTGAGCATTCTCTGATGTTGCTTAGCCATGTGTGTCCCAGTTTCTCTCTGTGAAATCTTGGACAGTATGAACATTTGCCTGGGGTAGCCATCACAAGGCAGCATGATATGACATTCCTTTTCCAACACCCTTTCCCCCAACTGTTACATTAACACTCTCTCTTTCTGGTAATGGTAGCCATCTCTTTTGTTTGGAAAGAATATAGGACGGCAAAAAATACAGGCTTTAAAAAAAATTCATTTGGTTTGGGGGGGGGGGTGTTTTTAAAACCTAACAGAATATCCTGGAGATTCTTCAGTTCATATAGCCATAAGTCAAAACTGAGTTCATGGTACATAGCATCAACAACAAAACCCAAGCCTCTGGTCTAGCTTAAGGTTTTAATGTATCTCTCTCAATGCTGCATTGCTAGCTACCATTGTTGAGAAAAGGTCAGGTTACACTCACTAATGAGTTGCAGGAATACCCTTTCGCCCCAGCACGCTGGGGCGAGAGGCATTTGCCCCCCCGACTCCGATTGGAGTCTAGAAGGTTCGGCTGAACCTTCCAGGCTGGGGGCGTGGCCTCAAGGAGGAAATCATCTAGGTAGTGCACCACCCCCTGAAGGCCCGAGTCGGTCTTGACCACCCACTCCAAAAACGTACTAAACGTCTCGAACGTGGCGCACGACACAGAGCAGCCCATGGGCAATGCTCGATCAATGTAGAAAAGACCTTTAAACCGAAAACCAAGGAGGTCAAAATCCTCAGGATGAACCAGGAGCAGCCGAAAAGCTGATTTGATATCGCACTTAGCCAATTCAGCTCCCGGTCCATGACATTTTACTAATCGCATCGCTGCATCAAAAGACTTGTAGTGCACCGTGCACAGGTAATCGGGTATCGCGTCATTCACGGAACTGCCCTTAGGGTAGGACAGATGGTGAATGAGGCGATACTCACTGGGGGCCTTTTTCGGAACAATTCCCAACGGGGAAACCCTCAACTGGGGAGTGGGAGGAGAAACAAACAGACCAATAACCCTCCCTTCCTCCAATTCCTTCTTAATTTTCCGTTGAACCACGTCTTCCATTCCGATTAAGGATTTAAGATTAGGTGAAAGACGTGGCACCCTAGGACCTTGGGCTGGGATGTGAAAACCAAAGGTAAAACCGCTAAGCAGATAAGCTGCCGCGTCCTTCTTCGGATAGCTCTTCAGCCACTGTCCCAACGGGCCCAGTTTAACTGGGCTGGGGCCCTTTGGGAAGGGGTGACTGAGCCCCTCCCTTCCTACCAAACTGCCACTCCCGGGGATTGCCCTTTCCCGGCTTTCCCCTATTACAATGTTTTGCAGAGTAGTTCCCTGCACAGATGGAACATGCATGTGAGAATTCACACACTTTTCTGCTACAGGTCCCGTGAGCAGAGAATTCCCAACAAAGGAGCTTTTGTCTCTGAAATTGTTGTTTAAATTTCCAGCAAGTGTTGGAAACCTCTTTAGACACCTTAAAGATATTTTCAGGAGTCATATAACATTGATACATCATTTTATAAAAAAATACCTTTCAAATTATAACAATATAAATTTTATCCCATTGTTCTACATTTTCTCCCATTGGTTCAACATTATATTATGCCCAACATTTTATGGCCACTTTGTCATCCATTCTTTAACTTGCTCACCTACCGTTTCCCATTCCAATAACATCTTATACATTGGGAGGCCTAGAGGTTGAAGCTTGTGTTGTTTTCTTTTGGTCAAGTGAGGACAAATTGGAGATCAACTATTTTTCTTTCTCTTTTTCTTGGCATTTTTTGGTTTTTTGCTTTGTATTTTTTTTGGTTCACTTTTTGTCTATTAATGTAATTTTAAAAACTTTTTAATAAAATTAATTTTAAAAGTAATAATACATTATTTTCTCACTTATTGCCTGTTTTCATTGGTTTGTGAATGTTGTGCAGAGAAACAAAGAGACAGAAATTAATGAAATAAAACATATGTTTAGTGCTACTATATTAAAGTATTATTACTATTATTGTTATTAAAATAACGATACTTTAAAATATCAGTAATTTGTAATCAATTCCATCAAAAATTAAATAGTGACTTTGCTCCTTAAGCAGTTTCTCTGAGAAGACAAAGATGTGGCAATGTGGGATCTCGCCCTGCTTTTCAGCCAGGGGGCTGGGACAGGCCCGGGAGTGGCAATTGCTTTAGACCAAGATGGAGAAGTTGAAGGGCCTGATGGGTATGAAGGGAATGATCCTGATGATGAAAGTCTGCAATGGGAATGTGCTTGGCCTGAGGAATATTCTGAAGAAGAAATGGAAACAGATTCTGGCTTGGACTGTGAATATGAATGGCCATGTGGTTTTGGGTCACAGGAAAGAATATCATCCCCGATTGCCGAGGAATCTCTGGGAGATGATGAGATGCCCAGTTCCCAGATTGATAACACACCAGATGTTCCGGTTAATGAGCAGGCTTTCAATAGGAGGCAGAATATTATGACTTCAAGGCAAGATTGGAGATGGGGATCAGAAAGGAGTTGGATACACAAAAGTTGGGTTTAATTAACTGTTCTGTGAGTAAGTTCGGCAGACTGGAGGCTACGTTGGAAAAGAGTGGACGTGGATCTGGTCCTCTCGGTCTTGTTTACTGCGGAGCAGTTGGCCTGTGCTTTCCAAGCTGTTTTCAGGAACTTTGTTCATGGTCTTTGGACTCTAGACTTTTCTATAGCTGATTTTTGACCCGTTTCGTTTGGAACTTATTTTGGACTGAACTTTATGCCTATTTGGATTATTTACCCTCTGCTTTTATTCTTTAATTTATTCTAAATAAAGAGTTTGTTATTGAGCCCTGGTGTGTGTGTTTAGGGGGTCTGGGATGGTTTGCGTTGCAACAGGCAAGATCTGCTCTCTTTCATGCCCAAAAATCAAGGTGAAAAACATCCAATATAACAAATCCTGTGGTTTATCTGTCAGGAATTTGGAAGAAGTAGCAGTTTCTCAGACTTGATTCATGTTAGGTAGTTAGAGATTTTCATTGACTTCCACAGGCTTTCCTTACAATATTTCTGAAAGGTTGAAATAACTGATTGAATGCAGAGATAATAAACTCAATTTTCATTCAGAGAGTGTCAGTTCCCATTGGATTTTATCTGACCAACTTTCTTCCTGTTAGCAACAGTGTGGTCAATTAGCTCAAAACTATTTTTTCCAAATAGAACTACAGGGCTATTCACTGGTTTAAGGAAGGAGAAAGATCAGCACCCCTATATACAATGGAGGGAAAAATAAAAAGATTTTAAGAATAGAGACCATACTAATGGTCAAACCATAGCAGCCTAGCCAACAACGTTGCCACAATAGTTTTAGAGCTTAAAATGGAAAGTGGAAGGGGGAGAGGGATTTTTTTTTTTACTTTTCCTGGTTGCATGAGTACCTTTTTAAGAGATATTTCTGCAGTTCCTCGTCCATTTAGATTCCATGGGCTTTAGCAGGACAGCAATATGTTTCACTGGAACAACTTGCCCTTCCCCAAGTGCACTTTGTGGATTAATGCCTGTTGTATTGAGAAAGCTAATTCCACTTCCCAGCTGAGTTATCTGCTTGTCCATAAGGGAAAGGCTCATCTAGTGGTAGCTGCTGTCCATGGTTCCATTGGGTGGAAACCTGGGTCCATAAGATCTGGGAGGAGATCTCCCAAGAAGCTATAAATGTAACCTTTGCCCAAATCTCAGCTTTTTAGCAGCCAAGGTCACTGTGAAATTTCAGAAATGCATGGGGATTCTCATTTTAGTTAGGGCTGGCACTAGGGTTTGATGGTTGATCATAAATATCAATAGCAATTTAAATGTAATTTTGTTTAGATGAAAATACATGTTGTTAGGAAGGATTTGTGTTTTAGCTAATGTGATATTGTTGTCTTCTGGTGCACTATAGGCATCCACTTTGCAGTGCTGTGTGCAAAAGCATCAAACTTTAATCTTTTAAACAAATCGATTTAATAAACTGTATTGTTCATTTCACAATCTTCTTGTATGAAACATGATATCTCATATCAGAATCACCATCTACAGCAAGAAAATGAAGTATTTAATAAGATATAATAAGTATTGTTGTAGGGATAAATTATTTTAGATGTTTTCTAACTCAATGCTTTTTATAAGATGAAGCCAAGTTAAAGTAGTTTAACATCACAACCCTATGGACGTGTACTCAAATGGAATTGTTGCCACATTCAATATAGTTTATTTCCAGATACATCTGTACAGAACTACATAGTTTCCATTCCCATTACCCCCATGGGAGAGAGTAAAAAAATGTCAATCCCCCCAGAAATCAATTTGTCAGAAAAGTCATTGCTTGAATTAGTTTATGGCAGAATTATATACAGTAAGATGGAAAAACAAACATAGCATCAGATCTCAAGCAGGCCTTACATATTCTACAAGGTATCATACACGATTTTTAGCTAGTGAATTGCTTTGGGGGTTTTTTCCTTCAAAATTCACCCTCATATTAGGACCAATTGAGAGAATTTCATCAGATCACATCTCTCTATTAACAAGTTAGTTTTTCAAAATAATAGTCAGTAGCCATAACAATATCTAGCCTCACTAAAAAATAAGGCTTATCATGAAGATGATTTAAAGTTTTCCTGCTAACATTTACAATAGAGTGTGCAAGTATAATGTGGCAATCCTCTTATAGTGTACAAAATTGAAAAGAAAATTCAAAGTTTGTTGGAGACAATAGAAAATAAAGCAGTTCATGCAGGTAATGAGCTTCCATGGAGTCATCAAAGTATCCCTTTGTGTTAGTGTTTTCATACTTTATTAGAAAACTGTAAGTAGTAGTACCTGACAGAGCTTCAGCAAAGTTCTTTTTCACATGCAAATCCTATTTCCTTGCCTTTATTTGTCATCAGTTTATTCATATGTTCATTATCAGTGGCAAATATTTCTGGAATTGGGGAAAAAATCTCTCCATATAACTGGATTGTTAGACAAACAGAAGCAAGTCTTCCCCCTAATGGGCAAGATTTCTTTTTTTATTGCAATGGTATTGTTGTGGTACAGAGACGGCCAGTGGCTGAGTACAGGAGTTAAAAGATAACAAAAGTTTATTTAAACAGGTATCCTTCTATTACATAGAAATAAACTTACTTTATATATGTCCATAAACCATTACATTTACCCCCTTTCCCCTTTTCTCTCTCCCTCTAACTTTACAAAACATTTTAAAGTCCAGACAGTCCAGGAGTTTGTCCATTTTCTCCTTTATCTGATCATTATCTTTCCCTTCTTCAATCCATTTCATGTGTATTAACCAGTTTTCTTTGATTCATTGTATTTTTATAAACCACTCATGCCCAGATGTTGGCCGACGGGGGAATCGAGAACTGCCCGCTCAGCCCAATAGATGTAACTATGGCCGCAAATCAGGACTCTCTTCCTCTCCGACCGCACTGGACCTGCAATGACACAAAATTCGTGAACAGCATCATAAAGGCTTACAACCTAACATTACGCACATATGCTTTGTAAGCCCCCGAACGCCACCTCCCCAAAGCCATAATGGTCCCAGCATCATATCCCATTGCGGCAGCCGATGACGCCGCTCCAATCCTAAAGGAATGGGATCCGAATTGCATGCCCTCCAAACCTAAAAGTTTCAGGGCCTTTTTAGTGACTGCCCAAAATTGAAATTTTGATAGTGGCGTCCCGCCCTGATGACAAAATAAATAACCAGCAGCCGGGCCCCGGAGTGCAAGATAGCGTGTCATAGCTAACACTGGGCACAGCTCCACATCACTGGCTCTGCTAAGCCTGACCAGTGAGCCCTTGGCAGCCTGATCAGTCTTTGACGACCTGACCATCAATTCCAACATATCAGGGGTCAATCTTATGTCAGAAACCAAGAAAGCTCGGTGTGAGGAATCGGTTTTGGATGACGCCACCAACTCACTCACACTAAATGCGCCGAAAAAGGCGGTCAAGGCAGCTGAGTGGAATAAGGCCTGTTCGTATTCGGAATCGCAAACGGAAGCCCACAGTTGCCCAAGCCCTTTTAAAATGCCTGGCGTCAAAGGCTCCCTTGTGTCCATGACCCTACCGCTTTGTTTGGACCACCCTGCCATAAGTTTATGCAGGCGGAAATCGTTTGTTGGGTCAGCCATGCCTTGCGCCTTAAGCCAGTAAGCCAGCGCCGACAGTTTTACATTAATAGAATGGACCACTAACCCCCACCTCCTGTTGTATACGCAAAACTGCGCAACGTGGTCGTAGGGTACCGGGAAGGACCTAGGTAAACTGTAGTACTCCCTGAATTGTGCAAATTCTTTTACGGCCCTGAAGTAGCCTCTCCGGGAGCTCGGAGCTAGCGCCAGCGACATGCTGACCGCTACCTCATCACTCCAGCATGCCAAAGATGGTCTGGCATGCGTTTCGGGCGCTCGTCTGCGGTGGGCGCTAGTTGCCTGAAGCGCTCCATCTGCATACGAGACAGAGCGTCGGCCAATGAATTATCTAGCCCTGCAATGTGGAACGCTCGGAACAGAATGTTTAACTTTAGACAGTGTAACGTAAACAACCTCAAGGCCCCCATCACCCTAACTGATCGGGAAGTCAGGTTATTGATAACCTGCACCGTGGCCATGTTGTCACACCAGAAGTGGACAGAGGAGTTGGCGAACCGATCAGCCCAAATGTAAACCGCTACCAGTATTGGGAAAAATTCCAGGAATGTAAGGTCCGCCGTGATGCCCAACATATGCCAATCACTGGGCCATCGCTCTGCGCACCATTGTCCATCGAAATAAACTCCAAAGCCCAAAGAGCCTGAAGCATCAGACGCCACCTCCATTGCATTTTTTAACAACAGGTTCTGGCGCCAAAAGGAAACACCATTAAAATTTTTAATAAAGCTCAGCCAAATCTCTAGATCCGCCTAATGTGGTGATGTGGCGAGACTGTGCCGGATATAGCATCGCACAGCCTCCGCAGGAAAGCCCTGCCCGGGGCCACCACCTTACACGCAAAATTTAGATGTCCTATCAATTCCTGGAACTCCCTCAATGTGGCTTTACTCTTCAGCAAAATTGCTCTAATCTATGCTTCAGGTCCGCAACCTTAGCTGGTGGCAGCCTGGAAGGTTGGTTCTCCGTATCCAACTTAACTCCTAAGAATGTAAGCACTGAACTCGGACCTTCGGTCTTCTAATTGGCTAGTGGCACACCCAGCTCCTGTGTCAGGCGTTGAAAGGCAGATAACAGTGCCTTGCACTCGCCTGACCCCAACCGCCCCACGAAAAGGAGGGCCAACCCCCGTCAGGCCATTCTGCGCCTGATTGCCTTCGACGACGGACGTGGAGCAGGCGAGCTCATCGAAGAAGAAAAGGAGAAGGAGGAAGGAGAAGGGGAAGAGGAAACCGAACAGACCAAAGAGGACTTGCTGGGTGGCTATTTGTAGCGAAGAGGACATAAGGTCGGTAGTGGGGAGGATGGGGTGAGGCCGGGAGTGGGGGAGCCCCTCCCTCCCACCCCCCTTTTTCTTCCCTGGGATCTCGGCCGAGGGCTTCGTCGAGCTCTTGGGCCTACCGGGGCGCCTGTTTGGGTTGTCGGACGGGCCTACTCACCTTGGTTCCCCCTCTTCCTCCTTCGGCCTCCTCTCGGTGGCACGCCTCACCTCCCGCCCGGGCGGTTTGCGTGGGGATGCGGCGTCTCCTGGGTGGTGCCATCTGGCTCCCCCCTCCGGCAAGCATCGCCCGGCGCCGCTCCTGTAGGGACGCCGTGTGGCGCGCGGGCCTTCTTTTAAGTTGCTGCCCGGTCATCGGGTTCGGGGCCTCGCGGGGGGTGGATCTGGCCTAGTTCGCCCCATGCTTTGCCTCTCCTGTGGGCCGCGGGTTCCTCGCTCTCCCCCTCCCCTGACTGGTTTCCCTCGCAGGTTTGCGGTGCCGCGCCGCCTTCCCGCGCGCCGCGCCGCCTTCCCGGCAGAGGCAGGGGTTTTCCTTTTAGCCGCTCCTCATCGGGAGTGTGTCCTATTTGTAGCGGGTGGTGCACTGCCTTTCGGGATGCAGAGTTTGAGGACTTGATGCGGCAGCCATCTTGGCCGCATGGCGGCTCTGGCAGTGTATGGGGGCACCCATGTTGTGAGTCAGTTTGCGGCGGCCATTTTGTTCACTGCTAGTCAGATGCAGATGGAGCTTGCTCTTACATGAGGAGCCATCCCAGCCGCATGGTGTCATGGATAGTGTATGGGGGCGGCCATTTTGTGAGTCAATTCACAGCGGCCATTTTGTGTTATCTCAGAGACTGTGGATGGGTTAGTGATTACATGATGGTATGACTGATGCGAATGGGGGTTACCGGAGGCGTGTATAAGCAGGGTTTGCAACAGCAGGTATAGGAGAGTGTATATTCACTGGCTTATTTACTACTTTTCTGCAGGATGGCACCGAAAAAGAATGTGGGTGGCCCTAAAGGAAAGGGGCCAGCCAAGAAAACACCGGCGAAGCGACCCCCACCTTCTACTGGATCATCGGAAGATGAGGGCATCTCGGCCGATAGCCTCCGGGCTCTCTTGGCCAGGGTGGAGGAGTTGGAGAAGGGGAGGGGGCGGCCCGTGCAGGCGGTGGAGGTTAGGCCGGCACAGGGGGGGGGCAGCAGGGATCTGCTTTTTAAGAGCATCTTGTCCCGTGTCGCTTCTTTAGAAGCTGAGCAGGGAGCCGCAGGTCGGAGGTCCGAGGGTGCGGTCCAGTCCCACACGGGGGCGGCCCAGGCGAGCCCAATGGCGATGAATGACCAGGCTGAGGGCAGTGAGGCGATCCCGTCAGCAGCACCGGTGCTGGCATCCACACCAACGCCAGTCGTGACATCTTCGCCGGTGGAACATCCACCTGTGGTCCCGGGTCCAGCAGCAGCAGCAGGTATGGATGTGGGCCTGGTCTGGCCATGCTATGGTTTGACCATTAGTATGGTCTCTATTCTTAAAATCTTTTTATTTTTCCCTCCATTGTATATAGGGGTGCTGATCTTTCTCCTTCCTTAAATCAGTGAATAGCTCTGTAGTTCTATTTGGAAAAAATAGTTTTGAGCTAATTGACCACACTGTTGCTAACAGGAAGAAAGTTGGTCAGATAAAATCCAATGGGAACTGACACTCTCTGAATGAAAATTGAGTTTATTATCTCTGCATTCAATCAGTTATTTCAACCTTTCAGAAATATTGTAAGGAAAGCCTGTGGAAGTCAATGAAAATCTCTAACTACCTAACATGAATCAAGTCTGAGAAACTGCTACTTCTTCCAAATTCCTGACAGATAAACCACAGGATTTGTTATATTGGATGTTTTTCACCTTGATTTTTGGGCATGAAAGAGAGCAGATCTTGCCTGTTGCAACGCAAACCGTCCCAGACCCCCTAAACACACACACCAGGGCTCAATAACAAACTCTTTATTTAGAATAAATTAAAGAATAAAAGCAGAGGGTAAATAACCCAAATAGGCATAAAGTTCAGTCCAAAATAAGTTCCAAACGAAACGGGTCAAAAATCAGCTATAGAAAAGTCTAGAGTCCAGAGACCATGAACAAAGTTCCTGAAAACAGCTTGGAAAGCACAGGCCAACTGCTCCGCAGTAAACAAGACCGAGAGGACCAGATCCACGTCCACTCTTTTCCAACGTAGCCTCCAGTCTGCCGAACTTACTCACAGAACAGTTAATTAAACCCAACTTTTGTGTATCCAACTCCTTTCTGATCCCCATCTCAATCTTGCCTTGAAGTCATAATATTCTGCCTCCTATTGAAAGCCTGCTCATTAACCGGAACATCTGGTGTGTTATCAATCTGGGAACTGGGCATCTCATCATCTCCCAGAGATTCCTCGGCAATCGGGGATGATATTCTTTCCTGTGACCCAAAACCACATGGCCATTCATATTCACAGTCCAAGCCAGAATCTGTTTCCATTTCTTCTTCAGAATATTCCTCAGGCCAAGCACATTCCCATTGCAGACTTTCATCATCAGGATCATTCCCTTCATACCCATCAGGCCCTTCAACTTCTCCATCTTGGTCTAAAGCAATTGCCACTCCCGGGGCCTGTCCCAGCCCCCCTGGCTGAAAAGCAGGGCGAGATCCCACATTGCCACATCTTTGTCTTCTCAGAGAAACTGCTTAAGGAGCAAAGTCACTATTTAATTTTTGATGGAATTGATTACAAATTACTGATATTTTAAAGTATCGTTATTTTAATAACAATAATAGTAATAATACTTTAATATAGTAGCACTAAACATATGTTTTATTTCATTAATTTCTGTCTCTTTGTTTCTCTGCACAACATTCACAAACCAATGAAAACAGGCAATAAGTGAGAAAATAATGTATTATTACTTTTAAAATTAATTTTATTAAAAAGTTTTTAAAATTACATTAATAGACAAAAAGTGAACAAAAAAAAAATACAAAGCAAAAAAACCAAAAAATGCCAAGAAAAAGAGAAAGAAAAATAGTTGACCTCCAATTTGTCCTCACTTGACCAAAAGAAAACAACACAAGCTTCAACCTCTAGGCCTCCCAATATTGACTACTTTCTCAAAAACCCCAAAACAAAACAAAAACCCTCAAATTATTCTTCTTAATTCAAAACTGGCAAGTCTTTCTCTTCCTCGTGCAAAAAGTAAATAAAAAGTTTATAGTCTTTCAAAAAAAATTTAAATTGCCCCTTCTTTTAGTAAATAATATGTCCATCTTGGCCAAGTCCATCATTTTCAACATCCAATCCTCTGTTGGTGTTGTTGAGTTCTTCAATTTATGTGCATAGAGCAATCTGGCTGCTGTGGTCATATATGCAACAGTTTATCATAGTTATTTCTCTCAGTCAGACCAAACAGAAAAACCTCATATTTTAACTGGATATTTTCCCCCAAAACTTTCTGGATCATCTTATGTATATGAATCCAATGTTTTTTGGCATGTGTACACGTGTCCAGTGAAAGACCCCACTTGCTGTTTAAATTTCCAGCAAGTGTTGTAAACCTCTTTAGACACCTTAGAGATATTTTCATGAGTCATATAACATTGATACATCATTTTATAAAAAATACCTTTCAAATTATAACAATATAAATTTTATCCCATTGTTCTACATTTTCTCCCATTGGTTCAACATTATATTATGCCCAACATTTTATGGCCACTTTGTCATCCATTCTTTAACTTGCTCATCTACCGTTTCCCATTCCAATAACATCTTATACAATTTAATGCTCATCATTAGCACATAATTGCAACTCAAATTGCAATTTACTCAGTTCAGAATCAACTAATTGCTTGTCTTGCTTGAATCTTTCCATTAATTGTAAATAAGAAAACCACTTAAAACCAAAACCCTCTGCAATCAATTGTTATCTTGTTTTAATCCTATATTCTCCTGGTACATTTTCTATGAGATCTTTATAAGTTAACCATTTCCTCTTGCATGTGTCTTTTCTGTAAATTCTTCTTGCACAGATACTTACATTGCCATCTTTGAGAATAAGATTAATTTATATATCTCTCATATGATAGAGTGTGCCTAACATTATGATTTTTTAAATCCACGTTCACGCTGTCATACCACATGTAACCATGCCAACCATATCTCAGATCATGACCCTCTTCAACATGCTTGAATTGTTCAACAGCTTTTTTAAATCTGTATTACATATCTGTATTACATATATTTGACAATAAATTTAGATGAAAACCACTAGGATTAGATAGTGATCAGAGATGCAAAGAAGATTAGTTTCTTCACTTTCTGCCTTGAGATTCATTAAATGTCCAGGCAGACAAGAACATAAGGTTAAATAACTATTAGCATACATGGTTTTTAGAAAGGATTTCAAGAAAGGGTTTTTATGAATGAAAAGGAGAGGGTTATATAAGCAAAATACCACTACCAATATCTCCTCAGATTGATCTTCAGTTTTAGGACACTTGAAGGACAGATCCAGGATGGACTCCACCAGAATCCATCACATGACTCAAGGTTACTTCTGGCAGGGCTCCATCCTGGCTCTGTTTTGCAAGCATTGTGGGACAGAGCCAAGAGAACATGGAAAGCTTCCCATATTCTCATAAGAAAAACTGGTGAAAGTATGAGGGGAACTGGGTGACAATGCTTCACCCCATGGGATTGTTTCCCTGCTGCCTGCCAGATTTACCCTGCTGCCCCATGGATTCCCCACTTTTCCCTAGCTTTAATTGCTTAATGTGATTAGGTCCATAGAGAACTATTCAGCTTTTCAACATCTTTCCAAAATCACTGGGGTTAGAAACTCCTGGTAAAGTCATTCTTGACTTGAAGATAAGACCTCACACTTTCTGCTTTCTCTCTACACAACCTGGTCTTTTCATTTTCTGAAGAGTTTAGAGAAACTTTATAAATTTATTTGCCTGCCCACCCCTGAAATAATGAGACCACACAAGTACAGTTGGGTTCAAATTATGGGCAACTTTTATTGTAAATTGTTACCTATTTAAACAGTCCTAACCTAAACTAGTAGGAATCAGGAACTTGGTGACAGAGCCGAGGAGGTATCCCAGTTGGCTATACCCCTCGGCTAACAGTGGCAAAAAACCTCTTTGCTCTAACCAAACCAAACAACAGTTAAACAATTAGACAGAAGTCTATATCAAAAGAATGTCACAATCAGACTCTGTCATAATATGCCATTAAGCCTTGCCTCACCGAAACTACCTTTCAAGTGAGTGATTGAACAAATGACCCACCCCCCAACCTGATCTGTGGGAGGGGGCTTGTATGAAGACAACTTGCAAACTCCTCTCTATTTTCCACTGGCCTATTTAGCAAACAGACACACCATACTATCTAGCCCCTAAACAGTCTAGGGCTAGGCAAAAAACCTTCAAAAATCAAAACGAAGGAAAAAATTCCTCAACCGGCCCCCGGTTCCGCCGACTCCGCCGGTTCCGCGACGACCAATACTATACTGTTAATGGGCGGGTGTGGTGGGCCGAACCTCTTGGCTGGAATGAGCCTGCTCAGGAGGCGGGTCGGCTAAGAGCCGGCCACGCCCCCTGATCTAGATGGTTCCTGGAAGGAACCATCGTCTCACCTTTCAAAGGGGGAGGCAAACTTCTCTCCCTCCCCCTGCGGGGTTGGGAAAGTCCCTTGCCTGCCCACCCCTGAAATAATGAGACCACACAAGTACAGTTGGGTTCAAATTATGGGCAACTTTTATTGTAAATTGTTACCTATTTAAACAGTCCTAACCTAAACTAGTAGGAATCAGGAACTTGGTGACAGAGCCGAGGAGGTATCCCAGTTGGCTATACCCCTCGGCTAACAGTGGCAAAAAACCTCTTTGCTCTAACCAAACCAAACAACAGTTAAACAATTAGACAGAAGTCTATATCAAAAGAATGTCACAATCAGACTCTGTCATAATATGCCATTAAGCCTTGCCTCACCGAAACTACCTTTCAAGTGAGTGATTGAACAAATGACCCATCCCCCAACCTGATCTGTGGGAGGGGGCTTGTATGAAGACAACTTGCAAACTCCTCTCTATTTTCCACCACCGATGCGGACAGGTGTCCACCTAGTCCACATCCCCCACCAAGTTCTCTAGTGCCAACTGAATCCCAAACCATAAATTGGACAGAAACAAATCGTTACCCTCATCCGACAGATGAATGCCATCTGCCCGGTACAAATTTAGATTGTGGTGTGAAATATTGTTATGACCAATGTATGAACCGTTGCCATGCGACAAAAAGGCTCGCATGGCCCGGTTCACACGCTTTCGAGATCGCTCCAGTCGACGAACGTCACCACCACCGGCCCACCTGAGCCGTGGTATGATGGCCGACCAAACAACATGAACATGCGGCCAGTGCCGCCAGATTCGAAAAATGTCCTCCCTAGCCTGTTGGTAGAGTGGCCTACCAGCTAGGAGACCCAGGTCATTCCCACCGAGGTGGATGACCAAGACGTCAGGCAGTTGTGAGCCCCTGACGCCAAACAGAAATGGGATCAAACCTTCCCAACACATACCTCTTTTTCCTCTCCACTCGACCACAGCGGTGGAGGAAAAACCCAAATGCCGGCCATAGGAAGTCCGCTGGGCATGCCGCCCTGCCCAGTGGATGTAGCTATGACCACATACAAGGACGTTTCGCCTATGCGCCGGCTGCATCAAATCTGAAACAATATAACATATTTAACTTAACTTTGAACGAACGTAGCCCTTATAAGCATTTGACTTCCATCTGCCTAAGGCCTTAATTTTTTCGGCATCATATCCCAACTCAGATGCCGTTGAAGCCGCCCCAATACGAAAGGAGTGGGTACCAAATTTGTGTTGTGCCAGCCCCAGTAGCTTTAACGCTTTGTTCGTGACCGTCCAGAACTGAAATTTGGTCAAAGGTGCGCCATCTGAGTGACAAAAAAGGTACCCAGGCTTGGATGTTCGAACAGCCAGGTATTGAGACATGGCCCTTATTGGGCACAAATCGGCTTCGCTACAGCTAGCTAAGCTAATCACGCAGCCTTTTCCCTGTTGATCCGTTTTAGATGATCTAATTCCAATTTGTAAGGCGTTCTGTACCAACGTCACATCCGAAAAGAGCAAGGCACCATATGAGGCATCAGTTTTAGACTTAGCAACCAATTCGCTTATCCTGAGTGCCCCAAAAAAGGCCGTAAGCGCCGCTGAATGAAATAATAATATTTCGTAATTTGACGAGCACAATTTTGGCCAGGTGTGGTGCAAACCCTTCAGGATATCGGGAGTTAAAGGTTCCCTATTATCCGTGGGCCGCCTATATTGGTTTGACCACCCTGCCATCAGTTTATGTAGACGAAAATCATTGGTTCCATCGGGAAAGCCCTGAGCCTTCAACCAATAGGCCAATGCTGCCAGTTTTACACGAATTGTATGAGGGGCTAGTCCCCGCCTTCTGGAATAAACACAGAATTGTGCCAAATGCTTGTAAGGTACTGGAAATAAAACAGGTAAACCGTAATCTTTACGGAACTCAGAAAATTCTTGAATACCCCTCAGGTAAGCTTTCCTAGAGCTAGGAGCCAGTGGGTGTGCCATACCCAATGTCACCTCCTCGCTCCAACCATCCAGAGATGGTCTGGCATGGGTTCCGGCCGGGCGTCTGCGTTGGGTGCTAACTGCCAGATCCGCTCCATCTGCATACGAGACAGAGCGTCGGCCAATGAGTTATCCACCCCAGCGATGTGACAGGCACGGAACAATATATTGTGCTCTAGACAAGGAAGCGTAAAAATACGCAAAGCGGCCATAACCCTTCGCGATCTAGAAGTAAGACTGTTTATCACCTGAACTGTGGCCAAATTATCGCACCAAAAGTGCACTGTTGAATTTGCAAAACTATCCACCCATAGTGTAACAGCCACTATGATGGGAAAAAATTCTAAAAAGGTCAGATCAGATGTTATTCCCAGCGCATGCCAATGCTGGGGCCAAACCTGAGCACACCAATGCCCATTAAAATACATCCCGAAACCTATCGATCCCGATGAATCGGATGCAACTTTTAACGCATCACGAACCATCAACTCCTGCCGCCAAAAAGACACCCCGTTGAATTTAGATAAAAATTTAAGCCAAATTTCGAGGTCTAACTTTATAGACCGGGTAACTCGAATATGATGATGGGGCAAGGTTATACCAGAAATGGCATCGCACAATTTGCGCAGAAAGGCCCTTCCCGGCGCAACGACCTTGCATGCAAAATTTAAGTGACCAATTAATACTTGGAATTCCCTCAGGGTTGCTTTTTTACGCACTAAAAATTGCTGAACCCTCTGACTCAGGTCTGCCACCTTATCGGAAGGCAACCGGGAAAATTGCTGAACAGTGTCTAGTTCTACCCCCAAAAAGGATAACACCTGCTGTGGGCCCTCAGTTTTTTCTTTTGCCAATGGAATCCCCATCTCCGCTGTAAGATGTTAAAAAGCCTGCAACAGCGAAAGGCATTCCCCTGACCCGCACTTCCCGACGAATAAAAAATCATCCAGGTAGTGCACAACACCCGCTTGGCCCGATTTTTTCCTAATGGCCCACTCAATAAATGTGCTAAAGGACTCAAAGGCTGCGCACGATATGGAGCAGCCCATGGGTAAAGCACGGTCCATATAATAAAAGTCTTGAAAATAGAAACCTAAAAGCTCAAAATCCAGGGGGTGCACAGGGAGAAGCCTAAAGGCGGACTTGATATCGGATTTTGCCAATTCAGCGCCCGAACCAAATTTTTTAACTATTGAAACTGCCCTGTCGAAAGATGTATATTGCACGGAGCAAAGTTCCTCTGGTATTGCGTCATTCACCGAACTGCCTCTGGGATAAGACAGGTGATGAATGAGGCGGAACTCCCCCTCGGCCTTCTTGGGTACTATGCCTAGCGGGGAAACCCTAAACTGTGGCGTGGGTGGTGACTTGAACGGGCCCAACACCCGTCCTTCCCTCAGCTCCTTATCTATTTTCTGTTGAACGATTGTCTCCATCCCTATTATTGATTTAAGGTTTGGCGCCATTCTTGGCATGCGTGGACCCTGAGCCGGAATTCGAAACCCATAACTAAAACCTTCAAATAAATATGCCACCGCCTCCCTATCGGGGTACGACTGCAACCAATAAACCAACTGATCTAATTTAACCGGACTGGGGCCCTTTTGGAAAAGAAGGGGATGTTGTGTTTTTTCCTGGCTGCTGCCCTCCTCGGTTGTTGCCTCGATTGGGCTTTTGCTTGTTGCAGTGTTTGGCTGAGTGCAGTCCCAAGCATATGGTGCAGGCGTGTAGATATTTACAATTGGGTTTGTTATAAGCCCCTTGGGATGCAAACTCCCAGCACATCGGCCTACGCTGAGGCTGAGATTGTGGGGCTGCCTGCCGAAAGGGCTGACCCTTTTTAAAATTTTGGACTGTGTGCCCACTATCGGCTTTCTGGCTGAATGCAGTCTTGGTCGACTGCATTACCTCCGACCAGAGCTGATTATCTATAAGGTCCCACCGCTTGTTGGGCCGGCTCGCCGCCTTAGAACGGAAACGTTTATCATACTCGAGCCATATGTTGCCTGGAAACTCAATGTGGGCATTATAAATAATATTCGGGTAAATAACCAGCGACATAGCCCTGTAAGGTGAAACATCGACCAACAAGGCCATGTAAATCATGTAACAGGCCAGCCAATTCTCCCAAGTTTGCTCTACCACTCTTTTTTTAGCTTTTCTTTAGCCTCATCATCCAAATCCTCCTTTTCTTTCTTGTCTAGGTCCCTGTAATAGAGTGAGAATATGTCAACATATTCATTCCTCCGGACCTTATCTATAACCTTTTGGGTTAGATGCGATGCGAGTTCTGCGACCGACAAAACCGGAGTCGCCTCTTGGGGCCACTTGTCAGTTCCCCAAAAAAGATTGGCCGGCCCTGTCCTCGCAGCCTCAAGCGTCGGAGCAGGCACGGCCAGGGCTGATGTACTCGTACTAGCCTCACACCCTGTAGTGGCTGCTTCCGGCTAAGTGCTACGTTTTGGTGTTGAGTGATGTAATTGTCCCTGATCCCAGGGCCATGTAAGTGTGGTGTTCATACCTGTGGAAGTGGTTGCTGTCTCGGACAATGGCACTTGAAGGACTTCCTCCTGCACAGCAACCGGCGCCAAAACGGGAGCTGGATCCGTCTGCACCATCGTGGTTGACAGGATAACGGGCTCCAAGGTGGCCGGCGGCTCGTCCTGGTGTTCTGGTACCAGAACCTCCAGCAGGAGTTGTCCTTCTCTTTGCGGTCCTGCCCCGACACTGGCTTCTAGGTGAGACATGCGAGACATTAAATGCTTCACTATCAACTTCCTG
The DNA here is from genome assembly GCA_030556195.1 of Anolis apletophallus. NCBI lineage: Eukaryota > Metazoa > Chordata > Lepidosauria > Squamata > Anolidae > Anolis > Anolis apletophallus. The sequence continues at coordinate 127,069,006 of JARBWK010000002.1, forward strand.
CTAGCATGCCGCGCAGGCCGCTGGCTCACCTCCCCCACCCCCAACCCCAATCGATTCTCGAAATCCCTCATTCGCCCAATCAGCGCGTTCAGATTGGCTGGGGTCGGCTCATCGTCATCTGAAGATGTCACGTCCGGGGGTGGGGGGCGCTTAGTGGCGGTCCTCTCTGGTGGGCCCTTGCCCTTCGGGCCCGGAATATTCTTCTTAGGAGCCATCCTAGGAGAATAATACAAACGCTGTTAAATACCCCTCCAAGGAATCACCAAGGGGCCAGCTGGCCGGGAAGGCCCCATGACAGTGCCCTGTGGCGCTATCTCCGGCCGCAGGCTGGGCCCCCATAGGAGCCCCCCATTAAATAATTTTATATATATATATATATATATGTTATTATTAATATTTTTTATTTTTTATTTATTTATTTATTTATTATTATATTTATTATTATTATTTTAATATAAATATAGCAAATAAATTAATCAATTATGTCATAATAAATTAGTCTAAACATCCTTAAGCATTATGCCAGCTCATAATGCAAACTTTATATGAAATCCAAGGTTTAGGTCAATCGCCCCACAGACCGAGAGTCAGAGGCTCACTTAACCCAATGACCCAAACCAACTTAAGAAAGTGATGCCTGAAAGTGACTAAAAGTAACCACTCCCTGGCTTGTAAAGGGAAAGAGGGGGGCAATGCTTACTCAACCTTGTCCCCAGCCAAACTCCCTAAGCCCCCTATAATTCCCATTGGGTAAACTGGGCCTTATGAAAACAAAATGGCCGCCAAGCCATGCGGCTGACCATGGGGGCCGCCATTTTGTACAAGGCCACGAGGCGCCTGCAAGGCAACCTGTGCCAAAATGGCGGCCCTACTATGGAACAGGGGAGCACACATCCCAGGCCCCCGGAGAGGGAGGCGCTGCCATGGCGCCAAACGCCTCACCTCTCCCCTCACCAGCCGAGCTACCCTTCCCCTCGGCCGCGCCAGGCACATCCGGGAGGCAAAGAAGGGGCGCCTCGTCGTCGCCCGCTCCGCCCCCGCGATGGCCCCCATGCACAGGCCGCCGCGCCCGAGCAGCGCCCCATCGGTGCGCTGCGAAGGAGGGCGAGGGGTCGAGCCCAGCAACCTGGGCTGTCATCCCCCACCCCCCTCCCGCGCAAGGCCAAGGCGGAGAAGGCCCCGGCCACCGCCGCCTCCAGCGGCTTCCCCCGAGGTCCCGGCGAGGAGGAGGGGGCCAAAGAAAAAGGGGGGAGAAAAGCCCCCCCCCACCCCGGTCCCCCGCAATCCCAGCTGGACCAGGCCCGAATGGGCCCAGCCAGCCCTATCCCGGGATGAAGCGGCCGCGCCGGTAAACCGGCGCGCCACTTTTCCCCGTGTCGCGGCGAGGCCGCAGCGGGAACGGGAGGGGGGGTGTAGGCAGGGAGGGGATTAGGCCCCCTCCCTGCCTAGGCCCCCAAAACAGACCTCGTCCATTGCTCCTTTTCTTCTTCCGAGAGGTTCGAGGGAGCATGTCCTCTCCCTCCGAACCACTTGGCTGGAATGAGCCTGCTCAGGAGGCGGGTCGGCTAAGAGCCGGCCACGCCCCCTGATCTAGATGGTTCCTGGAAGGAACCATCGTCTCACCTTTTCAAAGGGGGAGGCAAACTTCTCTCCCTCCCCCTGCGGGGTTGGGAAAGTCCCATTTTGATTGGAAGAAAAACCAGTTGAAATTCCAAAGTTCTGAAATGAATTTAAATAATTGAGAGCAGGCTATGTCTTTTTGGAGAGCTTCAGACAAGATGTACTTCACTCCATAGTAAATATAAACATCCCTGGAATGACACAGTTCAGTTTAGTATTGGAGATTTCTGTCTGGAGTCGAGGCTCGCCTAGAATGCAACTTGAAATTATCTATACCGCTTCTAGTAAAATCTTTGAAAATGCTCTTCCAGAAGTAAGGCAATTGATATTAACAACAGACCTACGATAAGGCAACATGCCATTCCACTGTAAACATTCATATTACTGGAGAGCTTCAGCAAACAAAGTTTAGTGGCCTTTAGAACATTTTGAATCAATATTTCATCACTGGAAACACAAGATGTGTAAATATGTGAACCTACATGCAGGTTAGTGTATGCCTATAATAATATAATGATTCAAAGATTCAAAAACTGGATTTCTATAATATTTTGGAACATTATTTTTTCTTTTAGACTTTTGTGATCTTTTTTTGGGAGGGAATTTTAGATCATTTCCTCTCCATGCAAAACTTATAGTTTCATAAACAAGAAAGTAAAACACTCAAAAATGCAGCATAAAAGGTTGTTGTTAGAAAATCATATGGGTTCACTTTCAGAGCAAATCTGTTTAATCAATTGCTGCATGTAGATGAGTTCAGCTGTTTTAGTACAATAGAACCTCTACATAAGAATGTCCCAACATAAGTATGTTTTAACTTAGAAATCCTCACTTGGCCTAGAGCAGGGGGCTCATTAGGTAGCTCGGGAGCTACTAGTAGATCTTCGGTCCTCTTCCAGGTGATCTTCGAGCCTCACCAGCTAGATGGAGCACTCCTGCCATGCATGCGCACATCCTGCGCGCACGCGTGCTCCTGCTGCTGGCTTTCGTTCTCGCGGTGCTTCTTTCGCCTGCGGGGCATTGCAGGAAGAAGGAAGCATGAGGCAAGGCCTCTGGAGGGAGCGCCCTGCCTCTCTCTCTTGTCCAGAAGCAGCTGTGCAGCCTCCGTTGCTGGCAAGACAGGCAGGGCGGAGCGCTCCCTCTGGATGCCCCGCCTCATGCTTTCCCCTTCCTGCAATGCCCCGCAGGCGGAAGAAGCACTGCCTGGGCGGAAAACAGCAGCAGGAGCACGCGCGGGGGCAAGAGCGCACAGCGGCGGGAGCGCATGGCGGCTGGAGCGCGCGGGGGCAGGTAGATCTTTTGGGCTTGGTTGCTTCAAGAGTAGCTTGCATGCTGAAAAAGTGTGAGCACCCCTGGCCTAGAGTGATGTTTTGACATACAAATGTTAATTCTGACCTACAAACAGTGCAAATGAGGGGTTTTTTTTGCCCCTAAATCACTTCTAACAACACGGCAGATAGAAACAAAACTTGGACTGGATTCTAAGTCAGAGCAACTCTGGGTCGTCTTCATGCTATGTAGAAACTACAGCTCCATGTGACTGCTTCCACAGAATGTTCTGGGAGGAATCCAACCTGGAGGTTCCACTCCAGAGATTGCAGAGCCTCCGCCGAAATAATTACTATTGTTTGTTTCACTTCAAGAAGAGAGGGGGGGGGGGAGAGAACAAGAGAGGGAGGGGGAGGCTGGAATTACAGTATGAAGAAAATGATGCTGTTTTGCCTTGCTGCACACTGGCCAACACACATTTTGTTGCCTCAAATTGAATCCTTGCCACAGTGGCTGAATGCAACCAAGCACTGCCTATCTCTGCACATTTTATACATAATTTGTTATTTATAAAGTACATTTTTGTTTTATAAAACAACAAAAAATAGGGTGGTTTTCAGTGCACGGGGGCAGAATGGATTAATAGCATTTCAATGGGAAATTTTGCTTTGAGATAAAAATGCTTTGACTTAAGAACACAGTCACAGAACAAATTAAATTCTTAAGTCAAGGTATCACTGTAGCTCTACTCAAGTCATGTATAAAAATTTGGACTTGAGCCACTTCAAGGAGCCTTGTGTTTCTTTACACATTTCCTGAATCTATCTGAATTTTTTAAGCCAATTCTGAATTAAAGATTTATCTGAATTTAGAGCACCCCCATTAGAAACACAAATCTGGTTATTTTCTTTTGAAATCATCTCATCCAGTAAAGCCAAACAACATTGCAACCCTTGAACGCAAGTTTTCATTTCCTTTTCATTTCCTGACAACATTTTTTCCCTGAGGTCTTTTGCAAATACATATTAGATAGCACCCAAGTGGTGAACTCTGGCAATCTCTATTTGGCTGAGAGGCCATTTTACACATTCAGGAGAATCACAATGATTTTTTTAAAGGACTGGACTGCTTTAGGCTGGTGGAAAAGGATTGTATGTTTAAAAGCGGTTGCATCTAAAAACAAAACAATGTCCTTACCAGAATCTTACATGTGTAAAATTAACATTGAAAAGAGAAGGAATTCTGCAGCTATCTGAGCTGCTTGAGATGGAAAGACTATGACTTTATCTACACTGCCATATAATGCAGTTTGAAACTGCATTGTTTGGTCAGTGTGTACTCATATAATGCAGAGTCTAGCCTGACTATATAAACCAGTTTCATACTGCATTATATGGTAGTGCAGATGGGGCCTTGGGAGAAGGCAGAGTTAATTGATAGGAGAAACCTCTATGGAGATGTGTCAGTCACCTTCACAGAACCATGATAGTGCTTGGCCATTTCACATTTAAGAAGACAAAGATACCATCTACATTGCCATATAATGCAGTTTGGAACTGCATTATATGGTCAATAAAGTATAATGCAGTTTAGCTGCACTGAACTGCATTATATAAGTCTAGACTGACCATATAATGCTGATTCAAACTGCAAAAGGCAGAGTAGATGGCACAAGAGTGGATGGATCAGGTGTAGGGATGGCAAAACTATTTTTGTTCCTATCAGTGTTTAATTTTTTCAGCTCTTTCACCACTGATCTGTTTTTTTTTCTGCACAAAGATTTATATGCTTTGTTGGGCACATTTCTCATAAGAAAAATAAATATATATATGCGTGCAGTTTTGTTTAATATGCCCATTACTGAAATGGTAGTGACTTATAGAAGCAATTCCATAATAAACTCTTCTTGCCTTTGAAATTATAAAACCAGGAGTGAGAATGTCTAGCGTAGCCAAGTGATGTCAGATGTGGGCAGAGAAAACATTTTATTTTTTGTAAGAGAAACTTTGAAAATGGAAATTTAAATTAAAATAGGTCAATTTCCATCATTAAAAATAGCAGCTCTGGAATAAAAGTGCACAGGTTGAGCATGCTTTATCAGGAATTTTAAAATAAAAAAATTCTACAAAATTCAGAATCATCCATATGGGTGACTGGGAGAGTGAAATATTTGCTTTTTGTTAGGTCAGATCAAACCTTTGTTTTAAGCATATAATTGTTAAAATATTGCATATAAAATAACCTTCAGACTATGTGTATAAGGTATATATATGTAACATCAATGAATTTTGTGTATACACCTGGATCCCATCTCCAAGATACCTCATTATGTACATACATGCAAATATAGGTATTTCAAAATCTGGGGGGGAAAACCCTGAAATCCCAAACAATTTTTGTCCCTTGCATTTTGAATAAGGCAGTGTTTCTCAAATTGTATTCATCCGGATGTTTTGGACTACAACTCCCACAATTCCTTACAGCTGGTAAACTGGCTGGGATTTCTGGGACCTAGAGTCTAAAACACCTGGAAGAGCACAGTTTGAGAAACACTGGAATAAAAGATACTCAGTCTGTAATACAATTTTCTTTAATGCTAGTAGCTTGGTGTGGAACATTTTCCTATAATATTAGATAAACATTCAAATACATGGATGTCTTACAGAATACATAACATCCATATGGTATTTTGATGTAAACCGACTGAACATAGGGTGGGGAAAAAAGATTATAATAATAGGAATAGCTGCTTCAAAAAAAAGCATGGAAACATATAGGGAATAAAAATAATGGATTATTACTGCTTGACTCAATATAAAATAATAGTAATCCCTACAGCTGGATCCCTGCAGTGAAAAAAAACCCGACTCCTTTAATGTTCTTGACTTGCAGAGGATTCACTCAGGTTTAAGGGCCTGTAGTATTGTGTTTCAGATACTTTTTAAAGAACCCCTGTCACTGGGTTGATGTGGAGGGGAAGTTCTCTCAATTTGTAGTGTGGCATTTAAAATGTTTATTTTCCCCCATTGTTAAATTGACTTTGAAGGCACTTTCTTGCTGGGTAGTGTCATCGGATGTCAGAGTCTTCCCCGTTGGTGTCCATTGTTCTTGAACTGCACAGAGGAAATTGCTTTCTCTTCAAGAAGGAGCTGGCTGTCTGGCAGCTGTTAAGTTAAACAACAGCAGCGGCTGGAGCCTTTTGAGCCCCCAATTTATATTCTGACTTGGTGCTGGGTGTATTGTCAAGGCTTTGAAAGAAAAAAAGAAATAAGAATAATCACTTTAGATGTGTGCAGTATAGTTGTAGCACTGTGGACTGACAGGACAATGGAAACAGAGCAGAAGGGGAGGACAGTCAATATCCGGTGATACCTTGAATGTTACCTGGCCTCTCTAGTATGTTCACAGAATAACTTATATCAATAAAGGCCAAAGTAAACACCTTATGAGCTGTCACTCTGTTGACCTCTGTTTGCCAAATCCTTCAGTCCAGTATGGATACTGGGGTATGCTAGCTGAGGCATTTTGGGAGCTTAAGTTCAAAAAAGTATGTTTTATAAGCTCTGCAACTTCTCTAAATTTTCCAGGCTTTGTTCTATGCAAAACTACAACACAACAAAGAATTGCAAATAATAGCAACCTTCTAGTAATTAATGTGAATTGACTCTTCCTTGAATCTTTCTTTCTCTCGGGAAAGTTACTACAACCAAGCACGTCGAAGGCAATAAAATCAACAAGATGGTAACTAGAGAGAGGAAAAGTGTTCCCACTTTATTGAGAGATAATATGATGTGGTTAGGCTGTAAGTCTAGGATCAAAGTTGAAGTCTGCACTCAACCATAACATTAATTAATCCATACATATGTTTTATTTGTAATCCATATTTTATGGCTGTTCTGTGTCAATCTTCCAGTGTTTCACAGATGAAAATTGGGAAATGTGGGCAAGCAACATCAGCCAGTGGTCAGGATAACAAAATTTATCAATAAGGAAGCATATAAAACCTAGCAGATGTTGCAGTTTGCTTTTGCCTAAGGTTATTGGGGAAAGCACGTTTCTCTTTCTCTCTTCTTTCCTTTACTGAGATAATTGAGCACAAAGTATATTCTCACTTCAAATACCATTTGCAGAAACTGAAATTAGCTGAAGACAAAAGAGAAAAGAGGAAAAGAGAAACTGGGATATTTTAAAAGCAGCTGAAGAAATGATATGCCATGATTGATTTGGACGCTTTACCAAATCTGAACAATTGCAAGTTCCAATAAAGACAGAAGGGCCATATAAACTAATTAAATAAGTACATAACAATTGGAAGGAGAGCAGTTTCTTTTAGTTACAATCCACACTGTCTGTTCTTTATTCCATCTCTCAGATTGACCCACTATCCTCAAGTATGTCTTGTTGCCAATATTAAAAAAAAGATTTGACAGTCAATCAAGTGAACTTCTGTCCATGGAAAGGGAAAGAGTGCTCCCTAATCCTTCATCTTGAATAGTAAAATATTTTGGGGTAACTCTCTCATAGGATATGCTGATGCATTTATGTTAAGCCGCTTTGAGTCCCTTTCAGGGGAGATAAAGTGGGGTATACATAAATATAATAATAAAAATAATAGGACATTGAACATACTACTGTTGCTTTTGAATGGTACAGTTTGGAAGAAATGAGCCATACTTCTTTTGCTGATCAGAAGTTGTCTTCTCTGAGAGCTGCTTTTAGTGAAAAAAATTCTAGAGGTGCATTGACATGGCAATATATTCCTTCTTTGAGTGGCACTCCTTCATAATAGTGAATTAGATAAAATTAGCCCACCTTCTATCTCATGATTGAAGCGAGGCCATTCTTCTTAAAGCAAGCCAACAGATTGTTTGTCCTGTTGGTATGCATTCTTGTCGAATCATAGAGTGGGAAGGAACTGAAAAATCCATCTTGTCCAAACATCTGCCAAATAGCAATCCACCAATAAAGCATGCTTGAGAAATGGCTATCCCAAGGAAGGCTAATCCACCACTCTCCAAGACAGATGATGGGGAAATTATGACAGGGCAAAATAGGAGAGTGACGAAAGAGGGTTCAGCCAGTGCTTAGGTTCTCTTTCTTTCCTAATTCTGCTCCACAATAAAAGCCAACAGAGAAAAAAAACTCTTGTTAATTTTCATCCCACATTGATCCCATCTTTGCAGGATTTTTGCAAGCTTTCTCCATTAAGAAGGTGAAGATATTAACACACAGGTACAATTGCTATCATATATCAATAAATATTATGGCTCAGTACCCAAATAATGATTTTCATTGAAGCTTGGTTAAATGAGCATTGGCTTACTTATGCCTGATATCTATAATGACACAAATTATTTTGTTGTTTAAGCTGTTACAGCTTCTCCCAAAACAGGAGTGAAACTCAAGGAAGAGGTACAATAAGGCTGGAGACTCCAATAAGATGGAACTTTGGTGGAAGTGAAAACCAATTGGCTTCAGACTAAAATATGAAAGAAATTAGCAGCTTTATTTCTGCCCTCTAAAAAATGAAACCCTATAAAGCGATGGTTCTCAACCTGTGGGTCTCCAGATGTTTTGGCCTTCAACTCCCAGAAATCCTAACAGCTAGTAAACTGGCTGAGATTTCTGGGAGTTGTAGGCCAAAACATCTGGGGACCCACAGGTTGAGAGCCACCATTCTAAAGATATATGAGTCTCTATGTATAAAAAATTACTAATGAGTGATTGTCCTTTTCTTTCCTTTTGAGATTATACCCTTTCCTCCCAGGAATTTGCCTCCTCCCCTCGAGTAAAGAGGAGGGTTCTGTTTAGAACCTTCTGGAGGCAGAGGCCATGGCCTTCCTAGTGGAAACCAGCCCCTAGCAGATTCAGTCTGCGTTTGGACGTCGGCCCACCACTCCCGCCCATCAACAGCATTGATTTTGGTTGCCCGTTAGAACCGGGTTGGATTCCCCCCCCCCTTTCACCCTGCATTTTGGGTGCGGGTTTTTATCCTGCCCCTTTAGTGTTTATGGGCTAGATGGGGTGGTGGTATTTCATAAATAGGTTTAGCTGAAGATAGATAGGGAAATCCCATAGTCGGTGTGCACCTCAGGCACCCCCTACAGGAGTGAAGGTCATTAAGTTAAACACTTAAGGTTCAAGTTCATGGGTGAGGTAAAGTTAAATGGCCCTGGAATGGGAAGAGGCTAATCTCAATATCTTGTGAATACACCTCTCACTCATTTCCCTTAAAGGGTTGCCCTGGTTGGATAATCACACAATCCATGTGTTTCGCCCATAAATTACTTATATTTGGATATACCAAATTCCTGACACTCCTTGAGTTAAGTTAAGGAAAGTTAAATAAGTAACAATTAAAAAAAGTTGCCCAATTTGAACCCAAGGAAATGTGCTTGGTCTCTTTATTTTGGGGGATTGGCAGGCAAATCCACTGATGTTAGGTTTCCTATACAAACACCAGGAGGATTAAAGTCAAGGAACCACTGGTATAAAGAATAAGTAGCAGAATAAGGAACCAGTTTTGTCATTGCATATTATGAAACCATGGGTGCTTTGTCACAAGTTGCTGATGACATTTGTAGAGCCACACATCAGACAAGATTTCAGATTGCAATGTCTGTGCTAGCTGTGGAAAGGATAAGCTCTCACTAGAATAAGATTGCATTTTAGGACAGAAAAATAACATTCTCAATGACAAACTAATAGAACAAAGAAGATGCAGTCATGTTAATGTTGATATGACATTTTCTTACAGAGAACTGTCATGTTTTTAAAAATTCCATGTTACTCTGAGATGTCACCTTGCAACAAGTGAGCTTCTTAAAAGCACATGTCAGTTTCCCAGGATGAAGTCTATTTCTGAATATCATTATCCCATTTTTTCCTGTGAAATTCAATAAGGTGGGGATTTTATTTGACATATATGCCATTACACAATGTATTTCCCTGATTGCTGGGTAACACAATTGGAAGAAAGTTTATTGTAATCAGACTGAATGTGACAGAACAATGTTTTAATGGTGCTTTCAACTTCAAATGCTCTCTTTTTTATTCATCAATCTGATGGCTAGCTTTAAAAGATAACGTATTAATTTTATTCTTCAAATCAAAATAACTTTGCTTCAAACTGATGTGAAAGTAACCTCTGTCATGACTTAAAATGCATCCAACCACTTTTCTATTGTCAACCCTTATGAGAAATATAGAAATCTGGACTGGATACATACATCCATGATACTATTTTTCAGAGATCTACATTTTTATTTTATTTTAGTGTTTTCATGTACACCCTGCCTTTCTTGTGGGCCCAAGGCAGCTTACGACAATTTTAATAATAAGTTAAAAACTTAAAGCAATAAAAATTATATTTAACACATAAAACATTAAAACAGAAAAAATTATATTTAACACATAAAACATTAAAACAGAAAAGATGTGGGTACAATGGTCAGAAGGCCGTTGTGTGAGAGCAACTGAGAATAGCTCATCCTGCCATGCTATATGTATGTGTGATGGCACCAATAAAATGCCAGCCATATTTGTTATTGTGTGGAGCTGTCCTCCCGCACATTTGCATTTAGGATATTTATCAAGTTGCTGTTGGTGGTGATGTTCCATTCCATGATGTTCCATTCTATGATGACCCTAAGATGAACTTATCATAGGATTTTATTATCAAGATTTGTTCAGAAAAAGGTTTTCTCTGAGACTGGGAAAATTCAATTTACTCAAGGATAGCCAGTAAGTTTCATGGCCAAGCAAGGACTGAATCGCTGGTCTCCAAAGTTGTAGTCAAATGTCCAAACCATTAAACCAGATTGGCTCTTGCCTTTATCTAGTTATTAACTACTTTTTCTTTATATAGATGGGTTTCTTGTGAAATAGACAAATGTTGGTTCAAATGAATGTTTTTTTGTTGCAGTACTGGGACTATCTCCACATTCCTTCTCATGGCACCAGCTATCATTAGTTCCCTCTGCTCCACAAGGCACAATAAGTCCTTGCTACTACTTTCCTTTTGTCACTTACTCAGAAAAGTCCTGAGTTTTATGCCAGAGGTGAGCAGTTTTGCCATTAAGCAGACTGATAGAAATAATAGAGAAAGAATAGACAAACCACAGATAACCATCTGAGCAGTAATTATTCAATTATTGGAGAACCATAACCACAAAACCATTTGTAAACTGTAATTTCTTCCCGTTGAAATATGAAGAGGTATCTTATTACCACCACTTGCTTTGGCAAGGATTGTTTTTTAACAATTGTAAAGCTTAAGGAAAATTTTTTTATTTCTAATTGGCCCTCTGGGTATCTGTATTACTTCTTCTGCTGGACCTCCTCTTTCTTCATCTTTGAGATTATCAGAAAGATAGCCAAACTATTTACAGTCTGTAATGTTTTCATGATATTCAGGTTTCATCGAGTGTCAGGGTGAAGCTAGATATGAAAGGGGGTCAAGTTTGATTTCTGGATATAACAATGTGGGCATTTTGATGGAATAAATGTAGCAACTACTGCATGTGAAGACAAATAATTGCAGAAGTTTTTTCCCCACTCCAAGATGTAATGAATATTTTCCTCTGTAGTCTTAAAATACTGGTACCTATTTGTTTGTTTATTTTGTGCAGAGATTTTTACTTTATGAAAATCGATTTCCTATGCAGACTTTTCATATTTCTTTGCTACACAAAGAAAACCTATTGGTTTTTCTCTCCAAAGAACAACTCTTCTGAAATATTTAATGACATTCCAACTGCTGAAAACTACAGCAAATTCTCACTGAGTTGTATTTTTTATAGAGCCAGGAAACCCATTTTACAACATGGGAAGAAATAATTATGAATATTATTTCCATCCCTATGAAGCATCATATTAAAAGGGCTTAATGTTACAGTGATATGTCCAGGCCTTCAAATTCAGTGTAAGAGGTAGGGCATGCAATAAATTAAGATTGTACTTAAACCCAAATGTTGCAGTAAGTTATAGCCCTCTACACTGTTCTAGTCAGTCAGTTGTTTAATCCAAAGTGTGCCATGCTACAGTATTATTTTTCTCAAGTTTCTCAAGTCGCTCCTGACATGAAAAAAACCCCCTGTTCTTTCTTGCCTAAATATTTTTTTGTTTTATTTCAGCAATTTCTCTTAACAATTGCTTCATGTGACTTTGTATCCATTCTGTTTTAACTACAGAGGAAATGACAATCATGGATTCTACATTAGGAATAACAGAAACAGTGCAATGACAACAAAATGTGGCAATCTGAAAAACTCAGGTTCCATCTTTTTGTCTATCATCCCTCCTCTATAGAATTCTTTTCTAATCATTCCATAGTTTTCTTCCAATGACAGTAGACTGTTTCCAGTAAAGACTAGCAGGGCTATGAAACTGGAAGAGAACACAAAAGTCCAACAGACAGCAATATCAATATCAAAAAGTGTATCTATTTATACAAAGCATAAAGCGCAGTGAGTACACTGTGTAGACACAGCCCAAAGCCCTACCGCACAAGGTCCCAAGCAGATTGTGGGTAAGGTGGATAATTCCTCCATAAGAGAAAGAATATTTGTAGGGGTGACCACTTTTTGGTCACCCCTACTATCTGGTATGGGGTTATGTTCAAGATCCAACACAGTTTGAGTCTGGAACGCAGGATAGCCTATGCACGCCTTGAGAAACCCCATTGCGGGTGAAACAGACCCAATGGCTTGGGATTTCTAGCACCAGTTGACCGTCAGTGTCTTTCCATAACCATCATCCACACGGAGGAACAGATCGCTTCCCGCCGCGTCCAGTGGCTCTCACTGGGAGGAACCTTCAGGCACACCCTTCTCCTTTCCAAGCGTTTGGAGAAACTCTGCACCCAGATCACCTGATCCTTGGATTACAAATACTCTAGCCTATTGGGCCCAAACTTTTGGATTACAAATATTCTTTCTCTTATGGAGGAATTATCCACCTTACCCACGATCTGCTTGGGACCTTGTGCGGTAGGACTTTGGGCTGTGTCTACACAGTGAACTCACTGCGCTTTATGCTTTGTATAAATAGATACACTTTTTGATATTGATATTGCTGTCTGTTGCACTTTTGTGTTCTCTTCCAGTAGACTGATTCCACCATTTGGCTCAAGCAATTCTCATAATGCATGGATGGAGAGACAGAGAAATGAACAGTAATTTCAGTTCCACTATGTAACCTTTCACCTATGTGTGGAAGAATCCAAATACATTCATGTGAAGAATACTCTTTCAGGTTTTCCACTCTTATCTGTATCTGGAGCCAGGAAAGAGCAAAAGAAAGGTAGTGTTTATCAAATTGATTCCCAGAGCTTGGAAACATAACATATTCAAACTCCAAATAGCCTCAATGGTCAGAAGGTTTGTAATACAGGAAAAAGTAACTTTAGCAATCATCCTGACACATATTCTCAAATGCATAGAATAAAATAACACATTTGTGTTTAATTGTTTTAACTGTTTTTAACTGTTTTTATGTTTTAATAACACATTTCGGCGGCGAAGAAGCCCCAATAAATAAATAAATAAAAATAAATTTGTTTTCTGTTGGGTGATGATGGTTGACATGATCATCACCAACCTCACCTCACCAGCAGCTTACAATAACAATATCAGAAAACTTAATTCAACATTTTCAGGATTCAATAATGATTACAAGTCAAGATTACTGTACTTATATACAGTACATAAGATAAACAACCACAGCAATAAATATATGCTAAGATGAATTGATCTGCCTGCAGGTAATAGCTAAGGCAAATTTGAAAACTTGAAAAAAGGAAAATCCAAAAATTTTACTCGAAGTTAAATGTTCATCACCATTCTCATTCCTCTACATTATGGATGGGCAAACTTCCTGGGATTTTTTAAAATGAGGCAGCAAACAAGAACAGGTAAATGCAACACATATTGGGTCTGAGGTAGCTACCCAGATATGAATCCAATCCAATTCAGTGGTATCAGGTGGGGCCTCACAATAATAGAAAATCTGTAAATATGGTCATAAGTGTCAGGAACAACAGCAAAACCCTGCACCCTCTGCAGTTGTGTGACCAGGTATACATTAATATGAGAAAAACTTGTATCACACAAAATGCCAGGAGACAGGCAGGGAAGGAAGGAAGGAAGAAAATGAGGGAGGGAGGAAGACAAGGTAACAAAAAGGTGGTACAAGCAGTGACCCATCCAGCATAAACAAATGTATAATTGTATATTCATTGTGTTTTTCAGCTATTTCAATATTCTATAAATTGGCAGGATACAAATAAATAAAATAAAAGTAAATATTTAAATTGATTTAGGTCTTCATTGCCAAGCCCTATTAAGGATAGTTGAGTAAGCTAGAATTTCATCCCACAAAGTCTCCTCTCCACCTTCTCTGCGCTGCCAAAACGGAATCCCACGGAGGCCATTACATGATTCAAGGCCATTTCTGGTGGTTGGAATCTGTTATGGAGGGAAGACTCTGTTTTCAACTGACAGAAGACAGAGGGAATCCAGATGGAAGTGGGGAAAGCACGTGGGATTCCCTCCACTTTCCCCTGCTTTCCCCCTGTCTCCCCTCATGTGATGAGGCCCTTTATAGAAGGTTGGTGCTGATATAATAGCCTTGATAAAATATCTGAAAGGACGTCATGGAACAAGCTTGTTTTATACTACTGCAGAGATTTGAGCATGAAACAAGGAGATTATGTGTAAACATTAAGAAGAACATTCTCATGGTATGAACTATTTGACACATCTTAGAAGATGTTGAACTCTCATGGTCTGCAGATTTTGAAACACAGTTTGAGTGGTCCCTTGTCACGGATACTTTAGTTGAGAATGTCTGCACTGGCAGAACATGAGACTGGCGGGCTCCCTTTCAACTCTAATTCTCTGTAGGACTTTCAACTCTATGATAGTCCTACAGAGGATTAGAACTATTGCCTTAGCTGCCCCTACAACAGTTTGTTCACCTTACTAATAAGAAAAAATTTGAATAGGTAATAATAAAATTGCTCTTATTTCATTCAATATTTTGTGTCTGGTTTCTTTATTCTTGTGGTTGGTCAGTAATGGATGTTAAAACTCAATCTAATGGGCCCTGGTGCTTGTTCTTGCTGCCTATAAGGAACTCTTGCCCTATAAAAGTATGAAGCAGGTAGACATGGGATGTCAAGGTAAATGAAGCTGCACAGCACATTTATGAACAACCATTGTCTTTTCATTTCATGGAAATTTTAGTTTCAAACAAAAAAAAATGTATTTTTTGTCTTCCATTCCAAAAAGAGCTCATAAACTAAAATCTTCATTCCAGTGTGTAACCAGACACAAACTACTTAGTGATAAAACATATAAATCAGCTGCATTTTGTATTAACATCTTGACATGACATTCTGTGCTGAAGACACTTTTGGTAAATGTCAGCACAAAAAGCCCTTTTGAACACTCACCTAATTATCACTATGCATAATACACCTGATGGCATACTGAGGAGGTGGCTCAGTTAATGCTCTATAAAGAACATGGCTTGAGTATAGTCAGAAATGCAGGATATTAGTGCTCTCAGTGTGAAAGGTGTTGACATTCTGAGAAGAATTTGAGAGCATTACTTTTTAGAACAATAACAGAAGAGGAGAAATATATTTTTCACTGTGGGTATCATCACTACCTCATGAAATTGGCAAATATGGCAAGACTATTTATTTATTTATTTAGTACATTTGTATACCACTCCCTCTCAGCCCGAAGTCGCCTCGGGGTGGTTCATAAGGCAACAATTCAATGCCAACAACATCATAAAAAACATTTAAAACAATTAAGAACATTAGCATATAAATTAAAACCATTATATGACTATATGATTACATGACTATATGAAATTATATGACTAGAAGTTACCATAAGTCACCTTGGAGGACCTTGCAAGTCCTCTGAAAATACCCAGGCTCTATTATGCCCTTTACCTTGAACCATTGAGAATCCTGAAATCCTTGATACATTTACAAGAGAGTAAACACTATGAACATAATGAAATAGAATTAGATGTGGGTCATGACTGAGAGACAGGTATCAATCTGTGAGCACCCCTTCAGTCCACTCTTGGGAAACACATCTGATGGGCATTTACTGGAGTGACATCCCAGGAGAACTCCCTCCCAGACCCAGATCTTTGCAAGGGAAAAAACCTTTCATCTAGTCCTGAGGGTGGGTTGAAGCAAAACCTCAGACCATTGGGAGGTGATGGCTGCCTTAAATAGTGCTGGCCATGTCCCTTCCCCAGGTACTGAGACCCATGCTATGCACCCAGCCTTGTGTAGGCAATTGGCTTTTATTCACACGGTCCTCCAAAAACTCCCTCTTGCCAAAACAGTGTGGCTGCTTGGCTTTAGAGGAGCCTTAATCTACATTTTCTGATTCTTTAAAATCTCTTACTGATCTAAACCTACATATCAACTCACTAACCCAACATTTTCCAATCTCTTCCCCTCTTCTTTCTCCTCACCGCTTCCCTACTAATTGTCAATGTAACTGTATACAAAAATGTTACAGTGGACCAATGTACACTTGCAAATCAGCCTCAAGTCAACCTGAAACATAAGATAATAGTTCATATGCCGCAGGGTGATCTGAACTCACTGAAATGTTTAAAGTTTAACTGAAGATAGAATTTATGTCTGACCCATCTGCAATTGGTAGACAATGACATAAACAGATTCAGGAGAACTAAAAGCAAAGAACTGAGACAAACCGAATATTGATCTGCACTTTCTTCAATATTTTTTAGCAATTTAGATTTTGAGGGCTAGAAACACAAATTCCCTAAATAAGTTATCCATGAAGTAAAGAGCAACAGGGAAGAATGAGAGAGAAAAAAGAAATGAAAAAGAAGAGTTGTATTGTTTTGACTGATACTCTGGTAACTCTAATAATTGCAAATAGTTTTGCTGTGGTTTTCCACTCTTGGTGATTTGACTGAAGAGTTTCATGTGGTAAGAACGGTACCATAATAGTATTGATTGCTGTTCATGGACCTAGAGGTTTTCTCCTCTATATTTTGGACCTAGAGGTTTTCTCCTCTAGGTCCAAAATATTTAAAATGTGAGGTGGAAAATGTGAGGTTCATTCCTCACATTTCAACACTCTCCCATTTATTCCAAGACTTTGCACATTTTACAATTAAAGCAATTTGATTTTGGAATGTAGTTTTCAGAATACTTTCCTATTAGCAAATCTGGGGGTGGCCGGGGAGGTGGGGCGTGCGGTGGGTAATTGTACACTTGAGCCAGACAGTTTTCAAGGATTTAAAAATAAGTACCAAGGTCTGGAATTGCCCAAAAGTTGGTATGATGGTTTCTGATATGAGAATATAGGAGGCTCATATTAGAAACCATTATACCAACTCATGGACAATTCCAGACTTTGCTACTTACTTTTGAATCCTTGAAAACTGTCTGGCTCAAGTGCATGGACAATTCTAAATATAGATATGGGGATGGGTTTCTTGATGTCAGTATTTCATCTGGGACCTGGGTTCTGAAAAACAGCTAACAGCATGAAAATGTTTCTCTGCTTGTTTGGCAAAGGAAGGTAGTATAGACCAAGCTTGGTTTCATACTGCTTGGAACACTCTATTGTCCTCCGTGCATGATAAAAATTCAGACTACATGAAGAAGTTATTTGATGGGATGCTTCTCCTAATAAGCAAAAATGGTACAATGAAAAAAGAAGGGGTTGAAGGCTGATACTAGAGTAAAACTTCAAGCTGTTTATGCCAGGCACATGTGTCTGATATGGCTGTTCACTGTATGTGTTAGAAGAGGACAAAATAATTCACTGCAATGAATAACCTCTGAGATGCTATTAGCCTTTTCAGAGAAAAGTTAAGAAAAGGAAGCCTACGGTTCAGTTCTATCTCCTCTTGTGGAGAGTAAGCCCTAATTAATTCAATGGGTCTTACTTCTCAGTATATATGTATAAGATTGAACTGTAAATACTGCAGTCCTATACAAGGGATCATAGAGGCCCAATAAATTAACTGGCAACAATTTTCTAAATAGACAGGCATAAGGTTATGTTAAAAACTGAATTACTTTTTCTTGTATCAAAAAGACAATTTTAATTGTTATGCATTCATTTCTTATGCTTTTTTGTTTTTTGTGAGACTCAAAAGGAGAAGAAAAGAGCTTCCCTTTAAAGTTATGATTATTTCATGGTGTGCCTGGCTTGCTTTGATTCTCTACGTTTTACCCATAGCAGTCTTCTGTAACATTAGCTCTAGGGATCCTTTCTTCCCTAAGTTGTTTCTTCTGGCTTCCAGCAGATGTCAGCCATTTTAATGATAAATATGTTTTGTTTCATCATGGGACCAAATAGAACTGTCTTTTCTTTAACCGACCGTAGTCTTTATCGTCTGAAATGTCACCTGGAGTGAAAACCATTGCTAGATGTTTTAGGAAATTTTGAACAGTATATGTTTAACTCTCGTAAGTGCTGGGCTTTTGGTAAGTCTGAAAATAATAGTTGAATCACAGTGGAACTGAAGCAGGAACTGAAGTGGAGCCACATGACAGATCCTGCCATATGTCTTTGGCCAAATTTAGCAGGCTGGTGTATAAACGTAACATTAGAAAGGCAATTCAGAAGGAAATTCTTTTGCAATCCTCTATATGGCTGTGGGATTTATTTACATTGAACTTGGGTTTGTATCATATTGCACTGTTTGACCATACAATAAAACAGATTTGTACTTTTAAAAACATACCAAACCTCACATACTTATCTTAATGGCTAACATTGTACTGATGGTGTTTGTGGCAAATCAAACATGTATATGTGTTTGTGCAGGTGTGTGTACAAATACATGGATACACTGAAAAGTCTGGAGAATGAATATGGTTTGTGCAATAGAAGTGAGTAGCTGGCTAGAAAAATAATCAAAGGGAAGTAGAATGTAGAAAAGAACACATTGATTTATCTTACTTGCAGACTGAAATATTGTGAGCATTTGTAGCCATCCAGATGTGTTGGCTGCAACTCTGATAACCCTTCTCTGTTGATTATGCTCTAAGGCAGTGGTTCTCAACCTGTGGGTCCCCAGACGTTTTGGCCTTCAACTCCCTGAAATCCTAACAGCTGGTAAACTGGCTGAGATTTCTGGGAGTTGTAGGCCAAAACACCTGGAGATCCACATATTGAGAACCACTGCTCTAAAGGGTCTGATAAGGGAGGTACTACCACTATTAGCATAGCATCTTACTACACAGGACCACACAATCTCACCACTGCAGAAAGGTAGTGGAATGGTAAGGTGGTGTGGCATACTTCTTTCATTCAAAATACCCAGAAGCGGATTACAGTATGTAAGCAGACACAGTTAAACATTCAATGCCTTATTACAATGACATACAATGAGACATAAATACACAGACAAAGGCCAAGGCTTCTCCTTATATCTCTGGTAAACTGGCTGGGATTTCTAGGAGTTGTAGGCCAAAAAACCTGGGGACCGACTGGTTGAGAACTACTGCTCTAAGGGCTAGTGGAGTTATTAAGCACAAAACATTTAGAAAACAGCTCGGGTTGTGCCAAACTAGGGAGTTATGATGTGACCCAGTTCTCTAAAACTAATGCTTCTGATGTCAGTACCATTGAAATCATACTCATGGAATAACAAGAGATGAAAGAGGAACCCATGAAGAAAGGAATTATGGCCTTGACTTTAATCCTTATTATTCCCTTTATTAATTATTGTGGTGTTTTTGTTGTTTCATTAATCTAGAGATGCTGATCAGCTTTTGTCCTCCTTCCTGAAATCCCTGTCCCAACAACTTTTAGGTGCCAGAATGATCTCAAGCCGTTTTGGATCTTGCTTCAATATTTTACAGTCCCTGAACACTAACAATGCGGTTTTGAAGCATATAATATGATTTCAAAGCTGGCTTTCCTTCTATGCAAAGATTTGCTGTTGAATACACTAATTCTTATACATGCATAATAATAAAAAAGAGAAATAGCTGCATGTGGAAATGCATAGAACCAGACAAGAGGTAACTGAAAAATTATGGCTACAGATATGACTATATATTTGTAGCCATAATTTTTCAATTATTTTTGTAAGGGTATTAGAGATTTTTCACTGCTGGTAAATATGATAACACAATAGTCCAGTTGAACAGAATTTACTGCTTTTAACAATATCCCTTCACTTTCAGTGATACCTATTGCAACTTTACTCTTGCCTCCCTGAAGTCCAAAGGATGGTGTTATTGGATGTAGAGGAATTAGAGACGTTATATTGACCGCTATCCCAATACAGCAGTACAATGGCCTTTGTAATGCCCCTGAAGGGAATATACAACAATACAACTATTTCACAGTGGTGGCATCTACAGTCTGGTCATAGCAGATGTCTACGGGAATGGGTTTGTGTTCATTTTGTTATACAAATATTTTAAGTCATTGGCACAGTGCGCCATGAAACAAAGCACCAAAATGTATATGCTTGTACAATGTTGCCTATTGTATTTATATACATATCAAATGAACTGTAGGGCAGAATGGATTCTTGTGAAGTCTTTTAAGGAAGTTCCTAAGGCTAAAATTAGCAATTATAATTCCCTGGAGAATTCCCTTGATGGAAAACAACTCAAGAAGACTTCCAGGTCATTTCCAACTGTATCCCAACCCAATAGCTCTATCAAAATGATTGCTGGTTCTCTACATAAGGATTATTAGCCTCAGTAACACTTATATGTGGATCACAGTCCAGTCTGGAAATGAACTGGGAAACAAACATTCCCTTCCACACTTCATGAAGTTAACAACTGTTTATTATGCAGCAATTTGCCAAAGGGAAATCTAGACAAGATGTTACCATACCTAGAAAGTCAATATTAAAAACCCTGGCTTTGTACAAGCACTGGGCAAAATGATCACAAAGTTTGCTTCCAAAAAGGGAAATGGCCACCACAGCTAGCAGATTAACTATTTCTTCTATTCTGGCTTTCACTAGCCCAGATAGTTGTGGTGCTGAATTGAAACTTATTTCTATGTTCCTCTTCTGCAATGCTTGGAACTACAAAGTAGTAGCTGATCTGAAATGCTGGTAATTCATACTATGATTTAATATTATTTCATTTTTTCTCACCACTTGAGAAGCCTATCATGCAATACTGCTCAGGTATAAAATTTCCTGTATGTAGCTCCTTCCCTTTCATTAAAATTGGAAAACAACCTTCTTTTCTGTACATGGTGGTAATGGCCAATGGCTTTGGGGGTTCAAATATATATGGGGCAGTTTGCAAAGCCCTTGAGTCTTACATAACAATGATGATCTATTTATCAACAAAGATAGCACAAAAGTATAGTAAGAGGGTGGAAGTGCAAATGATTTCAGATTATTTCTTTTATTGCATGGATGAAAATTCTCTCATCTGTGGGTTTGATATGACTTGTCTTTTTCTGCTCTTATCTCTGATCAGTGATTCAAAATGAGAACCGCATTTGAAGTCTAAATGACCCCCAGAGAATCAAATTGTGCTTTGCTGGCAGGAAAGCTAATTCACCAAAATTTGTTTTTGACTGAGGCCACAGGCATAAATTAAGTTGTGCTATGTATGATGGGAATATTCCAAATGCTTAAGAAATACATCCCACTCACTGGTTTGTTTTTGACCCCTTAAATTATTTTTAGTCCAAGCCACTGCTAGAAGGCAGCTCATGAGACTCTTCCTAAAGGTCCAGATTTTAAAAAGGTGTCCCATTCCTTTCTTATAAGGAGTGTACTCACTGTTCTTTTGTTCTTGGTGAAAATTCTGTTTACAAGGCAGCAGGTATTGGAATAGAGGTCAGAACAGCCAGCTGTTGCCTGAAATTATTCCCTATGCAGTATCAATTACATCTTCTTGTATTGCAAATTATGTACAGTGATGTTGTGTATCACAATTTGTTATCATTAATCTTAATTCTAATTGGCACGTTACCTTTTACTCCATAAATGTCTATTACAAATATGACTCCAGTGGACAGTTATATAGAAAGAATTTACTACATAGTTAAAGTAAAACATATAAAATCTGTTCCCACTTATAGGAGGATTTAAACACTGCCCGTCTGCTGCAATTTGAATTTTAACTCACATGTTAAGCACAGTACACTCTGTAACTTAATTCCACACTGAGCCCTGTGTGATTAAAAATGGCTCTTTTGACAAAACATGGAAGTCTAAATCATTACAGGAAACACAAGTATATGAAGGCTTTACTGAATTTGCAGCTCTGAAATAGTAATGTTCTTCTTAGTGGCAAGGTTTTCCACTAAACAAGTAGATCTCACACACTACTTCATTTAAAGTCCACCCACCCCCACCACAACAATAAAGTTAAAATTGACTTATTTGGTATAGCACATAATACTTGATTAACCTTCCTAAAGCCATTGTGAATACATATATTCAACCCTAATCTTCTGTGTGATTTCCCAAGCTGCTGTGCACTTGGCATTCTGCTGTAATGGTTTTTGTCCTGCCTGCATTTAAAATAAGGTAAAGATGTCATGCTGCACATACTATGACTGACTGACTGACTGACTGACTGACTTTATTATTTCTGAGTCGCCCTCCACGTTAGTGCTCCGGGCGACTTACACACAACAAATTCCACAATTAAAATAGAGTATTTAAAACTAGATTATGAGTGCTTTCATTCATTTATGGACTTCTCCCTAGGCAAACTTGAATGAAATGCATGGCAGTCAGCTTGTAATATTCCAAGAGGCTTAAACCTGGTTCTCATAAACAACAGGTGAGGTCCCTTACCTGTTTTTTTTACAATGGCACTTGATTACATGGGCAGAGACTCACATGACTGAATGATCCTATAAACAAACAAATAAAATCCCTTTAGATAGTAGATGTCAGAAGAGCATTAGCTGAACTGCTTCAATGAGTAGGAAATATTTATTTCAAATAAGAATCAACCACCAGAAGCATTCTGAAGAGGAATATCTTGGAACAGGTTAACTGCTTTCCCTATGGAAAGTTAAGCAAAATGTTTGCTAAATATTTGCAAATGTTGCTCTATCAGACAAGAACAAATATTTTTACAATTTTTGCTCTTATGGTATAAAAGTAGCCTAAATCTGTAAAGTTTTCAAAGACTACTATATACTCATGTATAAGTCTAAAATTTTAGTCAAAATATTACTTCCCAAAACCTGGATTAACTTACCCACAGGTCAATGTAAGTTCTATACCATAACTCTTATCAAAAAGAGCTTATTCTGTTTAGGGAGGACCCAAAAGAAGCACCAGGCCCCCTCAACTCTCTCTCTCCACCATGGTACCATTTCTGGAATTTAAATATCTGGGTGGGAAAATGGGGATGACCAATAGTTACTGTCCCCCTGAAGTGCCTTGGGCACTTTTGCCTCTCCGCAGAATGACTCTTGACTTGTATCACACTACACAGGTATATATAGTAATTGCAGTTGTGGATTTATTCTGTCCCCAAAGTGCACTTTTGTGCAGAAAACAATATTTAGGGGTGAAAAAAATTTCTATTCAAAAAACATTTGTAACATTTTTACAGAAAAAGAGCATTTTTCATAGAAAAAAAAATTCCTGGAAAGAAAACAGTATTTCTGTTTTCTATACAAAAATTGTGTTTTCTCTGCATTGTGGTATTGCAAGAGACTATTTTCTGCATAGAAAATGCTCTGAGATGTTTTGGATGTTAATATTAATACCAGGATGTTTTTAATACTTTGTCTTAATGCTTAAATGTTGTTTTCTCTTATGTTTAATGGTTTTAATTATTTTATTTTATAGTTATATGTTAGTGTTGAAATATTATGATTTTTGTTTACATGTATGTTGGCATTGAATGTTTGCCATTAGTATGTTGTAGACCACCCTGAGGCATCCTCAGAGGTTGAGGGGTCTGTTGGAAACTAGGCGAGTGAGGTTTATATATCTGTGGAATGTCCAGGGTGAGAGAAAGAACTCTTGTCTGCTTGAGGCAAGTGTGAATGTTACAATTGGCTACCTTGATTTGCATTGAATGGCCATACAGCTTCAAAGCCTGGCTGACTGTTGCCCAGGGGAATTCTTTGTTGGGAGGTGTTTGCTGGCCCTGATTTATTGCAAAACAGCCTTCAAACTTAAGAATCTGACAGACATACTTTGACTGTGCACTTTGTACTTTGACAGGAAAACTGCATGGTAGGGGGTTGGATGCGATGACCCATGTGGTCTCTTCCAACTCTATGATTCTGTGAATGACAAATCAATAAACAATCACCATTCTGTTGGGTCGTGGTTACACCTGAGAGCAGAAACAAACAATCTGTTGATGTCACAGCAAAGGTCATTTTGTCAAATCTTCATAACGGTAGATACATTTTGAGATTTTCTTACAAGATGACAAAAGAGTCCATCTGCAGCCTTGATCCAAGAAGCTCTGTCTGACTTTTTGATAAACCCAAGTCTCTGACCAGATAGTTCAGCTCTGTCTGATATATTAAATGAGGATCACTGAATGTTGATGGCACAAAGTCAGAATCAACATCAGCTTCCATCTGCATCTGATCACCATGATTGCCTACCTCTGCATCCTCTAGTGTCCATGCCTCTGGCATGTCTGAGCAAGTTACTACACAATCAGAAATTTATTCTTGTGGTATGTTCCATGTTACATAACATTGGTTATGGGTGTCAAAGATATGATCAATCTAAAAATCATGCAAGTTACTGTCAAACAAGAAAATGTTTCAATATTTTGCAATAACTGTAAAACAAAATTGGCAGTTTTTCAAAAAAGTTATGCGATGTGACAATTCTGAAGTTATTTATGTGATCAGCATGAAATATATATATTTGGTTTACATACATTTTAAAGGAAACAAAATATCTGTTTTCCAGTGCTATCTACACCAAAGAGAGTTTCATTGAATGAAGTAGTTATTCCTGAAGTACACCAGGTCTAGATATATACCAAAGATTTTAATCAAGCTGGCTTTCATGTTTCCCCTCACCTCTGCTGAATTAAATATGCCCTTATGCTATTCCACACATAGCCACTGGCTTTTTCCATATTTATTTCCTGTATTCTTTCAATTTTAAGGTCTTTGTGAGCATTTACTCCATTTCATTGTATGCCTGGGGTATTTATTTCAAGCACAAAAGAGATTCTCAAATAAATTTCTCAAACAGATAAGCTGAAACTACACCTGATTGCTCTTTCAGAAATCTACGAATAGAATTTTCCATTTTTCTTGTATGTGAGCTATGTGGATGAATCATTTATTGCTTTGATAGAGCTTTTTTTATTATTCAGCCTTTTCTATAAAGTCTGGTTTAAAATCTGAAGTCTGCTAGAGATTTTCCATATACTAGCAGAACAATTGTACAGTAGTCTTCCAGTGAGTAAGAATAATGAGACCAGAGAAACAATTCCCACAACAAATAGATAAGTATTGATACCAAGGTGCCCCAGATAGTTTCATCCTGCTTTCTTATTGGAATCTTTCCCAATTCAGCAGCTATTTTCATCCATCAGAATTTTTTCATCAGCCACTGAATTCCCCAATTTTTAAAAGTTGGTCAGCTGTTGAGAGAGCAGGGACCAGTTTTACCCCTAAGCCTCCTGGAGGTCCATACCAATTTGCCTGTGTGAATGAAAGTGATCCCCCATTTTAATAGAGCATTGTGTTGTTTTGTAGCAGACTCAGTATTTGGGGAGAATGGGTGAAAATGGCCCAGTTTTGGGACAAGTTGAGGCTTCAAGGGCCATGCTTTTGGAGAGTTTAAGGTTCACATGTTCTCAATAGATTTGCAACTTGAAAGGATTTTTTTGTAGGGCAATTGTTGGTATTAGTCTTTCTGCTAGAGCCTTAAAAGCCCTGTTGTGATGGGAATTGTTCATGGGAGGGAATGTAAACAGCAACCATCTACTTGTCAAGTGACAGGGTTACATAATATGTGGTGTGTGTGTGTGTGTGTATGTATGTACTGTATATATATATATATGTGTGTGTGTGTGTGTGTGTGTGTGTATATATCTCCTCTTGCTTTTAAGGCTCTAGCAGAAAGACTAATACCAACAATTGCCCTACAAAAAAATCCTTTCAAGTTGCAAATCTATTGAGAACATGTGAACCTTAAACTCTCCAAAAGCATGGCCCTTGAAGCCTCAACTTGGTATTAGTCTTTCTGCTAGAGCCTTAAAAGCAAGATGATATATATATATATATATATATATATATATATACACACACACACACACACACACACACACACATACACACACCACATATTCTGTAACCCTGTCACTTGACAAGTAGATGGTTGCTGTTTACATTCCCTCCCATGAACAATTCCCATCACAACAGGTAGAAATAGGATCCTTGTCAAAATTCATCCTCACACTGTATGT
This sequence comes from Anolis apletophallus, assembly GCA_030556195.1. Lineage (NCBI taxonomy): Eukaryota > Metazoa > Chordata > Lepidosauria > Squamata > Anolidae > Anolis > Anolis apletophallus. The sequence continues at coordinate 127,095,329 of JARBWK010000002.1, forward strand.
GAGCTGTATGTATGTGAGCTGTGTGGAAATGGCCATTAGCTGCCTCTAATGGCCACAAGAGGAGCAAAAGCCCTGTTGCCCAATAAGTACTGAATGGGGGAATTTCACAGTCACTCTGTAGCCCCTAAACCATGGGTTATGTAGGAGTCATGAATATGTAAATCAAACACATGTAACTTGTGGTTAAACATTTGTGACTGCCATAGAAGCAGCCACAAATATTGCATTTGTCATTTTATTTTGTTAGCCACCATTTTGTAAGACCCAGATTTGGTGGGGGAGCAAGATATAAACCAATAAAGCAATTATACACACACACACACACACACACACACACATGTCTATTTATGACTATCTCACTTTCCTTACATTTTACATTCTGTACAGTACATCCCATTCCCAATGTTAACCTTTAACAGACATAGAAGTAATATCACAGTAAACTGGACACTGTTAAATTTGTCATTATTTCATTAGTTTAGAATGGTAGTTTGAATTTGAGATGGCCTGTACCCAGTACCCAATACTGTTGTTTTTCCTACCTAAACCAACAAATATGACACTTTCAGTTTCAGTACTATACAAAGAGGATGGTCCCATGTCTTCATGGCCCCATATACATTCAGAAAAATAGAAAATATTAATTACCATATGTGAACAAAATTAATATTTTTAATATTCACAAAAGAATAAAGAGCAAACTCCATGTGAAAGAAATGCTCTCAGTGGAGATTATACAGCCCAATTAGACTACATAATGTATAAGAGTTATTTACTGTCACTAGAATTTCTGCTACTGACCTGTGCTCCTTCTCTACAAATACATTTAATGCTTTTTTCCCCTTCACGCTTTCAAAAATTCCATGGCTGTCATGTTATCTGATAATTAGTCACTCTTATATATAATATCTCTTAATATAACATCTGGTGAGAGTAGCATTTTCTGCTGGTTAAATGAGCTGCATCTAATGCTGAGACAGAGAAAAGTGCCTCAGTAAATAGAGAAGTACAGCCACCTTGCAAAGCACTATTAACTGCTCAGTGCGCCTGAATTCTCCAGGCAGACTTGGGCAGACTGTACGTGGGCATGTCGACTGGGAGTTTGAAGAACAGCAGATGCTGTGGAGCATTGGAGATGCCAGGGCTAAAGAAAGCCAACTAAGCAGTCAATCTCTGGAGATGTTGTCACGATCACGGACTTAGCGGGCCCCTTAATCACACACACAGAGACGTACTGAAGGCTAACTACTTTATTGAGTATAAAAACAGTTCCAAAGAATATATAGTCCAATAATAAGCAATTGTCCAAAAGGTAAAAAGCAAGATTGTCCAAAGTAACGTAGCAAATAGACTTGAAGCTTGGCAAGGCTCCGCAATCCAATGCGGCAATCCAATGCGGATCAAGAAACAAGGCAAGGCAAATGCAAGGCAAGGCTTGATGACCACGGCTTAGCTTGTGGTCCCACTCCGCTTCACGCCTATTCAGGAAAGACGTGGCCGGAGAACTGAGGATGCGTTCCCACGGATCCTATACTTAATCCTTCGGCCGAGCCCCCACCGCTCTAGACTTCTTCGTCTCCATCTCTGCTCACGGACCTCGGTCGGTCTAGGACCCTAGACCAAGCCCTCCTAGTAGACTCAATGTCCCGTCTCCTATCGAAGGATCGACCTTGCCTCTCAGCAGCTGTGTCGCTATCTTCCTGAGAACTTTCCTCCCTAACACTTTCCCACTCGGCTTCGTCCATGTTTTCACTTTCAAGCTCTTGGGAATTCCTCCCCCCCGGGGTGTTCATAACTCCCTTCGCTGCTTCCCATCTCCACCTGGTGATCGGAATCTATGCTAGGCCCAAACATCATCTCATCCCATGCCAAGCTCTCTGCAGGCGAACGAGGCCCATCCGAAGGGCCCTGTGCTTCACCCCAGTCATCTAGCTCATCCTCTGAATCCACATCTGCTGCTGCAGGCCCTAAAGCTAATGGAACCCCAGGACCTATTCCCTGCCCTCCAGGCACAAACGAGAACTGCTGTGCTACAGATGTTGATTTGGGAATGAACATTCCTTTCAAAATGGAGGTTGTAAGCAGCAAGACACAGTGGCAGGAAGCTCTTATAAAGAATATCCGCATTTTGGTGAAAGTCTGACCAGGAGGACCTCTGTCTTGTCAGGATTAAGCTTCTGCTTGTAAGCCCTGATCCAGTCCATCACAGTGGTCTATGTACTAAGGCATCCAAAAATAGTTACTTGTAATTCGACATTCTTAAAGTTTGCTCTTTGAGTCCCATTTCTTAAAAGAAGTTTTCCATTTAGTAACTTTTAAAAAATACTCTATAACCCTGCCCACTCCTCTTTCAACCCAAGTATCTCAAATGGAGTGTGAGTTACTAGTTATTATTATTATTATTGCTTCAAACTTGTATACCGCCACTTCCCGAAGGCTCGGAGCGGTTTACAACAGTTTGAGTTCACAATATATAGCAATAACATACAAAAGGAAAGGAAAGGCTAGCAAAGAGGGAAGGCAAGGGAATGGGTGGGGAAGAACACAAGGGTAGGGATAAAGAAGTCAGAGACAGCGGTAATCCTATCAGGGTCCCATCCTATCATCAAAAGAGGGAAGGTTGGGGAGCCCTGACTGGGTCGCCGCTGACCGAATGCAGATGAAGGGAGAGGCCTGCATTCTTAGGCATGGCAGCCTGGAGAAAGAGTCCCGACCTGCCAAAGAGCTGTCCTTGTAGTCCTTCTTAGACCCTGGATATGTCCCCCGGAGCTCACGCTGCCTGTAGCGTGAGCTCCAGAACGTTCTGGGTGGGAAGGTCTTCTGGGTCTGAAGTTCCATCGCCTTGGGCTGTAGCGCTGCTGGCAAGTTGGTGTAGGGCCTGGTGACTTTAAAGGCTCAACCCTCTCGTGGGGGAGCCAGTCTTGCCCTGCACTCCATGGTGCCGGCGGGGACACGCCTTCTTTTCCTTGACTTCCGGCGCCGCCTCTTCCTCTTCTGAGGGCCTTGCTGCTTCTGGTCAGAGTCATTGCTGCAGTTGGAGTCCTCCAAGGGCGGGACTTCCTGCTGCGGACTACTTCCAGGTACTGCCTCTTCTCCAGTCCCAGCTACATGGCTTAGCTGGGCATCTTCAAGGTCGCCCGCCATGCTGGCTCAGCCCTCCTCGACCAGGCTCCCCCAGCATCTTGCAACGCGGCGTCGGCGGGTGCAAGGGTCCCGGGGAGGGCCCAGGATGGCCGAGATATCAAGCTCCGCCAACGACGAACCGGCTGGTGGTGATGGGCCCCCAGGGTCCTCTGAGGAAGGTAAGCAGCCGATCTGGGGTTCTCCATGTGTCCAGTTCGGTTCCGCTGCGGTTCCCCCGGGTGCTTCTGCGACGCCTTCAGAGGTAGTTAGCTCATCTCTGACTTCGGGGGTTGGTCTTTCACAGTCCGGCTCTAAGTCCCTAGTGGGAAAGTCCCATGATTGATCCCAGTCGAGGCCTGGGTCAGTAGGGGATTCTTGGCGGGGATTGTTCGAGTTGTCGAGTCTGTAGTCCAGGAGTGAAGTCTGCAGGGCCTGAGGGGCAACCTGTAGGGCGGGAATGCCCAGCTTCTCCAGGAGGCCTCCATATCTGGCCTCAAACTTTCTCACATGGTCCATGAGCTTATTGTACTCTTCGATCAGCTCCGAGACCATCCGAGGGTTGGGCTGATCCAGAGACGAGTCCTGGGGCAGTTGTTGCGGTCTCACCGGGGAACTGCTCCTTTGATCAGTCGGGGTCTTAGGAACCTGGGGCGCTCGGCCAGCTGCAGACGCCGTCTTCAAGGAGGTTGGGGGGGTCAGTCTGAGTGAGCACCTTCTGCCGAATGTTCTCAGAAAATGTGCAGAGGCGGTCGACACTGGTCGGACAAACCACCGTTCTGGCCTCCTTCCTTCCCTGGTGCCAAGTGTGGACTCCTGGGTGGGTGGTCGGCTTGTTGCCTCAGAGGGCCTCAGCATCCTCCAGGGTAGTGCTGCTGCTTTCCCCAGCCAGATCAAGCTGCCTGGGGTCTGAGGGTCGCCAAAGACCACCTCCTGTGACTGGCGATCGACCGCCGTCTCCTCCAGGAGGGATCCGCGGGATCTGTCGGTCATACTTAAGAAAGTTGGTAAGCTAAGCCGGAGCTCACCCGAAGGGAACTCTACAGCTGTCGCCATCTTGCCTTCTAGTTAAAAGTAGTTACCTGCAAGTTGAGTCTATGTTTTCTAAAATACACTGCCCTGGAATACTGATCAGAAATAGCATCTGAGGAGTCTGTTAAATAAAAAACTCAGGACATTTTTGTTCTTCTCTCTCTCTATTGACTCCCCAGATGTCATCTGAGGCCTGTTCAAGCTACCCGTTACCATTTTTAAAGTCCTAAAGCAGTTTTGACCCAGAATATTCAAGGTCTTCCTAGATGATGCAGCTGAAAATCCCAGAGAGATGTTCTCTCAAATTAGAAATGTCTTCATTCATAGTATTTCACTTTCACAGGAGTCCTGTGCCTCTAAGCCCAGCAATCATTGTAAACTGGCTGTACACAAAAAGATATACCAAACCACCTTATGTTAATAGACTGTACTTTAGGTGCTCAGTCTATGATGGCCTTCCTTGGAATTAAGGGCAAGTATACACAGGTCACTAAATCTGGAACCAGTCTGGAATATTATCTTCTGGCCTGGTCCCAAATTGACCATGATTGCATCCAGGCACACTAGGATCAACTCTCTCTGACACCACGTTGGTGTCTAGATTGTCCAGCTTGGCTGAGATCACATTGACCCTACTGGACCATCTCCTTGTTTTGTGTTGCTACTGCCACCATTTCCTACCAGCCACAGAACTCCCTGGGATGGCCTGTCTGTTTAGGTCAGAGTGGAACAACTACAAGAACAGTAAAAAAAAAAAGAGGTAGAGGAATATCTGTGGCCAGCAATGAACATCAGTGACAACATAAGAATGACCCATCACCTTCACCTGTACTGATTGGTGAAGGGAACAGGTTATGGCATTAGTGGTAGAGTATTTGTGTGGACAGTGGATCTGGTCAAAAGAACTGTCCCACTGTCAAGATCATTGCAAAGGCATATGATACTCTGGAGTTTCTAGATTATCCCCTGATTTTGCTTAATTCAGGACAAAGTCGAATTCAAAGCAAAAATATTGTGATAATTACTGAAAGTTCCAATGCTTCATGAAGAATGACCTGGGTCTGTCTCATAGGCTCTCTAGGAGCTTCCTTTTATCAAATTCAGATGAATCCATGAAGGTTGTGGTAGTATGTTGAATTAAGGAGAAAATGTCTCCATCTCATGCTTTTCAATGCCACAAGTGTAAGATTTAACACTAAATTGTATGCAATAGTGTTGCTGGATGATGATTAAAATTTTTAGAATACCTGTATTTGCATATCTTCCATAATGAGATATCTTGAAAATGGGACACAATTTTTATACACTATTTGTAAAAAAATTTTTTTTGCATGAAACAAACCATTAGAAAGCAAAAGTTCATTATCTCAGTCACCCACATATTGAATTTTCGAGTATTTTGGAATTCCAGATAAAGAATGCTCAAAGTGTTTTTAAGGAGTTGTTGTTTTTTTATTGCTTTGAATCTGCTATATGCTGTCATGAAGAGGAGGCCTTTTATTGGTTTGTTGGGCTTTTGAAGACTGCTTACGGGGAACATAGGTTGCATAATGTACTAGGTTTAACTTTATCAGTAGTTTAATTAGAAATTATCTTCTGGATAAAATAACTTTCAGACTTTTGCATGACTTAATTTTTTAGTTTTGTTTGTTTAGACCAGTGGCTCTCAACCTTCCTAATGCCACGACCCCTTAATACAGTTCCTCATGTTGTGATGACCCCCAACCAAAATTCATGACTATAATTTTGCTATTGTTATGAATCATAATGCAAATATCTGATATGCAGGATGTATTTTCATTCACTGGGCCAAATTTAGCACAAATACCCAATACGCCCAAATTTCAATACTGGTGAGGTTGGGTGTGTGTGTGATCTTTTCATTTGGGAGTTGTAGTTGCTGGGATTTATAGTTCACCTACAATCAAAGAGCATTCTGAACTCCACCAACGATGAAATTGAACCAAACTTGGCACACATGACCAACAGAAAATACTGGAAGGGTTTGGTGGGCATTGACCATGAGTTTTGGAGTTGTAGTTCACCTACATCCAGAGAGCACTGTGGGCTCAAACAATGATGGATCTGAACCAAACTTGGGATGAATACTCAATATGCCCAAATGTGAACACTGGTGGAGTTTGGGGAAAATAAACCTTGACATTTGGGAGTTGTAGTTGCTGGGTTTTATAGTTCACCTACAATCAAGGAGCATTCTAAACCCCGCCAACAACAGAACTGGGCCAAACTTCCCACACAGAACCCCCATGGCCAACAGAAAAGATTGTTTTCTAATAGTCTTTGGCAACCTCTCTGACACCCCCTTGCGACCCGCCCCCAGGAGCCCCGACTCCCAGGGTTGAGAAGTGCTGGTTTAGACTGTTGTAAGCTACCTTAAGACTGGCTCAGAAATTCTAGGAGTTGTAGCCTTTAAAATCAGCTTTAATCTGAGTGGGTGTTAAAATTGTGGTAGAACAATGGTAATACATACAGGAATAATAACAACGATGGTCAGAAACTCTGGTTGCCAGGAGACAAAGGGAGCCCACTCACAACAATAATGATTTGATTTTTTAAAGTTGCATACAGTTATAATATTGGAATTTCTATTATATTTTCAAGCTACTAAAAGGTCACCAATTTTTTAACATATTGTCTTATGTTTCGGGGCCCCACTTGCCATCAGGCAAATTGACACTCTAGTCAGAATACATTGTTAGTTAGTTATGACTGCATAGTTCATGACTATTCATATTCTGGATTCCCTGCATATTCCTTAGTTTAAGGGATACATAGGCAGCCCAAAAGTCTCCCAGCCCCCATTTACCAGGCAGTTGCCACTGCCACTGCAGTCTATCAAGAAGCAGCTAGTGGACAATCTCTAATGTGCTGGAGGAATTTGACAGGGAACCTGCCTCCACTATTGTACCAATCACTTGCTGAGGGATTCAAAAACTTCAGTAAGCTGCTTTCTGATCAACAAAGGTACAGATTGCTGTTGATTACAGTGGGCAAGGAAGTAGGGTTGCCACTTTTTGATATAAGAAATAAGGGGCATTTATGGGATTTTTCACAAAAATAAGGTACACTTCATTAAAAACTTGAAACTCAAATATTAGGTAGAAATAGTTTTATTAACAGAATAAGGTAAGGATTGAAACTGACTTACACTCTCTTAACAGTACATGATATGTTTAAGAGTAACTTTCAAGCAACCAGAAACTATCTTTATCCAACATGATCTAACATTCCCCTTGGGTAACGGTTAATTGAGTCTACTGTACTTTGAAAAAGTCCTGTATCGCCTCTTCCTTCCAACAGGGATGCAGGCAGGCACACACTCGCAAGCCCACGACTATCAGCCTGCCCTTTGAGTTGGAATCCCCGGGCAGGCATTGCTGTGAAAACCGCAACATGTGCCTTCCTCTGGTCAACCCCGCCCAGTCCTGTCCTGTTAGTCAATAATAAGGGACAGGGCCTGAAAAAACGGGACACAAATTTTAGGGCCGAAATAAGGGACGTCCCTTAGAATAAGGGACATATGGCAACCCTACAAGGAAGTGTGTGTTGTGATAGAAATCACTACATAGTTAAATAACTATGGTGGTAGAATTCAAAGACTGCATTCATTTATGAAAGCTTACATTATCAGCTTTGCTCTCTTGGTTAGTCACTAAGGTGCTCGTTACACAAACCTTTGCAAACTGATAACTACGGTGGTTATGCATGTGTAACTTCTCAAATGAATTCCAGCCAACAACTTCCAACAGCCTGATTCCAGTTAGAAAGATTGGTTTTTCAAGTCCAGAAACACAGGGAAGTTCTCCTCATCAAGGGAACGTGTAATGTGATCACCTGCAGCACTTATCGACAGGAGTGGGGGAGAGAAAATATCCCATAAGGGTTATTTACAGATTCTGTGATATGACAAAGGAAACAAGTCCTTCAGGTCCATGATGACACTATCTTCACAAATTTATAGCAAAAATGAGCAAATTAGCATTAAGGCTGAATGCAGCTTCTATGGCGGTAGTTTTGGACCTAAGGTTCCTAAATATTTCTAGGGATACACTTTTTCTTGTACAGAAAAGAATGAACTGCCTTTCAAGGCAATGTCCTGGAATAGTGATTCATCTCTTCAATAGTTTGTATCTCCCTTACTGCACTATTTGAAGAAACAAACAAACAAATCCCCATGTTATTGGTTGTTTTTTTTATTAAAAAGAGCCTGTTTGCAAAGTAGCATTTAATCCTGAGCAGATGTAATTCTTTGGAAGTGAAGACTGGCCCCGTTTTTAACCTTACTAGGAAAAAAAATAATCAAATGGAATTGTGAGAGAAAAAGCAAACTAAATAAGCTGAATACCATGGGAAACTTGGGTTTAATTTCTAACCCCCCCCCCCCCACACACACACCCCACACACTGGCCAAATCAACTGCATGGTATTAAGCTTATTTTATGAATTACCAGGAGCACTTTTTTAAAGAAACAAAAACAATGACAAATGTAGCGAGTAAATACTGATTAATAGATCAAATATGCTGTTGCCACATATTCACTTTATTTATCACTTGTCTATAGCCCAAGACCAATCCTTCAAATCACATGCAGTTGTAATTAGCAATCAGAATCATTCTCATAAAACTACTATTATTATCCATGAAGTTAAATGATGGCTTTATTTTGCATGCAGAAAGATGTTATAAGCAAATTCGACCCATTAGGATGCCCATTTCCTTATGCAAATATCTCCTAAATTTGATGATGGCTACCATGATCAAAAGTTAGGCAGCCATGTGGACGGAAAGTTTTAATGCCTCTTTTCCATTAGGACACAGTCCATCAGCATCTAATGCATTTTGGAGTGCTTAATGCTATTCATTCTATTACTTTTTATTGCTTATCAGTGCTGAACAGTTGGAAAAGTGCATTTGATTTTTTGGTTAAATGTTATTGTTTAAAGGGCAATTAGAAAAGCAGAAGCAGCAGTTGACTGGGGATGACCTTGTTTACATGCAAATCCTTTCAAAATATAAACATATACAAGTTTATTGATTAACTAAATTACCCATAAATTTAATTCCTTCAATTTTGGGTACACTCCCCTCTTCACATGGCCCATTAAGCGTTAGCTCCCTGAAGGTTTGCTCTTTGAAAGTGTCTCTTTTATTGGGTACAATTTCCTCATGAGTGATTGTTACACTGCAGCAAGGTTCATGCATATAAACAAGAATATTTATATACTACAGAATGTCTTGAGCAAGGCAGTATTGTTTATGTGAAAATTTGGAAGGAATACTTTAATTAATGTAACTGTGGTTACTTTCACAAGGCTTACTTCAATGTATCTGATCCATGACCTCTGGTTGTATGTGTTGGATAGATAATCTATTTGCAGCTACAGATGCTTAGCAAACGAAATCTAAAATTGTGTTTCTAAAGCATTCAGGAAAACTGTTGAAAGAGCTTGTGAGAATCAAAGTGATTGATTTCTCAAGTATGGTGCTGACACAGGCATTGTTCCTTCACCTCTATATTTTGTAAAAGATTGAGGGTTCTTTTCCTTATACATATTGGTTTGAAGCTTTCAGAAATTTCTAGGAGGTGATGTGTGGTCACTTAGGCTGCTAAGGTTGCCAAATCCAGTTTTTTTCACAATAGTGAAATCAACAACAGCATTCTTCTTAAGTATTGGATCTACCAATAAATTAACAGAACAATTTCTAGCTTTTGTATTAAGATTTAGGGCTTTATCATGTGAAGCTGTTTGGCAGTTTCACAATCTTCAATAACACTTGCCAACACAGATTTTGGTGCCTCAAATGTTATCTCTGTTTCTGGGTGTATTTGACCTGCTGGTGCAAAAAATGACACCAGTTTTTCCCTACAAACTTTAGATTTTGCGATACAGAACATATGCCACTTACCAGTCATCATCTGCTCATCCATAGAAAATCACAATAATCATATCCTATGACCTCATCACGCTTACCAATTCAAGTATCCTAGGATGCTTGCTGGCCACTTGAAGGATAGATAGGTATGCAGCCCATCAAACAACGTCCCTCAACTTTTGGCGGAGACCTCACCCCCAACCAACATGGAAGCATCCTAGGACGCTTCCTCATTAACACAGGAAGGCTCCCATATACCAGTTGGGCAACACTTCCCCATGTGATGGGGGAAGCATCACTTCACTGGAGTGGTTCATGGGATACAATTGCTGATTTGCCACATTTCCATTTGTGTGTGACAAGGTCCTAAGAAACTAGAGTTGATGCGGTCCATCCAATAAAATTTTCTGGATAAGTACTCCAAATAACCCCAGGAACAGGCCTAAAACAAAGAAATCAAGATTTGCTTTGTGTTGGGCTGTGCCACATACCAGCATGAGCACACTCATTATTACACGCCTTTCCATTCATTCAATTGTGCCAATTCATCAAACCCCTGTCCCAAATGTATGCTTCCGCATACCTTCATAACCACACCCTACTGCACTTCTTTTTCTCTGCAGTTTTAATCATTGTTATTACAGTAATTTCACAATTACAGCTATGGTTAATAAAAAAGCAAATTTTGGTAAAAAGTTTGAGAATAGTAAAAGATAGTAAAATAGAGTTGGTCAGGAGGAGAATCATACCCACTGATATCATTTCAGTGGTGGCATGATGGCACAGAAGTGGAACAGCTCCATTTCACCAGATGGATAATGGGAACATTGTGAGATTGGCATCTTATAGACAAGTTTTGTCTTGCCATAGAGGGGAATAGGTCAATCATAGGGAGGAGGCTGATTGGCAGCAGAATGTGCAGTTTGCCTCTCTCTTGTGAAAGTTCAAAATCTAGAAGCAAAAATATTTAGTGGCACTGTTCATGTAGGCCTTGAACCAGTCTGGGCAGAATCCAACAAATGTATTTGAATTATATAGCAAAAGGTTAGACCTTCTCTCCTAGCATGTCTGTTCTATCCTATCTATACACCAGGGTATTAATAAGCAAGTTTTTTCAAGAAAATAATATATTATCATGCACAGGCCTTTTATTCATCAGTATTTGCTTGACAAAAACAGCCTAAAGTTTGCAGAGAGCAGAATGTGGTGCTCTGCTGGACAAAAGGTTTCAACATATGACCTCTTAAGCCTTCATTTTAGACTCTCCACCCCCATACTGTCATTCTGTCAAAAGAAGCATCTGAAGTAAGGTTGGTGTCATTACTATTCTACCTGTTTCAGCCAGAGTAGATGTTGCGTTTTATTTATTTATTCTCCCAACCTATTGGTGTCTCCTTTTCTTGTGTATTTTGCTGGCATTAGGCCAGTAACATTGTACTGTCAAGATTGTTTATAAGCTGGCTATTAATTTTATCTAAACTTTGTTGATGTGTAGGCTCCTTTCCTGGAGCAAATAGATGTTCATTTTGATAACATTCTACTTTGTGATACATCTTTACAGTGGCAAAAACTTAAAAGGAGGCAAACAGAATTTATAAAGCCCAGGTTGTTACAATATTTATACGTTGTTGTTTCATGACAGCACCTGTCACGATACAGACGCCTTAAAGAGCCAGACCCAGGTTTAAAGTAATTAAAGTTTATTCACAAAACAGTTCAGTCAACTCAGAATTTGGTCAAAAAGACCAAACAGTACTTATACTTCAGTGTAATGGAAAACACAACTCAAAATAGAGACCAAACAGTCAAAAGTCTGTAAGCAGAAAAAAACTGAATTATTTTGCTAAAACCCCACTTTAAATTCCAATCTAAAGCACTACACATGAAAAAAAGGCACAAGCTATTGCTTCTAGCATCGTCATCATCCAAGGGGCAGAGAAAGCGCATCATCAATCCAAGCCAGCAGTTGTAACCGGAAAAGCAGGAACAGAAGCAAAACAGCGGCAGTGAAGACAAGCGGCAAGCGGCAGGAACAAAACAGCGGTCTGGATCAGCACAGGAGAGAAGGTGGCAGAAACAACACAGCAAACCAGGTCCGGGCAAGGAGAAGTCGGCGTCCACAATAAGCAGTCCAAAGTTAAGCCGAAGCAGTAGCAAGCTAATGCATGGGAGGCAATGCAAAGTGTAGCCAGAAGGAAAACAGGCGGCCAAAACCTCACCCATACCATACCGCAGTCCATGAAGACAAAGCAGGTTGCAAACTCATGTCCCACAAAGCAGTCCAATGAAGTACAGGGATCAGGATCAGGAACACAACACACAGAGTTCAGGCAACCCGCAACATTTTGCCAGCTGCAAAGAAACCTCCGCATCCAACCCCTCCTTTATTCACAGATCCTCATCAGAACTGGAATGGGACAACACCCCTTCATTAGCCCTCTCAGCTGAGAGAACTGCTTCCTGTGCAGCTTGTTGCCTCGCCTGCCAAGCAGCCCTTCTTTTGCCATGACTTACAGTATATCACCCCATACTGTAAATAGCTGGTCCTCACTCCAAGTCCCATCCCCAGCAAAAACCCCAAATGTGTCGCTACTTGTTGGTTCCTCACAAACCTCATGCACCTCTGCCACTTTAGTCCAATCCGTGTCTCCAGAACCCACCTCTAAGTCACTGTCTTCGTCAACCATAGATGGCTCCTCATTACCAGACCCATCATCCCCAGAAAACTCCTCAAAAGAGTCTTCATCAGTAGGCTCACTAAGTACCTGCCAAATCCGTTTCCTTTGTTGCTCCTCAATGGAGTCTTGCTCCTGAGTAACCCTTTTTGCTTGCCTAGCCTCCAACTCCATACTTTCCATGCTACTCAGAGGCTCATCTACAACAGCACCCCTATTGTAAATGTTTGTTAAAACCGAAATGGCCGAATGTCACCCCACCATTATATCTTCTTTACCTTTATATTCTTCCACTATCTTGCTATCAGCTGGAAGTCAAATTCTGCCAAGAAGATAAAGTCCAGCAAACTCGTCACTTGCTGACAATTTCATTTCATCAATTATGTAAAGAGGTAGTATGGGAATACTTAGCTTCCTTAAATGAATACATGTCTCCAGGGCCGGATGAACTGTATCCAAGGGTACTAAAGGAATTTGCACACATAGTCATTATTAAAAGGGATGTCTCTGTGTGGGAGAAATTACAGGTTTCTGGACTGACCTAATGCTTAATGCCTATTTATCATTGTCCTCTATACTATTTGTACTAAAGGCAACTGTAAGCACAATTCTACATTATCACAGGGCATTCATGCTTTAAAAAAGACTTGCAACAACAAACAATTAAGCCTTTGAACTTTCAGTAAAAAGGCGTTATATCATTTTGAAGTACTATAAGATCTCAGTATCTGCAGAAGATACATTCAAAGACTCTTTATGAACACCAGAAACCACGGAAAATAGCAAAACCTACATTTTGTTTATGCTTGGGCTGGAAGAATACCATAGAATGATACTGAAGAACCAAGAGAGGACAACAAACACTTCTGGGGAGATATTTCATGGAGAGAGTTAAGACTGTGGATATTGAGTCTGTGAATAAGGGGGTTTCACTACGGTTAGAAAATCTTCCATTTGATAAAAACAAAATGAACCAAGGAAAAAGTCAAAACCTTTTTTCTTCATACAACTGAGACCTATTTCCAAAGCTTTGTATTAAAGTGGCTTTGCCTTGAAGCTGAGGGAAGATGAGAAAATGGGGAATAAGTAAGATCTGGAGCTCTTTTTCTCTTTCTCTCTCTTTGGTAGGCTTTAAAGAATTGTGTGGTCATATTCTTTTTTCCCAATTCAAAGGAGCTGGGAGTATTCCAGACTGACTCCAAGTACCATTTTGGCCTCATAACCCATTCCTGTCTTTTATCACTGACTCACCTTCAATGTGATCCAAGATGACTGTTCCTTGATATCCCAGGTGAACACCAAAGTAGTTGTCTTCCCATTTTTCTTCAAATCAGATGGTAGAAGACAACAAGGTGAGTCAGAAAAATGTTACTTCATTCAGGGCCCTTCCAGACAGAGCCCAAAATGTGGTCCCTGTCAGACTTTTACTTGAGGCATCCAAATGACACCTCCAGTAAAACAGGATTAATTTGGGAGAAAGCAGGTAAACTCTGCTTTGCCCTGAATTAATTAAAAACCCATTAATATGGGTTCTGTGGGAACTGATTCCTGGGTAATCCCGGGGGTCAGTTCCCACAACCATCTTGATAATTTGGACTTCCAAAAGCCCAGAGAAGTGAGGAGGGTGCCCACCCCCTTCCCAAACCCCTACCAAGCTCTTAAAATGAGAGAAACTTATCAGGCTGACATTAGGCCTCTTCGGAGGGAAGGGAAATAATTTTTTCAGGGCTTTTTGGGGGGAGGGGCTGTAAAAATGTGTTTCCGAACACCTGGCAATCCTGGTGGGAATAAATAACAGAATATGACAATTTTACAGTATGTGCATGTGTTTCAGGAAGTAATTCTGCATAGAATGTATGGGAGGTGTGCATGCAAGTTTCCTAAGGTTTGTGAAACCCTGTCCCCCATCCATCAATTTTTCAGAAAGAAGAAAATATTTGAAAAAGGTATTTTTTTCTTTTTTATTTCTCTCTCTCTTTCTCTCCCTCTCTCGCTTAAAAGACCTATGTACATTTTTGCAATGGCCGATAACATTTCAAGGTTTGTGAATGCCAGGTAAGAATTGTGCAGAAATATATATTTTCTCCACAGCAGAGGGGAAAACTGTGAGGAATATTTTCAACCCTAGTTGCTCCTGGAGGTGGCTGGGGCACCAGGTGTGTCTTCAAAGGCAGTGCTGTTTCATTATAAAACTGCCATATTCCCCACCTTCCTAACTGGCCAGCAATGCCTCCTGTTATACTCTTTCCCATAATAAGCGGAGGAGCTGTCAAATTGCTGCTTGTATGATCCGGGTGAGCAGCAGTCTCTCAGTTGCTACAATGCTGTGACCGATCTGTTCATCTATCTGTGTTAAAGTATTGCCTTTAGAGAATATATTATGAAATACAGCCTTCATTTTGTTATTATAGCATGGTCATACTTCTGAACTCCAGTGCTCATCGTAATTCCTTTAAGCTTTTGGGTAAATTCAGAATCTCCCTTTCCCCTCATTTATTTTCTCACAAAGGACACTGTTATGTGGAAATGAGATCCAAAGGACATCAAGCAGAAAAATCTACTTTGGAAACTCAATGGGTTGCAATTGATTTTCTCTTTTCTCAAAACTAGGTTTGTATGCTTTAAATGATTTATGGTTCATTAGTTCAGGTTAGATAAAACTTTTACTTTGTTATTTCAAGCTCAAGAATTCAATAAAAAAAAGAAAGCTATTGTGATTGTCACTCAGATTCTGAGGGATAGGAGAGATGAGGAGAGGGATTCCTATATTGGGATCTGAATTAAGGAGAGGTGGGACATGCCATCAAGAAGTCTACCAAGTTTGATTCTCAGATTTTTTTTGGAAGGAAAGGTAGAAAATAGAAAAATTATATGTTAAACCAATAATTTCAGAATCCCTTAGCCAGCATTTGAGTGTCTAGGATTCCTCCTTTCTCCCAAACATACACCACTTTCCAAAGCTCTGAGTTGAATACTGTTGAATTTTATATGGACAGAGATACTTACTGCTTCATTCTTTAACACTTTTTGTTTCATCATATGCTGTTGATGTGAGGCAAGTATGCACAACATAGAACACAAGACATCATTGTAAAACCTCTCCTCATTTGTAAACCTTGAGAAAATTGTTTTTCCTCTGTGGGAATCATCCAGGTCCCTTGCACATTTTATATTGCCAGCCCCTGCAGGGCACATATTTCTTATATTGTTGGGATAACTGGAAAAGCTCAAGGACATGAGTGAGAAACCCATCTTGCAATTCTTTACCATACCAGTGCTGGCCAACTCTTCTCCACTGGCACCCCTTGTCGTGGGGGAGAGGCTTGCGTACCCTAATGAAGTTGTGAGCTATGCTGGCGGTGGCATAATAGCGTCAATGGGCATAATTTCAACATGACGCTGAGGCTGCAATTGTATGTTTTTAATTGTTAAATTGTTATTATATGTTTTTTCTGGGGGGGGGTTGACTTGTTGCTGTGTTGTATTGACGACAGAGACTGCCTGTGTAAACCGTCCCGAGTCGCCTTCGGGCTGAGAGGGGCGGTATAGAAACGTGACAAATAAATAAATAAATAAATAAATAAATAAATAGCACCAAAGAGCATCAATGGGCAGGATGGGCTCTCTAGCCTTTTGGCAACCACCCTAAGAGAAGGAAAACTCTAATTTCAAACCCAGGTAGATGGTGCTCGTCTAACCCTGTAAGGTCAACCATCTAAGAGAAGGAAACTCAAATCAAACTTACAACCTGAGGATCTCGCTTCCACCATTCAAGCTTGCTAGGCCCCGGCAGATGAACCTTTGGTTTAAAGGGTGAAGCCAGTTCTGTGCACGCTGCGCTCCACCAGAAAAATCCATTGCACAGGCTCGAAGGACACATCCAACCTCCAAAAAAGCCCTGTAGTGATAGGAGAGGGACGAAAGAGCAGGTGTAAAGATGCACTGGAAGCCGCAGTCCCATCCTTGCATATGGGTGGTTCAGGACTTTGGTAGCTCGAGACTGACCCAGGAGATGACAGTCTTGTTGGGCAGCATCCTAAACTACCAAGCAGCTAGCCAACATCTTAGAAAGAAGATGCTGGCATAATTGGCATTATGTAGTTTATTGTTTGCATGATGAACCTAAGGGCAGGGATTACGGTAATGCTCTCCTGTGAGCTTCTTTTGAAGTCTTTTGGCTGAAAAACAAACAAAGACATCAATTTATTCTATGATTCTCTTGTTTGAATGATGAGATGGTTGTCTTGCTATCTTGTGAGCTGTTTTAGAAGGCTTTTGGCTAAACAACAAACAAATGCAACAAACAAATAAATATGGGGGATCTAAGACCTACCAAGTGGAACTACGATTGGAGTAAAGCCAGTATCAATGCTTGTATAGAGAGCATGGTTTCCCTTTTATCTCACATCTGATTCTTTCTTTGATCTATGTGCTCAACTTTTTTGCATCTTTCCTGCCTACAGAGATCACTTCTCTCTTATTCCAAAGTTAATCTTTTATGGCCCTTTGTCTGAGAAGGAAGCTTCTATGAGGCTCCTGCCTGTGGATGTCTAACACTCACGTGAGAGTCTGTTTTAGGGGATCGGCTAATAAAATATAGGCAATCATCTTTTTCTGTCTTTCTTCAATTCCAGATAGACTTCTTGAAGGAATAAACATGGGTTTTACTGATTTGAATTTTTAAGAAGACTATTTATTTTCAAACAAACTCATATTGTTCTGACTATGCTGCATTCTGCTTGATTAAAATATTAAATATTACTACAATTATGATGATCTAGTGACCAACTATTTGTATGGCACTGAGCTCATTGTAGAAATATTGAGATACAAATGTAGTTAAAACATGTTAGGAAAATATGAAAAATGTATTCAGAGACTTAAAGTCAAGTTTCATGATTGCAGAGCAAGAAAGCAGCTGAGCACAGCCCAGAGAAAATGTGGCTTCTTGAGGACTTAAAAACAGCAGGAAAGGAGACTTCTCAGTAGGGGTGCATATCTCCAATTTAAATACTTTGAAACCCATTAATAATACATATTTGAAATTATTTTGACCTTATATCGACCCTCGGTGTCCAATCTGGAAGTGAAGTTTCAAAACCAAACCCGGGATCACCATTTTTTTTGTAAAGGTCATGTTATTAGGTCACTTTTCCCCCTCCTCAGTTCTCAACTTGCGAGAGGAGACTGGAAAGCAGCAGCCCCCTCCTTTCTCCTCTCGCCAGCCCTCCGCTCCTCCTCCCCTACCAAGATCTAAACCGTGCCAAGGCTTGTCACGGTTTAGATCTTGGCAGGGAGAGGAGCAGTCCGCTCCTCCTCCCCTACCAAGATCTAAACTGCGCCAAGGCTTGTCACGGTTTAGATCTCATGGGGGGTGGCACCAAGGTTTGCCGTGGTTTAGATCTTGGAAGGGAAGGAGGGGCGTCCCCTTCTGCTTCCCTCCCAAGATCTTATCCGCACCAAGCTTCTGACCTTCCTGGCTGGGGAAGGAATAGAGGGCTGGGATGGCTACAAGCCATCTCACTCCTCCGTCTGTCCATCCCCGCTAGCTCAGAGACATACCGGGTGAAATATAATCCGGTATGCTTCTGACCTTCCTGGCTGGGGAAGGAACGGAGGACTGGGATGGCTACAAACTTGCCGCAGTTTAGATCATGGTGGTGGTGGGAGGTCCGCTCCTCCTCACCTAACAAGATCTAAACCACGCCAAAGCTTGCCGTGGTTTAGATCTTGGCAGGAGGCGGGGTGTCCACTTCTCCTCCCCTACCAAGATCTAAACCGCGCCAAGGCTTGCCGCAGTTTAGATCTTGGGAGGGAAGAAGGGGAGTCCGCTCCTGCTTCCCTCCCAAGATCTTATCCGTGCCAAGCCTCTGACCTTCCTGGCTGTGGAAGGAACGGAGGACTGGGATTGCTACAAGCCATCCCTCTCCTCCGTCCCCGTCCCCCCCGCAAGCTTAGAGACATACCGGGTTAAATATAACCCGGTATGCCTCTGACCTTCCTGGCTGGGGAAGGAACCAAGGACTGGGATGGCTACAAGCCATCCCACTCCTCTGTCCTTTGGTCGTCATCGTCCCCCGCAAGCTCGGAGACATACTGGGTTAAATATAACCCAGTATGCCTCTGACTTTCCTGGCTGAGAAAGGAACGGAGGAGTGGGATGACTTGTAGCCATCCCACTCCTCCGTCCCGTCCCCCCCACAAGCTCAGAGACATACCGGGTTAAATATAACCTGGTATGCCTCTGACCTTCCTGACTGGGGAAGGAATGGAGGACTTTTCTGCCCCCCCCCCCCGGCAAGCTCAGAGACATACTGGGTGAAATATAATCCAGTATGCCTCTGATCTTCCTGGCTGGGGAAGGAACGGAGGACTGGGATGGCTACAAGCCATCCCACTCCTTCGCCCCCCCCCCCACAAGCTCTGAGATATACAGGGTTAAATATAACCTGGTATGCCTCTGAGGTGGAGGGAGTGGCTTGCTATCTACTCTTCCTTCCCTGCCTGTGCCAGCTCAGAAGCATCCCGGGTTATATTTAACCCGGGATGCTTCTGAGGGGGAGTGTCACACCTCAAAGGCCTCAGGTGTCACTTTTGCTTGAGCAAAGTTCCAGCTAAGGTAACCAGAGTATAATTTCCAAACCAGCTTGCTTTGCTCTCAAAACCTGCTTGGGCCTCCCGTGCCTTTCCCGTGAGAAGACAAGGGATGCAAGCATAACATAGGCCTCTCAAGGTTGTACCATCTCGCCTCCCTGATAGTGGAAGTGGGCTGCAGGAGTAGAGAGCCTGACTCCCCAGCCCAGATGGTACTCGCTAACGAGCACCGCATTCCAAGAGTACTGAGTTCACAAAACATACAGGAGATCATCAATCTTAGCTTTTGACGTGCGACGCAACCAAGGAACACTATAACTGCCATGTGGACCCCCAAGCCGGTGTCTTGTACCAACAACGCGTTTGGGAGAGGATTCTGTGGGTTAGGCCAGTCGGGCCTTTCATCAAGCCTTGCCAGCCAGCCTGCTCCGGGCTGACTTGTTCCCGTGTCATCCTTGTTCCTGTTCGTCGTCAAGACCCTGTGATTGATCCTGAAAGACTTTATTACCTTTTGAACTCTTTGCCTTTAAAGCAACACGTCCCAGCCTCACTTGCTCCGGCTGGGATTCCAAGAGACTCTTTGCATCCGGCTTGTGTTCCCGTTTACCTGCTTGTGCTCCTTTGCTACGGAGCACTCACACCCCTGCTGAATCCTGTTTTGGCTGCTAGTTGGAGACACTATAAAGATCAATAAAGAAAAAACGGTAATATTAACAAAAAATATGACAAAGACCTCCCAAGAAGAGCTATCCCAAATATCGGGATTTCGGATATCTAGAAAAATAAAATACTTGGGGATTTGGCTGACGGCTAAAAACTCACAGTTACTAAAAAATAATTATGAGGATACATGGTTACAAATTAAAAATGATTTGGGTAATTGGAGACACTTAAGGTTATCACTATTAGGCAGAATAGCCATTATAAAGATGAACATACTCCCCAAATTATTATATTTATTCCAAAACATACCGATAATTAGAAACCAGAAGATATTTAAAAGTTGGAATAAGGAAATCACAAAATTTATCTGGGAAGGAAAAGACCAAGAATCAATTATAAAATAATGACAGACGAAAAAAAGCAGAGGAGGATTTGCCCTCCCTGACTTCAGATGTTATTTTGAGGCCTGTGCTTTACTATGGGTGAAAGATTGGATCTCTCTGAAAAAGGAAAACCTTCTAGCCTTGGAGGGGTTGATCTTAGAACGGGTTGGCATGCCTATTTGTGGTATGACCAAATAAAAAGGAAAAAAATTGGTAACCACTTTGTGAGATCGACCCTCTTAAAGATATGGAATAAATATGTCAATTATTTTTATAGTAAAACCCCTCTTTGGGTTTCGCCCTTTGAAGCAAAACAAAGGAGAATACAAGGGGGACATAAATGGCTAACTTATAAAGAATTACTGAGAAACTCAAATGGAAACTGGGTGTTAAAACCCAAGAGGAAATTCAACAAATGGATGGGAATGTAACATGGCTCCAATATAGACAATTTAAAGAAACATATAGTATAGACCAAAAGAAGGGATTCATTGAGAAAGATGATTTTTGGGAACAATTAATCAAATCTGGGAAGAAAAATATTTCGAAGTTGTATAATAAACTAATAGATTGGGCTACCGAAACTGAACATGTCAAAAACTGTATGGTACTATGGGCAAAAAATTTTGGAAGACAAATAAAACTACAAGAATGGCATACAATATGGACCAAAAAAATCAAATATACTTATGCCACAGATTTGAAAGAAAACTGGATGAAGATGTTCCATAGATGGCACATCTCCCCACAAAAAATTGGAATAATGTACAAAAATAGTGATGCCAAATGTTGGAAATGCCATACAAATAGGGAAGCTACTACCACATGTGGTGGACATGTAAAGTAGCGATTACATATTGGAAAAACATACATAAAGAAATCCAAATAATATTGAAAAGAAAATTCTCAATGAAACCCGACTACTATTTATTGGGCTTATTAGATAAGGAATTAAAGTTAGATGATAATGAAGACAAACTGTTTTGTTTTATGACAACAGCAGCGCGAATGGTCTATGCCAAACATTGGAAAGCCGACATCATTCCTAAGGTTGATCAATGGCTTGCAAAGCTTTATGACATAAAGAACATGGATAGATTGACATTTCTTCTAAGCAAGCACACGGGAAATCCAAGAAAACAAACGGACTGGAGCACACTGGAGGAATATAGCAAAGGAATGGACTCTACACCTCAGTAATTAAAAATATTACAAAAGTGAAGTAGGAGTAAGGGTTGATACAAAAGAGAGGAAGGAGGACTTTAAAAAACTCCTGAAAGATTGGAGTTGAAGAGACTTTTGGGAACCTAACAAACGGTTTACCCCCCAAAGAGGAAGAATGGAAGTCACTTTATGTTTGCTATGTTTTGTTTTTTCCTTTTTCCTTTTCCCCCCCTCTTATTTTATGTTATTTCCTTCCTCCCCCTTCATGCCCTCCCCTTCCATTTCCCATTTTCCTTTCCCCGATCACCTCACTTGCTTACCCACTTTCTGAATTTGTTTTTCAGGCTGGAACCAGGGCCTTTTCCCGGGGTACAACCTGTTTTTGTATTTGTATGTGAGATTTTATGTTACACAATTATTCACAAAATCAATAAAAATTATTTTAAAAAAAAAGATTGCCTCCAACCACTTTCCTATACCTACTAATTCTCAATAAAACCCGTTGTACCATAGCTGCTGTGTGGTTTATCCAGGGGGGTCAGGTTGCCAAGGCCTCAGAGGGCCCTCCATTCTAGCCTCCCTGCCTTCCCAGCTGAGAGGCATCTCAGATTAAATTTAATCCGAGATGCTTCTGACCTGGGGGGGAGGGAGGGAACAGTGGAGAGCAAGCCCTCCATTCTAGCCTCCCAGCTGGCATAACGAATAAAAAAGAAAATTCGTTAGTAATTACATTTCAATTACGAAATTTATTTAAAATTTTTCAGAATAATTTCTATAACGACCCAGCAAGGGAAATTCCCCCCGACATGAGTTTAGAATCATATTTTTTATGGATCAACCACCCCTACTTCTCAGACATGCCAATTATGAAGGCATTTGTTTTTGATTGAATAAAACACACAGCAGAAAATACAAAGCAGAAATCAATAAAAAAAATAGAATTCAAAATGGTGTATGTTATATACCTTGAAACAACAGCTCAAAGGGACCACCCTTCTTCATGAAAATGATTGGAAAAGAGTCATAATACTGTCATCAGTATAGGCTGAACTAGGCAGTGAAAATCACACCCACTAATTATAAAATGTTTATATTTCTATAGCCTTGTTCCCAGAAGACAGGAATTTGTTTCAACTCAGAACACCTTTGTTTCTCATGGGAACAGAGAACTGAGATCATTTGTTTATATTAACTAAGCAACTTTCTCAGCTAAGAGCAAAGGAGCAGTTTGTCTTTAAAACATGGAGACAGAAAGAAAGCATAAGTGAATCCATATTTGAACTATACCATTTTGCAATCTATCAATATTTCCAACAAAACATAAATAAAATGTTGAACAGTGTTGCTTGTGTAGGAGAAAGAAGAGAAGCCAGCAGAGGTGGATGCAGAGGCACTTATAGTGGCAGAAAAGGAAGCAAATAAATAAACAGCAATATGTGGCAGAAAAGGACAAATCCAGGACAAGAATATACTGTCCTGAACTATATTCTTAAATATGCAAGTTTACAGAACATTATTTCAATGTCTTTCTTGAGCCTTGCATTTGCAAAAGAAAGTATGTATTCACTGTTTTTCCTGGGAAAAACCCATTACTTATACCTTTATTTGTGGAAACACATAACATTAATTAGTCTGACTTACTTTTTAAATATATTAACTCTATGACTGGAATGAATTATTTTATATGCTTATCATTAGGGAAAATACACAATGTTTTTCTGTTTGTAAATGGAAAAATAATTCAGCAGGATGAGCATGCTTCTGAACTAGGGGTGGCCCAACCAATTCATGATAGGCAATCTAAAGATCTTATCTGCAGTTATTCTGGGCTTTGTCTCCTATGGATGATCAATAACCTAGACTTAGTACTAGGACTGTTTCCGAATTTAAAAAAGTGCTTCAAAAACCGATTTGGATGTTGATTGCGATTTAGCTTTGGATGTGATAGACTTCCGATTTGGGGGGAATTCAGAATTGATTCAGGAGTATTTCTGAAATTTGGAAGTCTTCGGAAGTCTTCAAAAATGGTGTCTGCTTTCAAAAATGAAAGGCTAGGTGGCTGGCGCCCTATCTTTCCGGGGAGGCCTTAGCCACAGGCCCAGATTACCCATAAGGCCACCCTAGGCCATGGCCTCGGGCGGCACTTTTGGGGGGGCAGCAGATCTGGACCCCCCAAACATTTTTTAAAATTCCCCCAAAAAATGTGAAAAAAATTCCGATTTTTTTTAAAAGGGCGCATGCGCGGGGCGGCGCATGCGCGGGGCGGCGCAAGCGCCAACAAGCCGCCCCCCTCCCTTTGCTCTGCTCCCCTCGGCTCTGCTTTAGGAGGGAAGGAGGATCGGCTCTGCCCCTGACTCCGCCCCTCCTCACCCCTGGCTCCGCCTGGCTCCGGCCCCGCCTCCTCGCCGGTGCAGAGCCGATCCTCCCTCCCTCCTAAAGCCGGCCTGAAAAGGGTGATTTTGGCTCCATTGCGGCTTTAGGAGGGAGGGAGGAGCAGCCGTGGGGAGGCCCTGCATCGGCTCCGGGGGTGGGGTTTTCCTTCCTCCTCCTCGCACCAGCGAGGAGGCAGGGGCAGAGCAGGGTGGAGCCGGGTGCGGGGAGGGGCGGAGCCAGGGAGGGAGGGGCGGAGGCAGACCCTTTGGCCTTGGGCGGCAAAAGCGCCTGATCCGGGCCTTCTTAGCCACAGTGATCCATGCCACAGTCACCTCATGACTGGACTACTGTAATGCTCTATACATTGGCCTTCCTTTGTCAGGGACCCGGAAACTTCGTATAGTTCAAAATGCAGCTGCCAGGCTCCTTACAGGAACCCCTGTGGGATGTCATATTACACCTATCCTGTGTCAGCTGCATTGGTTACCAATCGAATTCCAGATCTCCTACAAGGTGCTGGTATTGACTTTTAAGGCCTTGCACGGCAAGGGGCCGACATACCTTAGGGACCGCCTCTCCCCCTATCAACCCCAGTGGTCACTTCGATCTTCCCAAGAGAATCTCCTCCATATACCGGGCCCTAGAGAAATCCACCCAGAGGTTGCTAGGTGGAGAGCTTTCTCAGCCTCCGCCCCAAAGCTGTGGAACTCTCTGCCACTTGACATCTGAGCCATGCGTGAACTGAGTTGCTTTACTGTTGCACTGAATTCTTTTAAAGTGTTTTATTGGTTTTATGTTGTAAGTCACCCAGAGCACCGCTGGTGGAGGGCAACTAAGGAAGTAATAAAAATTGATTGATTAAAATGCTGATTTATTATCAGTAAATGATTGATTTTTATACCTATTTTGTATATCTTTATACCTGCGATCATGCAGAAAACCCAGTAAAAAGAGGTTGTAAATACAAAAAGGTTAAGAAGGCCTGGTCTAGAGTAGGTTCAGAAGGATACACATGAGGATGCTTCCCTTTTATTGTTGATCCAGGTTCAATTTACTGAAATAGGCTATAGGTCAATTAACATTTAAACCAATTAGTTGTGTCTGGTCTCATTAGTTCGTGGCTGGTCATTAATAAAAAGATTTTTAAAAATATAAAAGCAATGCAATTTAAAACACTAATTTATAGCAGGATTTATCTGAAAAATTGTGCAGATTATTGTGCAACAAATGCTACTTCTGTGCACAACATCCCATACAATTTTTTTCAGAAAAAACTCAGAACTGTGAAATTTTTCATGGATTTTAAAATCAGGGGTTTTGTTTTTACAATTTTTCTCAGTTAATATAAACTCTTGTATTTCTATTGATGTTAGGCACCCAAAGGATCCTTTTGCTCCGATCCTTATGTTAGTCAGGGTCTGCAGCTCAGGTCAGTTTTATCAGAATCAATAAAGACTGCATTCTTTGAGGATCTCTTTGTAATTCAATTTCAGCACATTTATTGGCAGGACCTCCTACAAAATCCTTATTCTCCACTCCTCTGAAGAAGCTTCTAGCAGAGCTTTTGCTGCATGTTGTCTTGGCGACACTCCCCTTGGAGACTGCCAAGGCAGACCTGTCACAGTGAGTGATTGCACAAACTTTGCAAACCGATTAATGTGCACAGAACACTGAAAATATTAAAATCTTGCCAGAGAGATCAAATCAAGACTAATGTTGTAGTTCACACATTCTTCACTGTGCTAAAATATATAGTTCCATTTAACCTCATCAGGCTCTGGAATTCTATCCAATCAGACTGATTATTTCCAATCACATTCCAGAAATAGATAGTAAATACAACATAAGGTAAAGTAATGCAATATTACAGGAACATATGAATAGATTAAAGACATAGCCATATCTTGAAGTGTAAAGCATAGATAGTCATTTTCTCCAGTAGCACAAACATTTGTAGGTTAAAACAAAATGACTATAGTTCAAGTTTACTCCTGCATGCTGTCTAATCAGATGTCTCCGGGAAACCCACAGAGCAGAATATGGATACAGTTGTACCCCATTTCTGTGATCCCAGGGACTAGTATTTTATTTATTTATTTATTCATTCATTCATTCATTCATTCACATCATTTATATTCCACCTTTCTCACCCCGCAGGGGACTCAGAGTGGAATCACAATGCACATATACAGGCAAACATTCAATCCATTTGACAAACAACATATAAAGCAGACAAAGAGGCAATTTAACATTCCAGCTTTTCTGGCCACCAGGAGGAGCTGTCGCATTCCTTCACTCCTTTTGTGTGTATTTCCTGGATATTTTATGGCCTCGTAAATCAGTTAAATTAAGCCTCCCCACTCAAGTGGTACCTAAATTTCCTACTTGACCGATGCAACTGTATTTTGGGTTGCAAAGCTCGACAACGAGCTTCACAATTGGTCGAATGCTCACCCCAACCTGGGCAGGCCTCGAACTCATGACCTTCTGGTCAGTAGAGATCTTATGCAGCTGACACTCAGCCAGCTGCACCACATTCCCACATATTTATAAGCATGCTGTCTCTATTACTGAAAGTAATATATAGTCATAACAACCTATGGCCATTTATAGTATTTTTCTCCACCGATTTTTGAAATCTCTTTTATAATTGGTGCAATTTTGAAATCTTGTTTTTCTGTGTGCTATATTTCAGCTATGGGTAATGTGAATTATCTTCTTTTGTTCTTGTAAATCCCTAACCATTCAGTTCCAATGGCTAAACTAAGATCTCAGTATTGTGTAAGAGATGATGCCTTCTCAAAATAACTTTCAGTTGCTTCCAAAACACAGAAATAATAACATACAGACAACCGATCTGGCAAACACTCTTGACATGTCTTCTTTTGTAATTTGTGATTGTATTTCTGATTGTTGACTTTAGATGCATGAGTCCTTGTAATGTTTGTGTAAAATAGTCTGTAATTTAAGAAAACGACAGGAAGCATCAGGTTCTGTTATAGATTTATGTTTTATAGACTTTATACAGGAAGACAATAGTAACTGTATCCCAGAATGGTATTTAGAACTTATAATTGACATCACTTCAAGAACTTTTCATGTTGTTTGTTATATAGGGCTGACACCTCTAAATGCCAGAGAAAAGATATATAAATTCATAAGAGAGGAGTAATAAAGTAGAATTCCCACCTCAAATATTAAGGAAATATGCCTTTGTTATTGCTATGTGTTTTCAAGAGGACACCAACATATGGCAACCCAACGATAGGTTTTCTTGGCAGGATTCATTTAATTGAGGGATGCCATTATCTGCCTCTGAGGGCCCTTCCAGACAGGCCCAAAATACTGGACCTGTGTCGCTTTTACCTGAGACATCCAAACAATGCCTTAGATCAGGGCTGTCCAACTGGCGGCCCGCGGGCCGTATACAGCCCCCCAGTCCCTTCCCTACGGCCCCCTACCCTTTTAAAAAAGAAATCGGCTGTTTATTTATTTATTTTTTTATTATTTTACTTATTTTTTTTTTATTATTTTTATTTTTTTATTTTTTTTTTTATTTTTGCCGGGGGGGGGGGGGGGGGGGGGGGGTAAGGCAGGAGGAGCAGGCTCCCTCCTCCTCCCTCCCTCCCCCGCCAATCGGCGCGCTCCGTTTTTGTGGGTGGTCGCGGCACAGTCGGCACAGGCGCCCTCGTCATCGGCGCAGGCGCCGTCGTCATCGGCGCAGGCATCGTCGTCATCGGCGCAGGCACCGTCATCATCGGCACAGGCCCAGGCGTGCCGTCGGCGCAGGCTTAGGTGCGGCGGCTGCCCAGGCGCGCCGGCGCAGTCACGGCAAAGGAAGCCCAGCCGGGCGGAAGCCCAGCAGCGGCGGAGGCCCAGCCGGGTGGAGGCCCAGCTGTGGCGGCCCAGTCCGCGGCGGCGCTCCCGCCTCCTCCTCCGCCGCCACCTCAGCAGCCCCGGCCTTCTTTCCTCCCCCTTCCTTCTCTCTCTTTCTCCTCCCTCCCTTCCTTTCCTTCCACTCTTTCCTCTTTTCTTCCTTTCTTCTTTCCTTCCTCCCTCTCTTTCACCTTCTTTCCTTCCACCCACCCACCCACCCACCCTTTCGTCCTCCCTCCCTTCTCCCCCTCTCTTTCACCTTCCTTTCTTTCCTGCCACCCTTTTATCTTTTCTTCCTTCTCACTTTCCCTCCTCCCTTTCCTCCCTCCATCCTTCTCTTCTTCCCCTCCTTCCTTCCTTCTCCTGTTCACATTTGGGCATATTGAGTATTCATGCCAAGTTTGGTCCTGATCCAACATTGTGCTCTCTGGATGTAGGTGAACTACAACTCCAAAACTCAAGGTCAGTTCCCAAGCAAACCCTTTCAGCACTTTCTGTTGGTAATGAGAGTTCAATATGCCAAGTTTGGTTCAATTCAATTGTTGCAAGAGTTCAGGATGCTCTTTGATTGTGTGTTAACTATAAATCCCAGAAACTGTAACTCTCAAATGTCAAGGTCTATTTTCCCACAACTCCATCTGTGTTCACATTTGGGCATATTGAGTATTCATGCCAAGTTTGGTCCAGATCCATCATTATTTGAGTCCACAGTGCTCTCTGGATGGAGGTGAACTACAACTCCACAACTCAAGGTCAATGCCCAGCAAAGCCTTCCAGTATTTCCTGTTGGTCATGGGAGTTCTGTGTGCCAAGATTGGTTAATTCCATCATTGGTGGGGTTTAGAATGCTCTTTGATTGTAGGCGAACTACTAATCCCAGCAACTACAACTCCCAAATGTCAAGGCCTATTTTCCCCCAAATCCACCAGTGTTCACAGTTGTGCATATTGATTAGGGCGGGCGGAGCCGGGGGGGGGGAGGGGGCCGAGCTGGGGGAGGGGCAGGGAGGGGGTGGAGCCAGTGGGGGCGGAGCCGGGGTGGGGGCAGAGCCGGGGAAGGGGCAGACCCTTAGGCCCCCCAGGTGATCAGTGACCGGAATTCAGGCCCCCGGTCCAGTAGAAGTTGGACAGCCCTGCCTTAGATAAAAGCAAATCAATGTGGAAAAACCTGGGTTTTCCCAGTGTACTCCAAATTGAATGACACCTGGAAAGATCTGCACCTTAAATTAAGCTCTGGATCTTTTCAGGTGCTTCGCCTGTTGGGATTGTCAATCTCCACAGCTAAACTGGTTCTTCGGGCTCCTGGAGCCAGAAGCAGAACAATGGCACCCACCCCCTACTCACCCCCTGCTCCCAATTTCTCCCAAAACATCTTACCAGAGATATGTACTCCATATGTGTACTCATATCAGCAGTACTGTGCTCCTGGCAAGCCCCTCCACTAAGTCTTTTTTGGAGGAGGGGGGGGGAATGGGGAGCTGGATGCCATTCCAGGGCAACCTTTGATTGACCCAAAATGGCATCTAGCCTACCCTCAAGGGAAAGCCTGGGGTTTGGGTTGGGGTGAGTTTTAGAGAGGTGTGGAAAGACCCTAAGGCTGGAAGAATGTGACTTACTCAAGGTTACTGAATAGATTCCCATGGCTGAGTGGTGATTCAAACTCTATTCTGTCTATTGCATCACCCAAGAACTAAACTGGGTGAATGCATTTTTCTACACTTGTCTTGAGGTGTAATTCCTGTTGATCTTTCTAGAAAAAATGCTCTAATGGATTCAACCGAGTATATTTATTTTTTCCCTAAAATACATAGTACATTATTTTTCACAATTTCACTTTGACTGTATTTAAAATATGGTTCTATCCTATTTGATATGATATTCCCAATGGCTAGACCTAGCAAAGTATTCATAAGGCTCCACTCTAAACTACATTTCCCAGAATTATGAAGGCAGCAAAAGAATGAGGCTGGCTGTGTCAAAGCACCAGCATGATAAAATACGTAGTTTGTTAAATATCTTATATCTATTTTGAGGATATTTGCATTACACATTTGATCCTGGGTGCATCAAAGAGTTAGTTCTTCAACTGAAAAGGTTTAAAATATCACGGTGTCTCCTGATTACAAAGTTTAGTAATTTTCTGATGCAAGAGTTTTACTAGAGTTAAAATGGAAACTGATGAACAAGCTGAAATGAAGAATTTCGTGTTGATACCCAAACTGCCATGTTTATTTACAACTGCTGCTTTCTTTCAGTTAACATTGCTACTAAATGGCATGGTCAGCTGGCAAACAAAATCACCAAGGACACAGACACATCTAGTGCATTATTAAATTATCAGAAGATTAAAGTCGTTATCATGTCAGTTTATATCAACGTGTTCAAAGACACATGTTACCTTGAGAATTAGCAAGTCTATTAAAACTGGCAAGGAGATCTGTCAGCAAAACAGATGCTAATCACTTCTGAAGAAAGATCACTGGATTTAAAAAAGATGCTGTCATTGCATGAAACTGTGGTGGCTTCTAACAAACTGAAAACAAGGGGTGTGACAAGAAATATAAAATAAATTAATAAGAATGGTAATGAAACCTGTTGGAAATGTAACCAAGAACGGGGTACCTTTTATCACCAGATGTGGTCATGCTGTGTAGTAACTCGATATTGGAATATGATTTATAAAATTATACAAGAAATCATACAACAAAAATTTGAAAAGAAACCGGAGTTTTTTCTTTTAAACATCACAGGCCTGGAAAAAACCAAAATCTCGAAAGACTTTTGACTTACCTCACAACCTCAGCAAGAATAACTCTTGCCAGATATTGGAAACTACCAGAGATACCGAATGAAGAGGAATGGTTGATAAAGACTTTGGAAATAGCAGAGATGGACAAGCTAACTTATCTAATCCGCGATAACTCTCCAAAACGCTTTGATCAAACTTGGCAACCCTTCATAGACTATATTAAAAGGGGAAAAAACATAGAACTATCTCCACGAGAGAAAATGATTGAAAATGTTTTGATCTTAGAAATGAGATGTGAAGCTCAACATCCTGTGTTTTTATGTTTGTACGTCTTCTCCCCTTTTCCCCTTCCCCGTGTATCTAGGGCTACTCTAGCCATTGTTCTTTCTATTTTATGTATATTGTGATTGTTTCTAATAAAGACTTTTTAAAACTAAAAAAAGAAATGTAAAATAAATACTATATTTTAAATTGGAAGTACATGAAACATGTAATAGAGGCTTTTTTTCCTTTTGTCTTCTTCCTTGCCAAGCATCATTATCTTTTCCAATGGGAGATGTCTCTTCACAATGTATCCAATGCATGAGACTCTCATTTTAGTCACCTTGGCATCTAGACTTGATTTAGTCTAGGAGTATATCCTTGTATTTTTAGCAATCCATTGTATCAAAAATGAGTTGATTTTCTTTACATCAGCTTTCTTCACTGTCCAGTTTTCACAACCATATATAAAAATTAGAAATATGACAACCTAACTATGCCCTTCCAAGTCCTAGTCTTCCTCTTATTTCATGACTGCATGCTCCTTTGAATTAAGGATTGAGTTAAGGTATAGGAAATCTTTCATAATCTTAACGCCTAATTTAGTAGTACTCGGGTTTAAAGTTATTTGATGCTGGGGTTTAAAGTCATAGAAGTCAATGAGAACATGCCTATGAAAAATGTGTGCAGAATCAACACATTAGGAAAGATGTACATAAAATATACAAGCATTTCGATGAGGTTAGAAAAATGTGTTCTGTTATTGCCCCACCCAGAACGTGGGTGGGACAAGCATGTAGGTAGAATGTGAGAAATTAAATGAAAATAAAACAGGTAAATTTTCACGTTTATAGTCAGACATAAATGTTGTTAAATTACATTAACAACACGTCCCAGCTCTGAAAACAAGTGGCTCAAAAAAGAATGGATGTCTATTCAAGCCACAACACTTTTAGAAAGTCTATCTGTCATCATCCTCAGTTAATTAAACCAAAATCGGCATCTTCGCTCACTATCACATTATTTATTTTAACAGCCTGGTAACCTGTCATTATGAAAAATTACTATGACTACACTATTCTCATTTTTAGGATGTCTGCGCATTGCTTTTCTTCCCATATCTTGAAGACTACATTGTTCCAAGTATATTTAACTTGATGAGCCATTAGCAAAAAGCATTGTTGCTGTTTCTGTGTCTTCTTTATTAATGCAGAGTGCTCTAAGGTACTGAGCTTCAGCTAACAATTTAGTGATATCAGATCACATAGGTCCTGTCATCTTATTGACACAAGCTATTCAAGGAGTCTAGGAGGAAAAACCATCATCCTCTTGAATATCTGACTCCCTCCATCAATTTATTACTAGTAGTAATACCCGCTGTCACAATTTGCCGAGTATCCCATGCTTTTCACTCCTGGGGTTGTTGCTTTTCTAAATGTCCAGTTTTCATTGACATTTAAAATCAACTGTAGCAATAAAACCAGGTGTGTATAAATCATGTTTATGTAAATCTATAGTTATTATATCTTGGTAGATATCTTTACATGGATAACTTGTAGTCTTCTAGATATAGATGGCAACTCTCATCATTCTTGTCCAGTTTCCCAGTGGTGAAGCATGATGGGAGTGAAGATCAAATTGTTACTCCTTGCTTTAGAAAGACTTTGTAAATGTCATTCATCAGTCCTGAATGCTACATTATCTGAAAAACATTTTATTTATTTTAAACCATGACCTTTATATATGACTATATGATGTTGTGTTCAGTTTACAATCTCTCTACATACATCCTACATTCTTCCAACTTTTTGTGAAGGACATTGTCCTAAATTTAAACAGCTACTAATAAATGATATCTACAAGGATGGGTTGCTCATTTTTCCTATTTTATGATACTAAATGTTTACATTTAATTCAGTGTTTCCGTGTGAAATAAAGAATAGATTTTTAGTTTGGGTCCCATATGAGGAGACAGGGCAACAATAAATATATACATTCAGAAAGAACCAAACTAGGGGAAAGTGATCCATGACTGAGATTTCTGACAACTTGATCTGATTTGAACATAACCTTTCTTCAAGTGGGACATGTCAAGAGAAAAATGGCCAAGATGGTAAAGGTCTGGAAGACAACTTTTTAAAAGAACTTCTTGAGGAATTGAAGATGTTTAGCCAGGAGAATGACAGGGTGAGTGGCCAGGTCCCAGGAGGGCTTTAGTTGTGTATAATCTACATGGCAGAGGGATTGTCTAGATGTCCTTTGATGTTGCTTCCAACTCTGTCATCCCATGATTCTATTGTCTTTGTGATCTAGTCAAACCAAAAACAAAGGACACATTCCCTATTTGCATGGTTTCTTTGATGAAAAACTAGGCAGCTTTCTACCATAACACCAAAACATGGCATCATAGGATAGGATGATGGTTCTCTAAGACCTCATCTACATTGCCATATAATACAGTTTATAATTGCATTATATGGCCAATGTAGACTCACATAATGCAGTTCAAAGCAGTCAAACTGCATTAAATGAGTCTACACTGACCATATAATGTTGTTTCAAACTTCATTATATGGCAGTATAGATGGGGCCAAAGTATTATCAACCTGTTATAATTGTGGATATGAAAGTGATTTACAAAATAGTTCTCTAGAAAAAAGGTTTATAACAATGCAATTCCTGTTCCTCAAAGGTATAATTTAGGGTTTGTATATTTTCAAGGATTGCATATCATATGAAACTTTTCCT
This sequence comes from Anolis apletophallus, assembly GCA_030556195.1. Lineage (NCBI taxonomy): Eukaryota > Metazoa > Chordata > Lepidosauria > Squamata > Anolidae > Anolis > Anolis apletophallus. The sequence goes on from JARBWK010000002.1 coordinate 127,128,862, forward strand.
GATCACAATAAAGTGTGTTATCTCATTCACATCAATGTTCTTCCTATTGCAGAGGGAAGTATACCATATGAATTTTTCCTGGTCACACTAAAGTGAGTCATCCCACATTCAAGTGATCAGCTTCAAGTGTTCAGTCCTGATAAATAGAAGCAGAGATCCTTAATTTCTGCTGCTCATATCATAGAAATTTTAAATATGAAACAAACAGAACTATTTTATAAAGTAGATGCAAGGTAAAAGTAAAATCCCATTGCAAAGTGTGATTACTTTATTAGTTTCCTACCAAGTCACACTAATAATCATCATCATCATCATCCTCCCCTTGTGGCTCAAGGCAGGGTACAACAGGGTTAAAACAGAATGATAAACACTATTAAATACATATAACCAATGCACACAAGACCACACAAATAAAAAGTAGGTTAGGAATTCACAAGTTAAAATTTAGTATATAGGCCTGCCGGAAGAGAAAGTTCCCCAGTTAGCTCTTGAATTCTGATCACAGATTTAGCTATCAGAGCTCTTCTGACAGGTTGTTCCACAATTTTGGAGTGACCAATGAAAAGGTCCTCTGGGTGATAGTTGCCAATCAGGTTCTGGTTGACTGGAATAGCTGCCCCCACAGAGGACCTCAATGTCCATGGCAGATTGTATGGGAATAGGTAATCTAGACAAAACCATGTAGGGCTTTAAAATTCAAAACCAACACTTTTTACTTTGCCCAAAAACTAAGTGGCAACCCAGTGGAGTGACTTTAGTATAGATGTAATATGCTCACATTGAGATGGTCCCTTAACCAATCTGTCTGACATATTTTGAACTAACTGGAGTTTCCAAACTTGGTACAGAGGCAGCCAAATCTACCTTACATTGCAGAAGTCCAACTTTGAGGTTACCAGTGCATGCACTAGCATCTTCAGCTCCTCCAAATCTAGGATGGTGTGCAGCTGGCATATCAACTGAAGCTGGTAGTAAGCACTCCTGATCATTGTATCTACCTGGGCTGGCATTTGGAGAGATGGACTAAGGACCCCCAAGCTGTAAACACAGTTTTTCAGGGGGTGTTTAAACTCCCATCCAGGACTGCTTGACACACCTCCACCCCCAGATTAGAACCTCTGTTTCATCTGAATTTAGTTTCAATTTGTTTTTCTTCATTCCGCCCAGGCCAGGCATGTAGCCAGGGGGGGGCTAAGGGGGCTTCAGCCCCCCCCGAAATTCTCAGGGTGGTCCGCGAAAAGGCCTTACTGGTACATTATTTAAACTGTTATGTTTATTCATATCATGATCTGATCACCATGCTCATTATATCCCACATTAATGGGGTTATTGGGATAACAATACAAAAGGTTTGCTAGGGTAGACCCTCTTCCACCCAGTCTCAGCCCCCCCCCCGAACCAAACTCAGCCCCCCCCCCCCATCAAAATCCTGGCTACAGCCCTGGCCCAGGCATTTATTCAGAGGAGACACACTATTCCTAGCTGAAGCTGTTATGAAGGCATGGAGAAATATACCATGACACTCGGTGAATAGCTGAAAAGAGATTTGGGCAAATTAATGGCAGTTAGGACCACCAATGGCTATTTGTTTGACTGCTTTAATTTATATTTTTAAGGTTTTTTAAAAGTTTGCCTTTTGAGATCAGCCTTTGTGGAATATGGGACTAAAGGTGGGTCAAAAATAAGTTAAAAATAAGTTAAAAGAAAATTAGGTAAAAACAAATAACACAAACATTTAAAAACTATTAAATAAACAATAATATTTAAAACATTAGTTTAAAACAGTTAAAAATAAAATAAGATTATAGTAATGATAAAAAATATAGCATAGTCATGGAAATACTTTCTTCAATGGCCAGCTAACAGTGAAAAGCCTTAGTAAATAAAAAGTTTTATCTGCTGGCAGAAAGAAAGCAGAGCAACTGTCAGCCATGGAAAGGAATTTTATATTCTGGGAGGGACTATTGAGAAGGCTCTCTCTTGCACACTCGACAAATGTGTGTGTGATGATAGCAGGATGGAGAGAAAGCCCATTCACATGGATCTTAAAATTAGGCAGGCTAGGAAGCCATGTTCTGGGTTGAGGCCAAGAATGCATGCAAGCTGCAAATTTAAGATTTCATAGGATTTATAACTATTTAGCACAGGCTGTATTGCTGTTCCCTGCCTGTCTAGTTTTAAGACTTGTCTTTTGACTGAGAAGGAGCATTTCTGTCTTGTCCAGTACCAATAGCAGGGACATGGTGCAGTACCAAGACAGCTTCTTTGAAATCAGATGGAAAGTTGAGCATCATTAACATACCGGTGACATCTCATTCCCAAACTCCATATAATAATACTGTTTATTAGTTGGGATGGTTGTACTTTGTAAGGAATCCTTGCCCTAGCTAGTTAGGCCGGAATTGGAGGCTGGAGAAAAGTAAGCCTCAGTGAGGCCTGTGTTGAGATTAAAAATGTAAGTGGGCAAATTATATTGTAAAATGTAAGAATAATGTAAAATATGTGTTTATTTTTAATGGGACTACTTGGAGTAAGTTTGTTACAAACTTACTTGAAGCCAGAAGCCTCCAGAAGGTGCTGGAAAATGTTACAGCTGTAGGTGTTTTGCAGCTATCCCTGTATAAAATAAGGCAGCTGAGAGACTGACCTTGTGGGGTGAGGAATTTTGTTTTGAAGAAGCCAGCAACTTTGCAGAGGAGGACGTCGATAAGAAGACGGAAGGTTTATGTTGTTTCTTATGGACTATTTGTTTGCTAATACTGTCGTTTAATTGTGCCTGAACATATTTTATTTAAAGAGCTTTATTTTTAAAATAAATGACTCTTGAATTTTTTAACTACAGAGAGCCAGCTTAATTGACAAAAAACAATACTCAGATCAATACAGAAACTCAACAGGTGGTAGCAGAGGATGGTTGGAGTTTCTGTTTTTGATGGAAGCTGGTCAAGTCTTTTCTTTACTCTCCGTTAGTTGTTTTTTTGGCACAGACAGTATATAAGAGCTGCAAAGGAGAAAGACATTCTTGTGAAGATGAGTTTATCATCTGTTTCCCTGGGCGGTCTGGCTTTGGAGCGTCTTACAGCCTCCAATTATGCTACTTGGGCCGTAAAGATGAAAAGTGTGCTCATCAGAGAAGATTTATGGGATGTTACATCATCGCCTTTAGCAGATGACGCCACAGCGGCTGTGAAGAGGGCGAATGATAAAGCACTAGCAACAATCTTGTTGTGTGTGGACAACTCCCAGCTGGCATATGTGCATGGAGTTCTCATTGACAAAAAACAATACTCAGATCAATACAGAAACTCAACAGCCTGGACTCTATTTTGGGAATGGAGTTGAGATCGGCGGCCATGTTAGGAAGATAGTTCTGAGTCAAGGGGAGTGGTTAGACACTCTGGGGCTGGCAACAGGAGAACTCCCAAAGATTGGTTGAGGTCAGAAGAGGGGAGGAGCCAGGCAGAATGGAGGGAAAATCTTGCCAAAATTAGAGAAGAACAGTTTGGGCTTCTGACAAAGACAGCCAGAGCTAGGAACTCTCTCTGAATGAGAGAGGGAATGAGGGATTTCTTTATCCTGTTTCATAGAGAGGGAAGAGTCCTTCACAGCTAGTTCTCTGCTGTAAGGGAACTACGGTAGAATAGTTTTGGCTTCTGACAGGGACAGTCAGAGCTGAGAACTCTCTCTGAGGGAGAGAGGGAAAGAGGGATTTCTTTACACTGCTTAATAGACAGGGAAGCGTCCTTTGCTACTAGTTTTCTGCTGTAAGGGAACTAGGGAAAAGACTGAAGACTCTAGCCAGATACTCAGGGGAGAGTAGGTTAGTCTGGGTAAAACCTGAAAGGGACTTCCAGGGGTGCTAACTGAGAGTTAGTGGTAACTTCTCACAACTAAACAGATTGGGTTAGTGTGAGCAAAGGTCAGGTTTGGTTTGGCCCTAAACTAATCTGTACCTTGAAGTATAAGAACCATTTCAAAGCCACAACTTGAAATAGTGCAACCTGTTTAATATTTAAGAAGATTTACCATCTAAGATTTAAATAACTTTGTTATTGAAACCATTTACAAGCATGCATTCTCAAGGCTTTCGTGCCTTTCTGAGAAAGAAGTTTGAACAATAAATGTTATTCGGTTCACTTTAAAAGTCAAGCCTCGTGTGTGCCTTTTTCTCAAAAGAAGTCCTTTATTCAGTTCCAGCAGTCTAAAGAGATATTTTACCTCAACACTCCACAAAGCTGACATTTGCCTAGGAGCCAGGGGAAAAAAAGCACTTATCTTACAACTTGAAAATCCTTGTTTGGTTAACAGGGTTGGTGGCAGCGTTACCTTGAAGAAGAACTTTTAATAGGGCACAAGTTGGTTAATAGAAATTTCCCCCAGAGTTTACAAAGCAGGGCCCTGATCCTTTACATTTGGTGGCAGCGGTGGGATTAAATAGAAAGGTCCATGGTGCCACAAGTGGTCAAGGGCCGGAGTCGATTACATACATCATCTCCACTATGAGAGAATCACCAATGCATACTAAGTGCTGTAGGCTATATTTCAGGAGAAAGAAGTGCAAAACCACCTCCGATTAGTTCTTGTCTTAGACAACACTATGAAATTCATGGGGTTATCAAAAATCAGCAAGTGACTTGAAGATGCATGCATAGACACACACATGAGAGGCAGTACAGTTGATGAGGAATGTGAATTATCAGTTGCGCTTATGTCCTGCTTCAGGACTTCTCATAGGCATCTGGTTGAGCATAACATTGGATTGGGACTTTGCTCTCATCCAGCATGAATCCTTTTATGATTTGGGGATTTGTAGTCCAGAAAATGTGCTTTTAAAAGCTCTGAAGTGGCAAGACAGCTTTGCAGTTACCATGGCTGAAGAAAGCCATTGGTGATGTTACTGCATTAAACTTTTCCTCCCTGCACAGTGGGGAGGGAGAGAGAATTACCTCCTCCTATGAATGGAGAGGACAAATTCCGGCAGAAGGTTATGGAAGGGGGAAGAGCTTGGCCCCCAGCAATTGCTGGCCCTCTTCCTCAGTTTGGAGTCGGACATCAATCCACCCCTCCTGCCCATTAAACAATATATTAAGGTTGCCATTAGGGGGCCGGGTAGGATTTCCCCCCCCCCCCCCCTTATGTTCTAAGAAGGTTTTTTCGCCTACACTATACAGTTACAGGGCAAATTGGGATGTGTGTGGTTAAATATGTAGACATGGTAAACTGTTAGGAAAAGCAAAAATTTGATATACGCCTAAGGCACCCCCCCTTTAGGGGTGAAGGACATTAACTAATACACTCACCTGAGGCTTGATTTAAAGAGGTGCAGGGGAGTTATAATGGCCTAGAAATTTAAGTAATGATCTGTGAAGAGAAAAACCGCTCCGACATATTTCCTTCAGAGGTTGCACGATAGGATGTTCAGGGGACCCAGGTGGTTTGACCTAGCTAGCCGAGGAGTAGGCCAGACAGGGATGCTACCTTAGTTTTACCACCAAGTTCAAGATCTATAGATTGAGTTCCAGTCAAAGTTAAACAAGTAACAGTTAATAAAAGTTGCCCATATTTTAAACCCAAATATTTGTGTGGTCTCATTATTTCGTGGGTTGACAGACAATTAGTTTTCACCCATAACTGCTGCATGATGTTGCCAGATGCATGCTGGTGCAAACTGAGCAAGTGAAATTTGCCATATTTGTGGGGTTATTGGATCAAACTATATACATTTAAATCAGCCTGAAAAGATTGTTAAGAACAAAAACTGTATGTTTTTAATTTCATCACAGAAATAATGTACTTCTACGCCTTACAAATGGGAAAAAATGTGGTTATTATTGTTGCTATCTTCTGCTGCTCCAAAATGCCATTCCCTGAGGGTTTGTTGCTACACCATGTAATCTCCCCAGATGAGGGAAAGTATGCCATAGTAAAAAAAATCAAAATATAATCTCATAAACTGAATGGCAAACATAAATCAACATACAAAGGTCTTTAGTACATTTTGAAATCACAAGACAAAATATGACATTGATATTAATTAATGTGGTATGTATCCTCACTAAATAGACATTTTGCTGCTAAAACCACATTTTAATTCCAAAGGCAGTTGTTCTGTCTCATTAATTTCAATGTTTAGGACTACTATCTACCTGAACATATGCTATATTTCACAAAATGCTTTTGTACTAGGCTTGCTGATTTAATACTGGCACTTTGCCCATCTTTAGATGAAGAGAGGAATCCATGCTGGTATTTTATAATCTCATAGAATACTATTTCTACCATAATCAAGGACCAGTCAACATATCTGTACTCATGCGGCTACTCTCCCCCCATCCAATATAGTGATTTGATTAATGCTTAAAAGCAAAGCACCCCAGGATTTTGCTTTAATGTTTAATTTATTGTCAGAACTCTTCAGGTGTTGTGAAAAAAAGACAAAGACAACGTAGTATGTATGAGAATGTATCTGAAAAGGTTTCAAGCAGGGGATGGCAGAAAGTATGTCAATTGCTGGTTGCTCTGGTAGTTCTGACATACAACTGTGTAACGTGGGGATGGGGGTGGGGAGAGAGAAAATTACCCTTCATCACTATCCAACACTATTTTGTTTTTGGTTTTGCTTTTAATTACTTTTAATCTTGTTATTACTTTATTACTTTATTTATTTATTTCTAGATATGAATTTTAATATGTAATCTATTTTAATCTTTGTAACCTACTTGAATCTCACACTGAGAAAAAAACAGGCCCTAAATATCCTGTTCCCATCGTTCTCTGAATACAACCTAGGAGCAAAATGCCACAACCATGCATCCTGCAGAACCAGTGGGGGGAATGAGCATATTTGTCCAGTTTATCCATTAAGAACAGCATTATTAGTTTGGGACCTTATCCTACAAAGCGAGGGGGGGGCATCTTCTTAGTGTGGTGTTCTGTTTCCAAAGGAAATGAAAAATGTAACAATAGTTCTAATCTCATCTTAAAATACCCGGGTTTAGCCATTTTTATGCATAGGGAGAGCAGTGGAGTTGATTCCTCCCTGACTTCAAAATCCTCCATTTCTATACATTTTAAAGAAGAAATTCCATTGGCAGCCACGAGAAGCACGTCTGCACCATTTGATGAGCTCAGTGGGACCCCATCTATAACGTGAATACAAACGATAAGAAGACGATTCACCCCACCTTCCCCTTTTGTCGGATGTGGTCATCAGACTGCATACCACCCATGTTCTTCATACATTGGAGACTGGCAGAGCGATCTGACTTCTCAACTTGTTTTATTTGTTCTGTAGCTTAGCCAGTTGCCCTATCTAGTCCAGTGAAATAATGAAACTTAGTACCCTTCTGTTTATATAAATAATTAATTGCCTCCCCAAATGGGATGTAACATTGTTCTTCTCCCAATCAGGTTTTTGGAGGTAATGCAAACAAACTAGATGCACTTAACACTTGGCTACCTTCCATCAGATTACATTAGTCACCTGACTGCATTAGCCATTGCTCTATATAGTATACTTTCTATGAGTTTATTATTGCTCAAGTCAACTCCTATCTTTATTTCAAATCAAATCAAATTTTATTGCATTAGCCACAAAGCCATATCAAATAGAACAAACAATGTAGAAAAGGTACATATATCAAGCATTAAACAATGGTTCCATAATGTGCAGCAGTACATTAAACAGCCGTTCCATGGTGAAGTAGCAAATATTCTCCTATCTTTATTTACTATTTGGTAGGTTCAGAAATAGCCTGTCTCTTATGTTCTCAGTAACACAAACACACACATTCTGTAACAATCAGAGATTTCTACTTTCTATTTTCCTTTTTATGTTTTGTGGGCTTGATTTTAGCAAACTTTAACACAGGCAGCATTCAGCCGGTATCATAGGTCTGCCTTGGTTTATTGTCATTATGCCTAATGACATGACAAAGTAGTTTGTTGGGTTTCTGGTACCAGTGACTATAGTTGTTTGATTTTCACGTAGATTCTCAGTCATAGTGCTTTATGCTCTGACCTTAACTGCAACTGCTGTGAAGCAAAATATATTCACATGATACCTCGATCAGAGCAGCCTTAATACCAATTAAATTATAAGAGGCTTCTGGCTGGCTTAATTTCTCAGTGGACATGGAAACCCCTGCCCATTTTCCGTGTGGCTTTACTTTGGGTTTTTAGTACTCACTTTACTGGTCTAGGCTGTCCCAGAAGACCAATAATCTGTTTTTATCCGTACATTACACATTCAAAAGGCCATGAAGGCAGGCTAGCCAGTTGCTATCATTCATTTCTCTTTTACTTGTGGGTGTTGCATTGTCCCTTAAAAGCCCTATGTTGAAGTTTGTAGTATCCATGAATTGACTTGCCTGAAAGGAGATAAGATGTTCTTTTCCCCTGATAAGCTATATTCATTGATTTACTCTATCAATGCTATATGCCTTTCTGTTTATAAAGTTAAATTTAATGCTCGTTTTCTTGTTGTTTTGGTAGCCTTTTTATATTGGTTAGATACTAGATAGAATTGAATTTAATTGGCCAAGGAATAAGGTTCAGTTTCTTCTGGAATGTATTTGCCTAATGTCATTAAATAGAGGAAACTAACACATACTTTTAAACTTCTGGGGTTTAAACCCTTGCATTTGCTTTTCATTGCAGGTTTGACATATCAAGTTGCAACAACTAGTGGAACTATATAAATATTTGAGAATTTTTATATTTGGGTAAATAAACATTTTTGATTGTGATAGTTCTAAGTCCCAGCTAGCAGAGCCAATGGGCAGAGATTTGTGAGCTATAGTTCTGGATGTACAGAATACATTAGTATGCCTAATGCTGATGCCATTTGTTGCTAATTCAGTCTATTAATCAAATTTGATTTGCTAATGTATTGCATTTTTATGACCAGGCCACCCTGGCTTTAGTTCAGACCTAACTCTTTAAAACTAAATCTGAGGGCTGTTCTGCATGGCCACGTAAATCAAATTTGGGAGTGAATTCAAGAGAACTACTTCTGTTGTGGATGCCTACACAATCACAGCACCAACCAAGAGAGCAAAGGGAACATCTGCTCAGGGAGCTTGGAAGGAAGAAGCAGTGTTTGTTTCCTGTAGGCTGCCTTTGGCCTCAGCTCCTGGTTGCTGGCTCCTTTGAGACTGTGGTCTAACTGACTGATGCAAGGTCCCGCAGAAACATCTGCTTTTCTCCAGAGATTGAGGGATAAAAGGAAGATGCTGGGGGGCACCAAAGGGATGACACCAACGGGGGTTTGCCCCTTTAAGGGAACCAGTGCAGGGTGGTGCAAGGACTTGTCCCTTTGCCTGTCAGACCTCAAGTCTATTACCTTGCTTTTAATGTCTGCCTGTCTGAATTTATATAATGTTTTTATTTGTCATCTGTTAGCTTGCCCCATACAGGAAGGATGTGCTTTTTTAAGAAGGGAAAAAATCCCCAGATTTGTGGGACATTCATACAGGGTAGGAGGAGATGCAGAATGGTGAAACGGCTTCAGTACCAATGAAATGGGGAATGGAATAGGGTGCTTATTGCCCCCAAACTGTCTCCTATATCAAATAGCCTGGATAACCAAGGTGATAGTCCCCCTAGGTTGAAAATGCTGCTGTTGAATGCCAGGTCAGTAAATGGGAAAACAACTGCCATCCAGGCCAGATGAGACCAGGCCGGATGAGATTTGGGGTGGGGGTTAATCTATCTCAGTTCTGCCTTCCAGGATTCTCTACGCAGTAGACAGGAAAGCCTGGGGGTGAGAAAGTGGAGTTGCAGTGGTTTATTGTGATTCCACCCCCCTGATCAGGTTCCCCATCCCATATTCAACATTGTTTGAGTGTATTTACTTATAGATGGGTAACTTGGACAGGATAGGGATTCTGTTAGTGTACTGCCCACACCACTGCTCAACAGTCTGCCTTCTTTTTTAAAAATTCAATCTTTATTAAGTTTTCGAGAATCAAGTATAAAAACAGTGTACAGAATAAAAGTGATAAAGCGGAAACAAAGAATCAAGTGGGACACCTGGTGGTTCAGATTGACCACCTTTGGTGTGTATAGACGAGAAGAAATACACAGAAACAGGTGTGCTCGTGATATGGAAAGAAAAAGATTGGAGAACTAACAAAGTCTAAACCAACTTGACATAAGGCTGTTTACAGTTCACAGATTGGTAAATTCCTTTTTCACTTCTCTGGTTACCCGACCTATCCTTCACCGACCTATAATTTAAAAAAATAACATACTTAGCACATTATTTCGTCTTAACTTCACTTAGCCCTGAGATCTCATTGCATCTCTAAGTCTACATTACATTCCTTTCTGCAATACTCTTGGAGAGGAGACCAATTCCATTTAACAGTAAACTTCGGATTGGTATTTCTTTCCCTCATTGCCTCTGTTAGTTTCTCCATTATGCTGATCTCTAAGAGTTTTTGCATCCATTCATCCTTTGCGGGGGTGGTTTCTGATCTCCAATCGGTAGCAGATAGTGTCTTGGCAGCTGTCGTGGCAAGCAGGAATATTCTGTTTTCGCTTTTGTCGAGGTCATTGTCTGTAATCCCTAAGAGGAATTTGTCTGGTCCCTTTTTTATTTTTCCCCCCAATAATTTTCCACCTCTTTATGCACCATGCTCCAATATTTCCTTGCCTTGGGGCAGAGCCAAAACAAATGAAAGAATGTTCCATTCCGGCTATTATATATCCAACAATTTGTTTTTGTTTTTTTGTAAACTTTGGCCAATTTAACGGGGGTGAGATACCATCTGTATATTGTCTTTATCCAGTTCTCTCTGTATTTATAACATAATGAGATATTTACATTTCTTTTCCAAATGGTTTTCCAAGTATCTGGGTTTATTTTATAGCCTATATTTCTAGACCATTCTTTCAAGAATGAAAGAACAGTCTGCCTTCTTGAGCTAGCCGGTGTGGTCTCGAGGTTGGTGTTAGAGTCTCAGCATCTAATAGTGTTGGGAGACTTCGACATTCATGCTGAGACTGTCCTTTCAAGGGTAGCTCAGGACTTCATGGCCTCCATAACAACCTTGGGTCTGTCCCAAGTGGTATCTGGTCATACTCATGTTGCTGGACCCCCTTTGGACCTTGTTTTTGTGCAGGATGGGATGACAATGATTGTAGTGTGGAGGAACTTGTCACAGTTCTGTTGTCTTGGATAACACATTTTAGAAATGCAGGATGCCTGTGTAAAGCAGTTGCAGCTGCTAATTTCATTTGGAATTAGCCCAAGTGTTTACATATTCCAAAAGCTTGGATTTTTTTATCACTACCTGGTTAGGTTTATTTATTTATTTAAAACTTTTATATACCGATCTTTTCAACCTCCGCAGAGGGACTCGGGCTGGTTAACAGCAAGGATTCTGTCGCAGCAGACGCCAGTTCAGAGAGCTATACCCAATTGAAGTGTAAATAGTTTGTTTTAATATTCACAGAGTCTCTGGAGATAAGTATTTGCAAAACAAAAGCACTTAATGGTCAGTAAAAATGCTAACAAAAGGAAGCCTTCAAAATGCCAAAACTCTTTAGCAAAATCAAAGCAAAACAAACAGAGAAAGGCACGCTGAGGGCAGCAGAGGAGATGTCGTTGTCAGAATCAATCCAAGGTCAACAGCATTGAAGTAATCAAAGGGTTGTCCAAGAAGGTATCCAAAGGGGCATAGGAGAGACGTAATCCAGGAGCCAGGTCAAGGAGAGGAGATAGACGTAGACGTGAAGACACAACCCACAGTCCAACTGGGGAGCAATCCAGTGGAGTTCAAACCCCACCACAGGAAGCAGCAGAATCAGATGACAGGATACAAGATGCAAGAGTCCTAGGATCCAAAGGCAACTCCTTGCTAGCCACAGAGGTTAGTCACAAAATGCCCACCTTTTAAGCTCACTACAAGTCAGATCCACTTGATGAGGTCAACGCCCTATCATCATCCTCAGGTGTTACTCTCCCAGCAGCTGCTGCCCTTTGACTGATCCTCCAAGATTTCCACCTGTGTCGCCCCCTTGGGCCCTTGGGACCTGACCTCCCTGGATAAACCACACAGCAGCTGAGGTACAACGGGTTTTATTGTGAATAAAAAGGTATAGGAAAGTATTTGGAGGCAATACTATAGAGCCTCCAAATAGCAGCAATTAACAGGAGTCAGCAGTAAAGATATAATCCCGCAGCAACAGGAATCCAAGTGGGTGGAAACAGGAAAACAAGCCGGATGCAAGGAAGTCTCTTAACGGCTTCCAACCAGTTTACAGTAGCAGGGAAAGTTCTCTTAAAGGCAATAAAGTTCAGTAGCTTGCAAGTCTTTGCAGGAACAACACAGGAACAACACAGAGACGTGGCAGAGAGCAGGATCAAGGCAGGCCGGTATTGGCTGGCTGGCATCGCTTCTGGAAGGCCCGAAGTGGCCTCTCTCACAGAAGCATCCTCCAAACACGATGTTGGTACGAGATACTCCCAACAGGCATCTCTGGGCAGTTATAGGGTTCTCTGGCTTTGATGTAAGTACGTCGATTGTCAAAGTTCCATGATTGATGATTGTCTATATGTTTTGCTACCTCAGTCTCTCTGGAATGCATTGCTCGTTAGCAACTTGCAGCTGGCCAAAAGGGAGTCGGACTCGAGCATCGCCGAAGTGCTCCACTTATCAGGGAGGTTCATTTGAATAACCTTGGCCTAGTCGTGTTATGTATTCAAGACCGGTTTCACATGGGAAAGGCAAAGCGGCTCTCTGAACTTGTGGGCTCCTGCGGTGAAGCTACGTTCAAATCAACCGGCTGGACAGGGTGGACCCTCTCTTAAAGATCCCACCGCTGCCGCCAATATGTGACCACTCCACTTCTTGACCGGCCTCAGACTGGACAATCTTTCTATGTCCACACTGCTGACCTCCAAACCAAGGAAACCTCGAAGTTACCTCAGCAACTTCACGTTTATTGGCAGGGTACTGTCTCACCCCTTCACCATTTAACTGACTGGAGTTTTAAAACTTCTCAGTGACCACTTGACCACGCTGCCACCATTTATCCGGCTGACCACTGACTTTGAGGGCCACCACCAATAAAAGAATCAGGAGAGGTGTTTTCCTTTTAAGATGCAAACAATTTATTTTGACACAAATGGGTACAATCTTGGTTGGTTTCAAACTTCCTTAGAGGCACAACTTTTTCTGTTACATAACACAATGGGGACCTATTATAGGGTTTCCACTAAACCTCTATAAACCCCTGCAACTTTAACTAGGGTCTCTATACCCTTTAACTGGACTGCTCACTAGCAGACCTTAAGACACACACTAACACTGGACCGTTCTCTTTCAGTCCTTAGGACACTCTCAACTAGAACATAACTCCTCCCCTCTCATTTGGCAGTTGGCTTCCCGCTCTTTTCCAACTGTAGAATTCAAACCTGAACATTCTACTAGCCTCTAGCCCTGGTTGCCATGGCGACAGCTCTTCTAAGCTTCTGCCATGCCTCCCTTCTGTTTCACCCACAGAAACAAACCATAGAACATTCAAAACAACATACATTTTAACACATGTCACACAACATTTACACACAAATAATCAACATCATTACATTACCTTCCTTCCTCCCGAAATTATTTTTAATTCTCTCTGTCCAGAGTGAATTAAAAATAATGCCGTTATCAAGACATTATATAATCTTATACATTTCACATATACATTTATACTTACACAACTATATACAAACCATATCCATTCTGTAATCTGAATTTAAGTAACTCTCGATAAAGAGTCAGCTACTACATTCGATTTGCCTTTCACATGCACTACCTTAAAATCGTAGTCTTGCAAGAGTAAACTCCATCTTAAGAGTTTGTTGTTAGTACCCTTAACATTACTCAGCCATTTTAATGGCGCATGATCCGTCTGCAAAACAAACTTCCTGCCCCACAGATATGGTCTCAGTTTTTGAATCGACCACACTATGGCGAGACATTCTTTCTCGATGGTAGAAAGACTACTTTCTCTCGGCAATAGCTTTTTACTTAAAAACATTACAGGATGCTTTTCCCCATCCTCGTCAGCTTGACTTAAAACCGCTCCCAAACCTGTTAATATAAATGCACGTTAATATAAATGGACGATCAAAATCTGGAGCTTTCAACACTGACTGTGATGTTATGGTCTGTTTTAACTTGTCCATTGACTCCTGACATTGTGGTGTCCACACTACAACATTTGGACATGCCTTCTTGGTTAAGCCTGTCAATGGAGTCGCCAATTCGCTAAAATTTGGGATAAACCTTCGATAATAACTGGCTAATCCCAAAAAGGACTGAACCTGTTTTTTGGTTTTGGGTATCGGCCACTTGTGTATCGCCTCCACCTTAGTAGGTTCTGGACCAATCATACCACTTCCCACCATGTGTCCTAGGTACTTGGACATTCGATTCCCTAAACGACACTTGGGTGCTTTTACTGTTAACCCTGCTTCTTTCAGTCGAAACAGCACCTGGTCTAGATGTTGTAGGTGTTCTTCCCAGGTATTGCTAAATACACCTATGTAGATCCATGTATGCCACACAGAAGTTACTCATACCCCGAGTATCTTATCTACTAATCGTTGGAAAGTGGCTGGGCTGTTCCTAAGTCCAAATGGTAAGACATTGAACCGATGTAACCCTTTATGGGTTTCAAAGGCCGTTTTCTCCCGGTCTCTGGGATCCATTGGTATCTGCCAAAAACCCTTGGTGAGATCTAGGCTACTGATGTAATTGGCTCTCCCCATTTTTTTCTAACAGGTCGTCTAACCTTGGCATAGGGTATGTATCGGTTTGCGTCACCTCGTTTAACCGTCTATAATCAACACAAAACCTTATTGTGTTGTCTGGTTTTGAACTAACACGACGGGTGATGCCCAAGGACTACTGGATGGTTCTATAATCCCCATATCCAGCATTTCCTGAACTTCTCTATCAACACACTCCACGAGTTTCCCTGTGACTCGATAGGGAGTAGACGCAATGGGTAAGGCGTCTCCTGTTATAATTTGATGTTGCACCCCTTCTACTCTTCCCGGTAAATCCGAAAACAAATTTTTATACTTATGGAGCAGTTCTCTAAGTTGCTCCTGCTGTTTGCAAGTCAGCCCTTCATCAAGCTTTACCTGACTCACACTCTTGTCAGCCTTCCTATTCCCTTCCCAGAAATGAAACGATCCATTTACACCTTCATTAACTATTATACATACATCTACTGATCTTTCAACATAAGGTTTAAGCGAGTTAACATGCACCAGTTTTCCAGTCCTGATTGTAATTCTTGTATCAAGTAGTTAACTCTGCTGGCACGCTTAACAACTGTCCATGGTCCTGTCCATTTCAATTGAAGTTTGTTGACTCTTTCCGGGATCAAATATAGTACTTTATCACCAACGTCGAAGGATCTCTCTCGGGCTGATTGATCATACCAGGTCTTCTGTTTCTGCTGTGCTGCTGCAAGGTTGTCTTGAGCGATAACTCTTGCCATCTCCATCGTCTCCCGTAAACTCTGTAGATACCGACTCACTGGAACTGGCTCTGCAACCGAGGAAGTCTCCCAGTGCTCTCTCACTAGATCCAGCGGACCTCTCGCCTTCCTTCCAAAGAGTAACTCGAAAGGGCTGTATCCTGTACTGCCTTGTGGAGTCTCTCTGCATGCAAACAGGAGTTGCTGTAGTTTCTCATCCCAATCGGCTGGATGTTGTTGAGTGTACGCCTTGATCATTCTTACTAAGGTCTTATTTAGGTTTTCCACAAGACCATTAGTTTGTGGATGGTAAGCAGACGATGTCAGATGTTTAATTCCACACATCTCCAACAGTCTTTCCATCAGTCTTGGCGTAAACTGGGTTCCCAAATCCGAAATCAGTTCTTTGGGATATCCTGTTCTTCCCCATATAGACAACAAGGCGTTCGCTACTGTGGTTGTATCAATATTAGTCAACGCCACTGCTTCTGGGTACCTCGTGGCATAGTCCATCAAAGTAAGGATATACCGGCGTCCCTCGACTTGCCTTTGGTAAGGGTCCCACAATATCGATCCCCACACGATAAAATGGTTCTCCAATTAGTGGCATAGGAATTAGGGAACCTTGGTCTTGTCTTTTCCTGTTCCGACACGCTGACATGTATCACACGATTGACAAAACTCTTTAATGTGCTGATACATATTGGGCCAAAAAGAAATTTCTGGTGATGCGCTGTGTGGTGCGTCGAATTCCCATATGGCCACCTTGTGTGCTTGCGTGTGCCAAATTCATAAGTTGTTCCCTATAAGCTTGGGGCACAACTATTTGTGTACAAGAACTAGTTCCTCCTGGAGACTTTACACACATGGTCTCTCTATACAACACTCGTCCTTTAACTACAAATCTTGAAGGATTTTCTTTTGATAAGACTTTCGTCTCATCCTGAGCCGCAGTAAATAAAGATCTCAGTGTTTCATCTGCCTTTTGCTCATTAGCAATATCCTCTTCTCCTGCTCCTGTTTTCACTAACTCTATTATATTTGAACTTGTCTCAGGATTTTCTTCAGGGATAATATCAACTGGTAAACAAGAAACATCTTGCTGTTTAACTGGACCTTCAGTTAACTCATCATCTCTTGTTAAATACTTGATCTTCCTTACAATATCATTCCCCAGCAGACAATGGAATGTCCTCATATATTGCAAAATCCCAAAATCCTTTCCAATTCTTATATTGGATTGGCAAAGACACAACGTCGCACAACACTGCCCCTACTCCTTTTAGTCTAAGCTGAGACACAGGTTTTCTGAATGCCTCTGGCACATGTTCAGGGCGAATCACACAGACCTCCGATCCGGTGTCTCTCCATCCTAATATTTCGTTTTGACCTACTTGAAGTGGTTCAAAGTAGTCATCTCTATCTGTGTCCAACATAACAAAAGGCATTGTTTTTCTAAGGGATTATGTACTTGCATTGGTTCCGAAGAACTCTTTCCTTTATTAGACTCAAGCCCCTTCTCAAAACTCTTTTCTAATATTGGAGTTATACATAAGGAAGATTTTTTTCCTTGCTATGTAGATAACATTGTGCTTTCATATGTCCAAACTTGCCGCATGAAAAACACATTCTCTTAGCCATATCAAAGCTTGGACGATTTCCACTACTGAGGGAGCCATCTCTGAGGTAATTTTTCTCCTCAGGCCTTCTGTAACGAGCGTACTCTCCTGCAGCATTTTTAGCCTCTTGATACTGTGGCAACACTTTGTATGGTTTCTTGAAACAATGTTTCTCCACTGGTTTGTAGCCTTCAGCCTTACAAACTCCTTCTCTCAATGTCACCATCTTATCCACCATAAGAGCTGCTTGACTGGGTGTTTCAGGATTCCTTTCTTGAACTAACCATTTATACTCTGAGGGAACATTTTGATAAAACTGTTCCAGGATCATCAGATCCTTAAGTTGCTGAAAACTGGTAATTTGAGCACCTTTTAACCAACTATCGAAATACTGGCTTTGCTTTGATGCTAGCTGACAGAAACTTTCGGTTTTCTCCTTTTCAAGGACCTGAACTTAACTCTGTAATGTTCTGGCGTCAACTGAAGCTTCTGTTGGACCTGTTGTTTAAACTTCTGGTAAACCTTGTGGTCCTGTTCTGCCATATCGCTATAAATCTCCAGCAACTGTCCGCAGATCTGTGGTCGTAAATATGTCATCCATCTCTCCTCTTCAATTTCAAAATCATAGCAACATCTTTCAAAAGAAACCAAAAATTTCTCCACACTATCCCTTTTACATACTTCGGGAATCTCCTCAGGAGTTGGTCTATAGAACCTTCTGCCTGCACCTCTTGAACTGGCCTGGCACGCTGAGAGGCATTCCCTCTCTCAGACTCCAACCTGGCTATTTCTCTCTTGCAACTCTCTCTCCTTTTTCTCTTCTCTTTCTCTTTCCTTCTCTTCTCTTTCTCTTTGCATCTCTCTCTCCTTTTCTTCTCTTTCTCTTTGCATCTCAAGTTTCATCACCTCAAGCCTAAACCGGTATTCTCAGACATTTTACTTGACTCTGATTCTGAAATTTCAGAGTCTTCTCCTTCCTGCAGAACCTCAGGCTGCCCTGCTTCCTCCAAAGCCCTTGTTTGTCTCCTGGTGGTCATTTTGCCGAACTTTTACCTCAGAACTTTAAACTAAACTATTAAAGTTCCTACTACCACACGACTTTGGTCAGTAAACTGAGAAATTAAACAAATTCCTCTGGTAGCCTTGCTTTCGCACTGGATCAGTTTTCTTACACGATCCCACCGCTCTGCCGCCAATATGCGGTGAAGCTACGTTCAAATCAACCGGCTGGACAGGGTGGACCCTCTCTTAAAGATCCCACCGCTGCCGCCAATATGTGACCACTCCACTTCTTGACCGGCCTCAGACTGGACAATCTTTCTATGTCCACACTGCTGACCTCCAAACCAAGGAAACCTCGAGTTACCTCAGCAACTTCACGTTTATTGGCAGGGTACTGTCTCACCCCTTCACCATTTAACTGACTGGAGTTTTAAAACTTTTCAGTGACCACTTGACCACGCTGCCACCATTTATCCGGCTGACCACTGACTTTGAGGGCCACCACCAATAAAAGAATCAGGAGAGGTGTTTTCCTTTTAAGATGCAAACAATTTATTTTGACACAAATGGGTACAATCTTGGTTGGTTTCAAACTTCCTTAGAGGCACAACTTTTTCTGTTACATAACACAATGGGGACCTATTATAGGGTTTCCACTAAACCTCTATAAACCCCTGCAACTTTAACTAGGGTCTCTATACCCTTTAACTGGACTGCTCACTAGCAGACCTTAAGACACACACTAACACTGGACCGTTCTCTTTCAGTCCTTAGGACACTCTCAACTAGAACATAACTCCTCCCCCTCTCATTTGGCAGTTGGCTTCCCGCTCTTTTCCAACTGTAGAATTCAAACCTGAACATTCTACTAGCCTCTAGCCCTGGTTGCCATGGCGACAGCTCTTCTAAGCTTCTGCCATGCCTCCCTTCTGTTTCACCCACAGAAACAAACCATAGAACATTCAAAACAACATACATTTTAACACATGTCACACAACATTTACACACAAATAATCAACAACATTACAGCTCCTCACAAGCCCTCTGAATTTCTCTTACTTAATTCCAATCCATTTCAGTAGAAATGTCCTCTGTACTCTGACTCCCATCATTCCCAGAGAAACCCTCAAATGTCTCAGAGTCTGTAGGTGCTGTAATTATTTGCTTGACTCTCTTGAGTTGCATGTGATCCTCTTCACTTGACTCACTTGACTCATGAGTAAGCCTGTTTCTGCAAACACCAGTACTCCTGTTACAAACAGCCCCACCCAGTTCCATACTCTCTCCGGATGCTGAGCCAGCAGAGTCTTTTGAATCACTACTATCAGTAGCAGCTGGAGGCTCAATCACAACAGATTCAATGCCAAATTACAATTTAAAACATCATAAAAACAATAAAAAATTAAAATTCAAGTAGATTAAAATACATAAAAATTCACATTAACCAGATCACCAAGATAAAAACATGTCCAATTTCAGTCTGCATATATAATTGATGACTTAGTCTATTATTATTCCGGAAATGCTGTAACACCTCAAGGTCTCTGGAGATCCCCCTAGCAAACCACACAAGGCCAACTGCAGTTTAAAGCTTTATTTAGAATAATTGAAATAGTAAATGCATAGAAATAATGCTTCAAAAAGCTGGGAGCAATACAGTATCAGAGTTCAGTCTCCTGCAGTTGCAAAGACAAAGGTAATCTAGTCCCAATGGGTTGTAGCAATTAAGTAATACAGTTCAGCTCCTGGAGGTTTTCCAGGCCAAGGTAAATAGCTCAAAAAATGCTGTAGCCATATAGTAGTAAAGTCGTCTCTGGAAGTTCCAAAGGACACAGCCTGTTGATGCCTCAAAGGCCAATCCAAATGGCCACATTGGACCCTACACTTGGTGCAGCAAAGTAAAGTCCCAAAACAAAGAGGACGCCCTTGGGTCCCTTCAATGAAGCTTGGCAATGTAAATAATGAAAAAAAGGTAATACTTAGTCTCTAGATGTTCCTTGGCGTCACGTGAACCAATAGCAAGTCCAAAAGCACAAAGCAAGGAAGGATCTTCTTGACAAAGGACAATTCTAATAAAGTAAAAGCAACTTGGCAAACAGAATCCATATGCGGGCGGCTCCCAACCGCCGGCCTTGGTCTTGGTGAGCATCAAGTATTGCAATGCAATCGTCCAGAATAAAATGGATACACAAAGGATCTTCTTGCCTGAAAGGGCCAGTCCAAGGCAAGGTAAAGACAGCTTAGCAAACAGAGTTCAATACAGGGCGGCTACGATCCGCCCGGCCCTTTGTCTTGGTTGAACGTTACGTTGTCTCGAGATGCTTCAAGGTTCCCAGTCTCCCCAGTTATACCTTGGGGACCCTTTGAAGTCTCCGACGTACCCTACATCGCATGTTTCCCAGCAGAGGCACACCATCTGGCTGTGCATCGCTCTTCCCACCGAGGAAAGGTATGCAAGCCAATTATTCCTGGCAGCTGGGCTAGGGAGGAATCACTTTAAGTTTCCCAGCATCTCTTATCACAGGAAAAAAACCGCTTTGCTTGTAACAGCTTTGAACATAGTTTCTCACACACATAGGCTGCAGTTGGGTTTCTTGAGACTGGTAAACAGGGCCAGAAATCTGCCTGCCTGAGTTTGGTTGCCCCAAGGGATGCTGGGAACTGTGATAGTGGATGGCTGGGGCTGGACAAATGCTTCTTTCCAGATCCAGGATTTCAATAGCTTCCTGAAGGTCAGGAGTGAGGGGGCAGATCTGATCTCAGTTGGGAGAGAGTTCCACAGCTGAGGGGCCACCACAGAAAAGGCCCTGTCTCTCATCCCCACCAGCCACGAGAGCAAGGCCCCTCCAGAAGATCTTAACTGCCTTGATGGTTCGTAGGGGAGAATATGTTTGAACAGGTAAACTGGGCCGGAACCATATAGGGTTTTGTAGGTCAGTACTATCACTTTGAATTTTACTCGGAAGCTAATTGGCAGCCAGTGGAGCTGGCGCAACAGAGGAGTTGTACGCTCCCTGTACCCCGCTCCCATAACGTTGGACTAACTGAAACGTTGGACTAACTGAAGCTTCTGAACAGTCTTCAAAAGCAACCCCACATAGAGAGCATTGCAGTAGTCTGTTCGGGATGTAACCAGAGCGTGGACCACCGTGTCCAAGTCAGACTTCCCAAGGTACGGGCACAGTTGGTGCACAAGTTTTAACTGTGCAAAAGCTCTCCCAACCACCGCCGAGACCTGGGGTTCCAGGCTCAGCGATGAGTCCAGAATTACTCCCAAGCTGCAAACCTGTGCCTTCAGGTTTAGACTGACTGGGACTTCAAACCTCCTCAGGGGTGGAGGACTGATTAAAGTAGTCCATCCCAAAAGGCTTATGGATCCAGATGGATTCCTAATGGCTCTTGGGAATTAGCCTGTCTCCTTGGCAGGCGATTCTGTCAAAGCTCGGGCTGACCCCTGAAATAGGAAAATGGTCAGGGCAGTGGACACAATCATTGCTGAATGTCCCCTCTCATTTCATTTCTATTTCAGCATATAAAAATATCCTGCATCCCAAATATTTTATTTTTCAAATATCAGCAGTGTATGTGCTAAAATAATTGCATGTAGCTATGTGTATCACAATACATGCTTCTGTTTTAATACTCCTGTTTTAATACAAAGGGATCTTGCTTACTGAAGAATCTTATTTATTAGTTCTAGGTTTCCTGGAGTACACCATTATTAGTTGACCAGCTCTTCTATGTAGATCATGCTGATAGTCTTATTTTTCAATTTCAATTTCTTTTTCATTTGTACTAGTGGATGATATCATAGCATCATTAAGGGCCCTTCCAAACAGGCCCTATATTCCAGGATCTGATCCCAGATTTTCTGCTTTAATCTGGGATAAACAAAAAACCTGGGACTAGAATGCTGTAGTGACATATAGTGAAATACATTCTAGGGATGCTTCTGGATCCATTGCTTTAAATGACAACCCAGATAGAGGTTATGGTCAAGTGTGGTTTCTGTCAGCTGTTACACCAGTTGTATCCCTTCATAGAGCTAGAGAACTTAAAACCAGAAGTGCATGTACCTGTGGCCTCATGGTTAGACTTCTACAGTGCTCTACAGTGGGCTACCTTTGTACAAAACTGAAAACTTAAATTAGTTCAAAATGTGGCTGCCAGGGTACATCTATATGAACCCTTTATAACACAGGGAAAATGAATCAACTTCGTGGTGGCTGCATGATACATGGAGATAATTCACATTAACACAGGTAAAGACCACCTTAATGTGGTCTTAAACTGCATTAACCAAAGTCACAGGTTGTTTCAAATCTTCCACAAAAATCCAACCTTTTGGCATATGTAAACAGTACACTTGGGCTAATTCCAAATAGAGCCAGCTGCAACTGCTTTATACAGACATCCTGAATTTCTAAAACCTCAGACAGTCCAGAAACACAAGAAAGCACTTACTACCCCCCTCCTTTTCTTGTCATAGTGGTGGCCAGTGGGCATGAAATGGCTGGTTGTCATCACTCATTGCCTGGAATAACATTAGAATGAAACAGCAATTGGAGAAGGGAGGAAGGGAAGGAGGGCGATTCATCCTTCTCTTCTACATCACCATGGCACCCTGGTTGACATCACTTCAGTTGACAATTGGCAAGCACCAGCGATTTTGTTCCTGCTGGCTGCCAATAAGAAAAAGTGGGGATGGAAAAGGTGGTGTCCAACTGGGTTCAGTCAGGACTCCTTCCCACCTCTGCAGTGGCCTGGGAGCTTGGAGTAGAAACCATCCCAGGGTCAGTCTGGATTTTGACACTTTGGATCAGTCCCAGGATAAATTGCCCATTCACTATTACCCCGATTTAATTAATTGTGTATGTGGGCTTGATCATCTTTGTTGTTGGTGATGTTATGTGCATTTAAATAAATTCCAATTTTTGTTGACCTTAAGGCAAATCTATCACATGGTTTCCATATATCTATATTAAAATCACTTGATTGGTTGCCATTAGTTTCTGGGCAAGTTACAAAGCATAAGTCATCTATTTTAAAGCCCTACAAGGGTTGGGTCCAGGTTACCTACAGGATTGCCTTCTCCTTTGTAACCCACTGCACACACTCAAGTTGTCTGGCAGATATTAACTTCAGATAGTCAAGACTAGACTGGCAAGTAGAGGGCTTTCTTTAGACACCTCCAGACTGTGGAATGACCTGACAGAACAACAGTGGAATGTGCTGCCTGAATTTAAAACAGCATTAAAGACTGATTGCTTCTGCCAGCCTATCCAGATTAAATTATGGCTTTTAAATTAGTAATTAATTGATTTTATACCCATTCCTCTTTTAAATGATATTATGTATTTTAACTGTTGTTATGTGTTTTAATTGGTATTATGTGTCTATCTGTTATTGTATTTTAATCTGTTATTCCCCATATCAATTCATAGAAGTAGTCATTGGGCCATAAATAAATTCATGAATAAAATTCTTACAATTACACTTATGGTTTATAGGAGCTTGTGTGAATGCACTTTACTGGAGAGAGTGCAGGAGACTATTCTATAACTGTTTGTGATCAATCTAACCACCACAGAAGGTGCTATTGTTGCTTCCACATACCACTGAGGAGGTAATGGGGGGAGGGTGATTCAGACAATGCAGATGTAGCGATTCTCCTCTGAGCTGAGTCCAGCTGCTGTTTCATAATTTTCACCCCCACCACTGATTAACAGTTGCCATTAGTATCCGTGCCCTGTTCACCCCACCAGCTCAATAGATATCTTGAACAATGATCAATCGATCTACCCCAAGGAAATGAGAAATTGTTTCCATTAAATGTTTGATGTTTTGTTTTATGTCTGTTGTAATAGGCTGTGTTTTAAATTTAAAGTTAGTTGTTAAGTTATAATTCGTGTTTATATGTTGGGCTGTTTAAATTTTGTTAGTATGTATTGTTGTTGTATTCTGGCATTGAATATTTGCCTTTTATGCTTGGAATCTGCCCTAAGTCCCTTTAGGGAGATTAGAGTGGAATATAAATAAAGTTTTATTTTTATTACCATTAAGCGGCAGTAACAGTTTCACCTGGGACTTGTCAAATGCTGGGACTGGAAATGGACATGGACCTTAATGGTCCACCAACTTATTGTGGTATCTCTGTCCTGGTTTCCCAATGTACCGGGTTTGTCTCAAAGTATATGACTTGGGATTAATTACTTCCTTTGTAAATGGGGGAAAAGGCCATATCTCTACCTGTGGGTTGGAATATGTTCCTTTTGCCACTTCCTGAGTGAGATTATGGACCTTATTTATTTGCCATATTTATATCCTGCCCTTCTCAACCCCGAAGGGTGCACATAGAGCGGTGCACATAGAAGCATAATTCAATGCCATACATTACATACAATACATATCCAGCAAATAAAATATACATTAAAATAGTCTCTAAAAACATATCAACATTAAATTATTGTTTATGGAGATCAATATAGGTGGAGGTCAACATGAAAATTATTGTTGATGGAGGTCAAGAGGAGGACATGGAGCTCCCTAACATGGGCGATAGTGGAGAGATTTGATGGGCAGCATGGTGAATTTGTGGAGCAGTGGGGAAAACTGTCGCCCTGTGCCCTGCATCACCCACATCGCTGCTTTCCCCATCACATGGGGGAAAGCATCACTATCTGGATTCCTCCCACACTGTCCTTGTTCTATGCAATGAAAACATGGGAAGCCTCCTGTGTTCTCTGGGCTCTGTCCTAGGACACTTCCAGGACAGAGTCAGCACAGAGGCTGGAAGTGTCCTAGGATGGAGCTAGAGCCCAATGTGATGAGGTCATAGGAGAACCGGAGCACTGCCTTACTTATAGAGTAGACCACGGGGCATAATCTGACTGAACTGCTTTCTTTTAAGGAAGCTTCTTCTTTGCTCTGTGTCTTCTCTGTAAGGGGTATTTCTGCTTCAAACAAAGACTGTGAGAAGTTCTTTGAGCATCTTCTTTCTGTTCAGTGGAGATGGAGATAAATTGTTAATGGTGCATCACACAGAGCTGAAAACCATGGCTTTAGGAACTCTTTCCTTTACTGAACCTGCAACATCCATCTTGCATTTGTAGAAACATATAAAGACCAATCCACCAGGACCATCTGAATGCCAACAGTTCTATAGCATGGATAGGGATTTTTAAAATAAAAAATGAGAACATTATGTTTTCTAGTTTATAAGGGCTCTCCTCACACATGTCAGAAGGTTGGTACATTTTTAGCAGCACAAGTTCCTTAAAAATATTTCTATTGATTTAAAATTGGTGTCATTGACTTCATTCTATTAGTTGGGATAGTAATGACTGAAAAAGAGGGAAGTCAGATGTGACACTTTGTGTTTTAATAATCAGCTTAATCTGATTGTAGAACTTTGAAGAGTGTCTCAATTTTTCAGACAGCGTGCTTCCAAACAGCGCTGAAATGCGGGTTTTTTAAATGGGGCAAAAAGTCCAAGACCTGACTTTTCTGGCTTTTAACGCACACACATGCGTTGGAGCAGTCCACAGAGTGGAAGGGAATGAAAGCATGTGTTTAGCATAACTACAGGGATTTACAGTTATATGAAGGTGCACATTTAGCAGAATGTTAAAAATGTTTAGCAGGGTGTTAAGCACGCCCTTTTAACACATGCATTTTAGCTGTTAACCTGATTCCACTCACAGTTTGGCTTATTTAGCCATCCCTTGTTTATCCCGGTTTCTTCTGGGTTTCTAATCATGTGTAGAAGGGCCCTCAGAACACTGGCGGCCTTGCACCCATTTTCTTTCATTTCCAATAATCTCATTACTTGACTTGTAATTGCTATTCCAATATTTAACTTTGTTTTTTTTTTCAAATCACCAAGCTGGTCAGTACATGGTGATGGTTTATGCTTCCATGGGTCAAATGGTTGCTTAAGCAAAGGTAGGGGGGGAGGACTAGATTACTTCTACTTCAGCTTAATGGAACATAATGATTTTCTTATCTTAGTTAACAGCTGATAGGACCCCCACTGTCCCAATCTTTTGATATTATTTTTTAAATGTTGCAGGCAGTTTAAAATCCAATTTTGTCATCAAGGTCCACCCCTGCTTACTGTCTTGTTCCTGTTCACTGGCCTTGTCAATTTTATTTTGTTGTTCTTATCCTTTGCTTTGGTAAGGTTTCTTCAGTCTTTTCATATCAGTTTGATTGCTCTAAGTCATGCCTGCAGGCCCTGGTGTAAAAGGACTTATAACATATCTCTATCTCTATCACTGTGTGATGCTAAAATTAATTTATTGGCCAACTGACACTTCAGTAAGGAGAAAAGTGTTTTCTTCTTGTAAACGGTGGTAACACAGCACAAGGGATATCTCTGTCATGGCTGTTTAGTGATTTGTATTGTTTTCTTGCAAGACTGAAAAGCCCTTGACTAACATGTAATAAATTCCTCACTAATCAGCAAGCAAGATTTCCCTGAACGTACTTGGCATAAAATGCAGTTCCATTTTATGCTCCCTCCTGAGGTATTTGACTGACCTGTAAGAGAAAGAACAATAACATCCCAGGCACTGGACTTCCTGTCTGAATGGCTTTAACTCCTGATTAATCCATTATCAGACTTTGGTGAACCTGAAGAAATCTGAAGTCATCAAAATGTGCCTTCCGAGTAACCTCATAGTGTCCTTTTTATCTAACATCAACTAGATTAACAAGCAAATGCCAGTGTTGTCATACAGTTTAGTAGGCCACATGAAAATAATACACTTCAGGGTAAATGCTGTCTTTTTAAGTCTTTTGATTATTTGTTGTAATAAAGAGCTTCTATTCTTTTTTCCCAATGTACTTCATCTTCTGAGTTGGTGCAATTTCCACCTCAGAGAGATATTGTCCAGGTTTAGAAAAACAGTAGCTTTGTTGTTGTTTTTCAGCGTATTAGAAGTGGAACCATTCCATCATTCACTATGAGTGGTTTTTTTGTCACTAGTGAAGTAACCATGTCAGATAATGATAATTATGATGATGATGAGAAGGAGGATTGCTGTTTATCTCTTGGGAAGCTGTTGTCATTTTTCATGCACTATTTGCAAATCTAATTGCAAAGCAATTGACAGTTTTGCAATTTCACCTGTACTTCAGCAGCAAACTCATTTTTAAAAAAAAAATCAGTTGGGTGTTTCAAATAGTTGGGAAAAGTGTAGTTTTGAATTTGTCCAGGACAAAGATACCGGTACTTTCTGTGAAGAGTCTGAGGCTTGACACGAGACAAAGCTGTTAATCTAGCCACTTCATGTGGATTTAATTCCTAGGTGCCACTTGAAACCTTCCTGCAAGCTGTAGAAATTGTCAGAAAAGTGCACTTAGTAATACACAGTGGTTTCTTTTACAGTGCTGCTCATTCTTCTTGAGAGCCCTCAAAATAGTCTGCTCAGTTAGCATAATTGTTCTTCAGGAAGACATCTTCTCTAAGTATCTGAGAGTGGCCTGTTTACCTGCTTTAATAGATGCAGTGCCTCTGTGGCATTTTGGTCTGATCACTTGTGGTAGAATGTAACAGACCAATTGAATAAAGTGCAAACTACCAGCAGGCAGTTATGCCTTCTGGAATAATCTGTCCTTTCAAGTGGGAATAGCTTTCACTAAAGAATTAGAGTGTGATGTCATAAGAATCATCTAATTTCTGTGGCCCTAAACTGCATATAGGCATTGCACATCTGACAAAAAAATGTACAGCCACTTCTATAGAGGAACATTAGCATTTGAAAGACACCAACAATACTATGTCAATTATATCTAAAATTAGAAAAATGGATATTCTAGTTCAAGATTCTGTTCTCACAGTTTCTTACTGGATTCATAATCATTTTCTCTATTGATAACTTAAGCTTTGTACAGCTTTGTACAGTATGTATCATGTAATGGTCAGTAGCAACTTTGAATAGAAATAGTGGCAGGGTCTAGTGGTGGAAAGGGAGAGAAACATTGAACAATAACTACTAGAAAGATGGAGAATAGGAATTTGGAAGGAAGGGCAAGAACATTTCAGGAAGGGGCAAGTTGAATATTTAATGTTGAAAGCTTTAGCAAAATGTGCCAGCACCTCAGAGGCTCTGAGGACTCTCCACTTTGGGATCTGGTGGGCTGCACATTTTGCTCATCTCTGCCATTATAGAATTAAGCTACAGTGTATATTTGAGGTGTGAGTTACTGTACAATAAGGATCCATCAATACATCTGTATTCCAGGCTAGCATGAAGATGGGAATTCTTGATACATGGTATGAATTGTCTTACTTTAGAAGTTATTTGTCCAATTATGATTTTTTACTTTACATGAGAGGTTTGTTTTTTTTAGAGAATTCCATTTTAGAAAAATAGAAGACATGAGATAGAAAACGTAACTATGGATAAACCCATACAAACATTAATATAAACAGTAGAATAAAATCCTGTAACAAAAGCTATATATCCAAACTATATTGAAAAATCCTAAGACTAGTAAAAAGGCTTTTTTAATAGGTGTACCACTTGGAAATGCTGATATTAATGTTTTATTGCAAGATAATAGTATTGAAAGAACATAAGGAAATAGGAAGAAAAATTAAGACATTGCTCATTCACTGTCCTGTTCTTTAATGCTTTGCCAAAATATATAAACAATTGTTCTTCAAATATTAAGGAGCAAATGTAGAACATTGTAAATTATTAATGTTCAGCTGCATGCTAGTGAAGTAAATAAATATTTTAGCCCTTGTTTTCAGTAACACATTTTAAAGCTGAGCTTCTGTTACAATAAAGATGGCAGTGTGAGATAAACTGAACTGTCCAGAAATCTGGAAAGGGTAAGCTCTGAACCTATTGGAACCCAATGATGCCAATCCAGTAAAGCAGGGATGGACAGCTGCAAAGGGTCCCAGAGCCTAACCCCGCCAAACCAAAGGATGTTGCAAATTGTTTAGGAATACTCTGAACTGAGCTTTCTGGGAAAGAGTCTTGGGGTTTGTCCTCACATATAGAACAAACCTGGAACTTGTGTGGGAGTGGCATGAATTTACCTTCCAGTAAATGCCAGGCTTGCTTTCGCCTCTTTCTGATTTCCAGGTTGAATGCAAATTAATTAAGTTGTAGGTCAAATAAAGTGGCCCTCATTTAACCCACATTTCTGTCTCTGGTCTCAATATTCCATGGTTGGTCATCAAAGGTTATCACTGAATAGAAGGAGAGCAATAATCTTTATCTACACTGCCATATAATCTAGATTATCAAAGCATATAATATGGATGTTATATGGCAGTGCAAATGGGGTACGGCCTCATAGGAAGAGTGGAACAAAATGTTACTTGTGCATTTAAAAGAGACAAAAATGGATTTATGCCACCATGAACCTACTGATGATTTAACATGTCTCCCTCCTTTCCTCCATTTAATCTAACATCCCACAATATTCCTTGAGTTCACATTTGCTCTCTTTTGCTGGATTTGACAGAGCATCAAGATTGCTTGCATGTGACATGAAACAGTTAAAGGGTTTCTGTGGAAATGTAGAAATGTGGATGTGACAAACCACACAATACAATGAACTGCCTGACAGTGAATGCTGAGGCATGCAGAGGAAATTGTCAGAATATCTTGCAGGACTAATGTTTTCACTTACATTTAAAGTAGCCTGGTAAGGATATATAATTCAAATTGTATTGTTAATATCCTACAACTGTCATACTGGTAATACAGGAAGCAATAAGTAATTTTAACAATTTTCTTCCTGCTGCAAGAAAAAATTTGAAGACTACAGTTGTCAAATATTATTTGTAGATATGGCTATATCCTGCATAAAATTCACAAGTGGTGTTTTTTGTACAGAAAATAGCACTTAAACTAGAGATCCTGGCTGCATCCAAACTGTTGAATAATGCAGTGTAGGAATCACATTCGCCTGGTGCATCTATGCAAAACACATGCAGGGCAATACGATTGAATCCAGGGTAAACCACGTAATCCAGTTCAACCTCAGTTTTGAAAAAATCAGGAAAATCTAAATCATGCAGCAAGATCTGGACCTTTCCTGATGCTGAGGCAGTGGGGACTGACATTTTGGATCCTTTCTATAAACATATAGAAGGCATTTGTTGGCCTAATTCTAATGGTACTTTGTTACTACGGTTGGACTACTGTAATCTGCTCTATGTGGGACTGCCTTTGAAAAGTGCTCAGAAACTTCAGTTGGTGCAAGGATCAGCAGCCAAACTGCTAACTGGAGCTGGCTACAGGGAGCATACAACTCCTCTGTTGCAATAGTTCCACTGGCTGCCAACACATTTCTGCACACAATTCAAAATGCTGATTTTGACCTACAAAGCCTTTTATGATCCAGGTTATATGAAGTATCGTATCTCTTGCTATAAACCTGGCAGACATCTACAATTTACTGGAGAGAGCCTTCTCTCTGTCCCATCACCCGCTCAAGAGCATTTAGTGGGAACACGGGAGAAGTGGGAGCACTATTTAATTGGGTTTTTTTAAATTTCTGCATTGCACTTTTAAAACTATGACCAAAGTGTGGGATTGTTTCCTACCATGGGGAGAAAGACAAGGTATAAATAAAGTAAATTATTATTATTATTATTCAGTATTTTAAGCAAAGACATTTGTTGATATATGACACTTTTTAGGAACAGGCCATCTTCTGGCTTCATTTCAGTCATTTCAATCATAACCATTCAATGCTAAATCTAAGTGTAGTTCATTTATTTGGCCCCTTTCAGACTTTCAAAAATTTATTTTCCAGACTACAATGGCCAGGGTATTTCAGTCATTTTGACCTGAAACAGCAGGGAGTTCTAAGAGGATAGCATCTAGATGTCATCCAGAAAAGATATTCAGAAACTTGTGACACATCTTTAATATGTAACTATCAGCTCCAGCTCCTCATGCAGGGACATGAGAGAAGCCTCCCACAAAGATGATCAAAACACCAAAACATCAGGGCATCCCCTGGGCAATGTCCTTGCAGACGGCCAATCCTCTCACACAAGAAGCGACTTGCAGTTTCTCAAGTTGCTCCTGACACGACAAAAAAATCCCATAGAATCCTCTGATGTGTAGTTTAGGTGGGTATTTAGAATTCCAGCCAGAGAGTTAATGTGGTGCCTCTGACCCAACTACAAACGCCAGAATTCACCTGCAGTGTAGCATTTCTCTTCCCCCATAGCTTTCCAATATATAAAACACCCTTTTGCAACCCTTCAGAAAATTTCAGCAAACCAATAATTTTCTGTCCCAATTTCAGAATATTTCTGCAGTGAATTGATAAATATCTTACAACAATAATTACAAGATCTCATTATATGGCTCCATGTACAAGTAGAAATAAGAATTTTTGGCTTAATGTATCAAGCAGATGGGGCAGTGTGGGATATTAGACTAAACAGTAGGGTCGTGCAGTTCTGCTGATTCATGATCTGTTTTCATTATCTGAATTTTGGTGCACCTGGGGATGCATTTTCACGAATTCCCTGAAAATGGCCACCATCCAAAAAAGCATTTTTGGTCTGCAGCCAAAACATGTGGGAAGATCCCCGGGCTCCTCTTCCTGTCATTTCTAGGGCTATTGGGATGAAAATGGCCACACTTGGAGTGCCCATCTTCCACTGTTATTCCCCCAAGTTTCATAATGTTTAGGTCATCCCCTGACCTTTAGGAAATTCTTAACTTTCTAGAAATACAATCTCCCTTTAAAATTCCCCAAAAAGTATCCCGACTGGCCCCTGTAACTTCACCAGGAGCAGCAGCGGGGCAACATTCCTTCCAGCCAAATATCAAAGATGCAGAGTTCCACATCACACAGGCCACTATTATACTTTCTTTACTAATAAAAACAACAGCAGCAACTTTTTCCAAAGCTTTTGCACTTCTTGTTCTCACAACATACTGGAAGAGGCCAGCCACCAGCCACAAGCAAGGAAGCTAGCAAGGAAGCAGAATTTCCCCTTTTTAGAAAAAATACTCCAGTATGATTTATTTTATTTATTTATTTATTTTATTTCCTCAATCTTGTATACCGCTCCTTCCAGCAGGCTCGGGGCGGTTTACATACAGCCGAGATAACAATCGTTCGGCAAGGTTAAAATTGCATAAAAACGCAACAGTTACATAAAAGCAATAAAAATGCAGATAGTACATGAGATATCATAGGATTGGAAGACAATAGACAGTTACACATCCGGGCTTCAGTTAAAGGCATGCCTAAACAAGATGGTTTTACATGCCCTCCGAAATGGGATGAGTTCTGTAATGGCCCAAACATCATCCGGCAGTGTGTTCCATAATGCCGGGGCTGCAACTGAAAAGGCTCGTTGTCTCGTTGTAGAAAGGTGACAGGAACGGAGTGATGGTACGGTGAAAAGATTTTGGTGTTCCGAGCACAGTGATCTTGGGGGAACATATGGGGTAAGGCTGTCCCTCAGGTACACTGGCCCTAGACCATACAAGGCCTTAAAGGTCAAAACCAACACATTGAAGACAATTCAGTACTCGATTGGTAGCCAGTGCAAATGCTGCAAGATGGGAGTGACATGCTCTCTTACCGGTGGTCCCACCAGTAGTCGAGCCGCAGCATTTTGCACTAGTTTGAGTTTCTGGATTGTCGATAGGGGAAGGCCTATGCAGAGGGCGTTACAGTAGTCTAGCCTGAGATGACCGTCACTTGGATTACCATAGCCAGTTCGTCCCTGGATAGGTAGGGGGCCAGTCGCCTAGCCTGTCGTAGATGGAAAAATGATATTTTGCTGACCATGGAGACCTGGGCCTCCATGGACAGCAATGGGTCCAACTGGACCCCTAGGCTTTTTACCAGCGATGACGGGCTTAACTGCTTGCCATCCAGGGTAGGCAACCGGCACTCATCTAACCCAGGGCGACCAGGCCATAGGATCTCCATCTTCGATGGATTCACCTTCAGCCAGCTGGGACGACTGTCAGGTCCCGAAGAAGCCGAATATATCGGCGAAACGGCAGGGCCTTTTGTGTTGACCGTCGACCTGCATATTCGCAATGTACTCTGGATTATATAAATTCTTATTTCATTAAGACGGATTATACAAAAAATTTGAGTTATATTGCGACATTTATATGAAAATCCTTTGTGAAGATTTACAATCCACGAAATTCCACTTTAAATATTGATGCAACAAACCATGAAAGAATAAATATATTATTTGCTGAAGAATATTGGATTGCTGTTTTCCCCGCTTTTTTTCCTTATCAGAAAGGCAAGGCAGCAGCACCAAAAAAAGGCAATGGAGGGGCTCAAGGACAAGGGGAGAAGGATGACTTTAGGTGAGGCAGGCATGGCGGCAGCCATGTTTTAGGTGGCAGGCAGGAAGCAACTGGAGAAGATGGAACTGGGGCGGCTGGCTGCGGCTGGCTGCGGCTGGCTGTGGCTGGCTGCGGCTGGCTGCGGCTGGCTGCTTGCTTGCTTGCACACTGCTGGCTGGCCACCCAACCCTCCAGTTAACCAGCTCTCCAAACAAGGGAAAAATAGCAGGTGGTAGGACACTGTGGGGTAGGTGTCAGAAGTTACACCATCTGAGAATAAACACCATGAGGGAAACTTGAAGTGGGCTTCTTTGACCAGGCCAGCAGTAGCTAGAGGAGAGGACTTGCACCAGCAGCAAGGCACCTCATGTGGAAGCAAATCACAAAATGCAATATTGGCAGCAGCAGCCAAGCTTTACCATTGATTGGAAAATTGGCTAACTTAAACTACTTCTCTCTGCCTTTTTGCTGTGCATTACAGCCAGTGAGCATACAAAAAGGACAACCTGTTGGACCAGAAAGCGCAACCAAGTGGTGCTTTGATGATGAAGAAGAAGTTGAAGAAAACAAACTGGAAATTAGGGGACCCTCTTCAGAATGGCTTTAAACTGGGATAGATACCCCTCCAATAAAACTACTTCTTTTGAATTTTTAAGTGGCCTCCAGCTCCCAGACAGTTGTGGCAAATCACCTAATCCAAGTGAAAGGCAACAACAAATAAGCTGCCAGCAAGCAACAACACCTTATTTGGAAAACTGTCCATTTAAACTACTTCTTCCCACCTCAGACAGTAGGCTTTTTGCAGTGCATTAAGAGGACAACAATGTCAGACAAGGAAGTTAAACCAAAAGATTTCCAAGTATGAAGAAGAAATCAGAATGAAATCACCCCCAGTAAGGAGGAGAGCTGGCAAATCTGCCCAATGTGAACGAAGGACAGAATTTTGACTGATAATGGGACAGGATGAGGTGTGGAGGAGTGGCTAGAAATGTAAAATTGAGTTATTTTATTGTTCTTTGTTTTTATTTTTAACTAGCTTGGGGACCCGGCCCTGCCTGGGTCATTTGAGAAGTGCAGCAGGATGTAGAGTGGGTCATGGGGGCTCTGTGTGCCAAGTTTAGTCTTGATCCATCATTATTGGGAGTTGCAGTGGTATCATGAAATTACTGAAGGTAGTGCAAGTCCCATCATCTCTGTGTGTCCCGTCCCCCAAAGTGTAGTAGGATGTAGATTGGGTCATGGGGGCTCTGTGTGCTAAGTTTGGTCTGTATTGGTGAATGGATGAGGGATGCATTGTTTTTCGGAAGTGAGTGAAGGTACTTCAAGTCCCATCATCCGTGGTCCATCTCACAGTAAACTGCACCAGGCTGTAGAGTGGCTCATGAGGGCTCTGTGTGCCAGGTTTGGTGTTGATCAGTCATTGGATTAGGTTTGTAGCAGGATTGGGAAGTGAGGAAGGTACTGCAAGTCCCATCATCCATGTTCTGTCCCCTCCAAACTTCAGTAGGATGTAGAGTGGGTCACTGGGGCTCTGTGTGCCAAGTGTGGACTTTCTCGGTGTTTGTTGGGGGCCACAGTGGTCTGTGGGAACAGAGGGGTGTAAAAGTACTACAAATCCCATCATCCATTGTCAGTCCTCCCCAAACCTCACCAGGACGTGAAGGCAGTCATGGGGGTTATGTATGGCAAGTTTGGTCTCGATCAGTGATTGGATGAGGGTTGCAGCGGACTTGGGAAGTGAGTAGAGGCACTTCAAGTCCCATCATCCATGGCCCACCCTCCTCCGAACTGCACCAGGACGTAGAGTGGGTCATGGGGGCTGTGTGTGCTGAGTGTGGTCTGTATTGGTCCTTTTTGGTGGCCTCAGTGGTCTGTGGGAACCAAAGTCTTGGAAAGTACTACAAATCCCATAATACGTGGGTCATGTCATAGGGGGGTTATGTGTACCAAGTTTGGTGCAGGTCCATCACCCGCGCTGGTCGCTGTGGCCTGTGAAAGTGGCTGCCACATATCCGCCCTGGCCTGTGAAAGTATACCGGTGTAAAACAGAAAGGAGTTTAAAAAATGGAAAAGGCCTGCATGGAATTAGCAGTAAGGTCCAATGAGGCTGGGTGAGGGGGCTTTGGGCCAGAATTATTTATATAAGCATTAAAAGGCATTAGAGAAAGGTATTTATTGTTTTCTCTTGTGTCTTTTTTGAGTGAAGTAGGGCCTTACCTTGTAGAGTGACAGTGCCTGTTCTAAAGATCCTGTCAGAAGCTGCCTTTCTCTGACACTGTGTTGAAGAGGGAAGATGGATGCCTCTTTTGGGCCTATCTGGGAGAAGGGGATTTGTAGGGGCTACAATGTTTTCTGGGAAGTGAATTGGGATGCAAATCCCATCATTAAATCGGCCATCCTGCCCTAAACTCTATTTTGGGGTCTGTAATGTTATGGCCTGCTATTGGTAACTTTAAAAGGGTGCATGGCAGGCAGCCGTTTTCTAAAAGCTGAGGGGAGGAGAATACAGGAATCCATTTTGTTTTCACAGAGCCAAGTGGGGAGGGAATGTTGATGGTGCATTTTTCCCCTCAGTGGGAAGAAATCCTGTTGTTTGAATGTAGAGGCCTGGATTCTGGGATGCTGGATTTTTTCCCCTCAGTGGGAAGAAATCCTGTTGTTTGAATGTAGAGGCCTGGATTCTGGGTTGCGGGCTTTGTCCCCGCCGTGGGAAGAAATCCTGTTGTTTGAATGTAGAGGCCTGGATTCTGGGTTGCTGGCTTTTTCCCCTCAGTGGGAAGAAACCCTGTTGTTTGAATGTAGAGGCCTGGATTCTGGGTTGCTGGCTAATCAGTGGCTATCAATGCCCTCTGTCTGGTGCCTTAGAATTTTGGAGTGGCGAGGCTGTCCAATCAAAGGACTTTATGCAAATAGCTGCCACATATCCGCCCTTCCGCCCTCCGCATACACACATACATATACACATACACACATACAAACATTCCGTTTTATAAAGGTATACAGAAGATTGCTGAGCTTAGCAGTAAAACTAGGCGAACAGAAAGAAGTGACAATCACACCTGATGTAAAAGTTCATATTTCAACAATACTGCATGTGGCTCCAAACCGCTATCTTGAGTGAGTCTGCTACTGTAGAATTAATGTAGTTTTACATCATTTAAACAATTATGGCTCAATGCTATAGTATCACGAAAGTTCAGTTTTACAAGGTCTTTAGCCTTTTTTGCTGAAAAGTGCTAGTGTCTCCTCAAACTACAAGTCTCAGGATTCCATAGCATAGAGTCGTGGCAGTTAAAGAAGTTTCAAAGTTCATTCTTTCCACAGTGTAGGTGCACCCCTAAGAAAAAGTGACAAATTTCCAAACAACAGAATTAGGTCTTCTCGGCAGAAATATTCTATTCATTTCAAAAATAAACTAAGCTGTGGCTCAGTGGGAAAATGAAAGTGGAATGGAGGGGAATCCTACTTGTACAGGTATATGTACAATAATATGTGTATGCAAAATAAATAAAAGCCATCTTCAAAGCTGGTTTGCATTATTTAATCACTGCACTTTTTCAAGTCAGGAGGTTTGAACATAGCTTGACTTTTTATCTGAATTTATTTCAATGTGCTCCTATTTTAAATGGAGTTTTTAACAGCTCACTACCTATTACATCCTCAACATTATTTTCACTCTTCACCTCCTTCCTCTGCACTAAAATAGAAACAATCCCATCACAATAGCCCTATCACAAATTTGGAAGTCTAGTTGTTTTCTTGAATTCTTCATGTGCCTCTCTGATTCTTGTTTTCCAATAACAATCCTTTGGGGAACTGGATTTTAAATCTTCTGCAAAATATAAATGAAGATGAATTATGTATTTATTTCCAGTATGCATCATGTACAGTTGTGTGAAAGCAATAGTGTTCTGAGACATGGATAGATCTAAAACCGAGATCCCCCAGCCTCCCATAAAAGCCAAAACAATGCTAAGTCAAGAAATCCTATTGATTAAATAAAAGATTAACCAATCATCACATGCTATCAGTCTGCACTCAGCCTAACGAATTAATAATCAACCAACAGTCTTAATGTGTATGGGGTGGATGGGTGAAAGGGGTTTACTGATTCTCTTTAAAACTCTTTACAATTCCCATTCATATAATACCAGCCCTGACAGATCTAATAAATAAAGGATATGAGTTTGTGCTTATTGGATTTTCACAAGACAGAAATGGGTGGCATTTTGGCTTTGCTGGTATTTGACATAACATACAAGGAGATGAACAAGCAATGTATTGATTCTGAGATTGTTTGTAATAGCAGCACAAAAGGATCAAAAGCTTTATTTTGAGATTAGAAGTGATAATTTGAACTTTATTTGTTTTGTGTTTACAGCAGTTTCCTCTTCTGCCTTATTTTCTCATTTTGATGTTTGGCCCAGAAACCTTTGATAGGATTTTAAGCATTTCTTATTTATACTTTTTTTTTACTGGCTGGACAGACAATTCTTTGTACTGTTCTGGGAAATCCCATAAGCCTCGGCTTTATGTAAAGGGCAAGGGATCCAAGAAGATGAAGTTACTATCATAAAGTAATCTACTTGGGATAAAAGACTTGATTTTCTGTATTCAGAAATTCATTTTTCTATAGAGCGACTTCAAAAAGAGGTATGGTAACAATGGCTCATTCTGGTGGCAGAGGACTTTTAAAAGTAGAACAAGCAGTTGAAGAAAAATACACACTGGCAGAATATATAAAGGAAAGCCAAGAACCTGCTTTAATTGAAGTCAATAATTGGAAACTTCTCAAAGCACAGCAGACAAAGAATCAGTACAAGAAAACTGCACTAAAAACCAGAGCTGACAGCTGGCACAACAAAGCATTGCATGGGCAGTTCCTTGACAAAACTGAAGGAAAATTTGATAAGGAGAAGACCTGGTTCTGGCTCTTGAACAAATGCAATTAAGGCCAGGATCGAAAAATCAGCTGATGACCCAAAATGCAGACTGTGCAAGGAAGCTGTGAAACCATTGATCATATCCTCAGCTGCTGCAAGAAAATCGCACAGACAGACTACAAACAGAGGCACAACTCTGTGGCCCAAATGATTCATTGGAACTTATGTCACAAGTACTACCTGCCAGTAGTAAAGAACTGGTAGGATCATAAACCTGCAAAGGTAGTAGAAAATGAACACGCAAAAATACTGTGGGATTTTTAAATCCAGACTGACAATGTTTTGGAACACAATGCACCAGACATCACAAGTATGGGAAATAAAAAAGTGTCGCTATACCAGGTGACAGTCACATTGAGGAAAAACAACAGGAAAAACTCAGCCATTATTAGGACCTCAAAATCAAACTGGCATAACATCAACTGGGAGCCCCTCCCCCCAGCACCAACTGCTACTCTGGGTCAGAGTGAAGAGAGAAGGGGCCAGGAAGGCAGTTCCACCTTGTCTCCTGTTCTGTACTAATAATAGAATACAATATATTGTATATACATATATTTATAATATTATAATGTAATATAATATAATACTAATAATAATACAATATTATAATTATATCTTTTATATTACATATAATATTACTAATAATATTACAATATAATGGTATAGTACAATATAGTAATATATAATACTGATATTGTGCTAAGCTAATAATATAATATATTGTGTGAATATATATATATCTTGTAAGCTGCTCTGAGTCCCCTTCGGGGTGAGAAGGGCAGCATATAAACGTTGTAAATAAATAAATAAAATAAATAAATAATCTCTATGGGTGGTCCCAGTGGTGATTGGCAGACTGGGTGCCGTGCTAAAAGATCTCTGCCGGCATTTGGAAACAATAAACGTTGAAAAAATCATGATCTTTCAACCTCATAAGGCTACCTTACTTGGATCTGCATGCATCATTCAAAAATATATTACACAGTTCTAGACACTTGGGAAATGTTCGACTTGTGATTTCGTGATATGAAATCCAGCATATAGATCTTGTTTGCTGTGACATACTGTGTTTTTATGTCAGTAAAACAATAATTAATGGTGCCTGGCACCAGATTCTATTGTAATCATCATCACCATCCTCCTCATGGGTGCATAATTCCCCCTCCCCCCCAAAGTCAAAAAGACAGGATTTTAGCCCCAGTCTGGTCTGCATATGAGAGTGAAAACACAATTAAAATGTTGATTTCACTCACATTTGGGCCAGTCTAGAAATGGCCAAAGTGAAAGAACTCCAACACTTCTTCTCTTTCCTCCTTCCTTCTTCTACTGGCTCCTGAGGAGGAGGAGGAGGAGGAGGAGGAGGAGGAGGAGGAGGAGGAGGAGGAAGGGTAGAGTCAGGGAGGGAGTGAGGGAGGAAGAAAGGAAGGAAGATAGGTAGGCAGGGGGGGTGTTGCTTCATCTGCCAGAGAGCACTCTGGAGAGCTCTCTGCACCTGTGTGTTGCTGCCTTGGCCCTACTCTCAGCCTAGGGAGGAGACGGGCTGTCACATCTACAGGCTGAGAGTAGCATCAAGAAAGATGAGGACTAGAGGAAAGAGTCCAAGGAGCTGCATCCAACCCGTGGGTCTGGGTTTACCCATGACAGTGCTAGAGGCTAAATGAGAATAAATATATAGTATGTGTGGTGGGGAGAGAGATTGAGAGATTGAGGAAGAGAAAGTAGTGTAGATGTTGTGCAGCAATTCAGTTTCATGACTGGCCATAAATAGATGGAAATTTGACTGATGGTTCTGCCTCTGTATTGGCTGAGTCACTTACTTGTTCACTGTCAAGATTTGAAAAAGAGAGTCATGGGAATTGATGTAGCACTAAGGTAAACTCACATTACTGTAGCTAAGTGAACAAATACTGTTTCTTGACTCTTGCAGCTGAGATTTCTTCTCTCTTCTAACTCACCCTGGTCCCAGAGGTCATAGCCCTGTTCCTTAATAGTATGCTCATGGGGAAAGACCACCTTCTTAGCATTACAAGACTATTTGGTGTATCTGGCAAATTGAGTCTCAGTTAACTGCTGCTTGCCTCATGAGGATTCTTTGATTTTCTTTTAATTCACCATGATCTTTCAACAATTGCCAACATGGACCCAGTGGACTTGATGTGCTGCTGGATCTATATATATGTAAAGATATACACACACATCATACTAATTTTCTAGGTGGGCTTTACTCATTGGCACAGTCAAATTCTTGCTTTTTAAGGACAAAGCAAGTGCCGGAGTATCTCTCCTCTCCAGTTGCTGCTGTTTCAACTATTCCATATGTTTTTGGAAGATGAGATCTGGAATCTATTTCTTAACATTGTTTGTTCCTCCTTTAGCTTCATGTGCCGGTTTAGTTCACAGCACACACACCCTTCCAGCAGCAATTCATCACGGCCGATAATTCACTGGGCACCTTTTCACTCACAGATAAATCTTTTATTTATGAAATCGCACATTAAAGCATTTGTTTGTGGGAGAATTACAGGCATGCACAATGTGTAAACATAGCAACAAACTGAAGAAGAAAGGGTCAGCCAGATTTTTCACTTGATCAAATTGAAAAGAAAAAGGCACCTAGGGATAAAGGAGGATTCATTTCATCACTCTTTTCTGTATTTCACAGCAATACGTTGGCTGTGTACATTAAGAAGGCTGTCTTATCATAAAAGTGGGTTTTTAATTGAAGTGGATAATTAATATGTTTTAATGATAGAAAATATATCAATATTGTTTCAATAGAGAGGTTGCAAAAGAGGTAGGAGGCAAACATTGCTGAGTGTATCCTCTTCCTTATTTAGAATAGAGATCATGCTTATCACATTTGCGGATGATCCAAACAGAGGTAAAGCTTATCAAATTTGAAGATAACCCCAGATTAGAAGGGATAGCTAATGCCGAAGAGGATATGATATCCAAAATTAGCATAAAAGATTTAAGAGCTGGGCCAAAACTAACAACATGAATTTCATTTATGTAGACAGTATTACTATGTTATATATTCTTATAACTCTGTAGCACGACTCCCTCCATGGTTGAACGTGGTGTATATACTTCCGGATTTTGTCACTGGTCCTGAGGAAGCCCAGAGGGTGAAACAGTCTAGTGCAGGCACTTGCCTTACCATCGACTATTGAAGCATCCTTGGGATTTATTTTCCCTGGAATATTTTTCGATATTTATATCATTTTGGAAGATCGTCCATTTGGATTTACGTTATAGTGAAGACTTTAGAAACTTTGGATGAAAATGGACTTGATATTATGAACACTCTGGGACTGTCTGGTCATGAGTACACACTGAGAGGAATTTTCCTCCAGTTTGATAGAGACTTCTTGTGTTCCCACTTACCTGCATGCAAGCATTTGATTTGCATTGTTGTGATATTAACACTTCTGGAGTTACACTTATGATCAATTTAATAATATACTGTTATCATCTAATACTAATTGTGTTTATTACAAATGTTTATGCTCCCTATATACTATTACTTTCCCTCCCTCCAAGGCAGAAAATAAAGCCATGTGTTTCACCCGCTGTGGAAATGGCTTTCCTTTCTGCCTTGGAGGGAGGGAAAGCCTTGTCCACAGTGGGTTAAACTCCCGCTGTGTACAAGGCTTTCCCTCCCTCCAAGGCAGGAAAGAAAGCCATGTCCACAGCGGGCATTTCGCAGCTAAAGAAGGGTGAAAACGACATATGAGGCCTCTCCGATAATGGCAATGGAAATTTCGAAATAGTTTCCTAGACTCTGCTAGAAACCTGTTCAAAACTTTAAAACATCCAATAAACATCTGAAAATCAGATCTTTATGACGATGTGGCACAGGCCTACTCTCTAGTCTTCACTATTTTATTGAGACTGGTCATTGCTGTCCTCCCAAGAAGTAAACGTCTTCTGATTTCCTGGCTGCAGTTTGCGCATGCAGTAATTTTCATGTCTATAAATAAATGCAGATTTTCTCCCTCTATTTGCCAGTTATCAATCAGTCTGGTTATCAATCATAATCTTGGTTTTTTTAATGTTTAACTGCAACCCATCTTTTGCACTTTCTTCTTTCACCTTAGTTATAAGGCTTCTCAGCTCCTCCTCGCTTTCAGCCATCAAAATATTATCATTGGCATATCTAAGGTTGTTAATGTTTCTTCCACCAATTTTAACTCCAGCCTAGTATTCATCAAATCCCACACATTGCATGATGTGTTCTGCATCCAAGTTGAATAGGTTGGGTGAGAGTATACAGCCCTCCAGTACTCCTTTCCCAATCTCAAACCAATCTGTTGTTCTGTGGTCTGTTCTTACTGTTGCTA
This sequence comes from Anolis apletophallus, assembly GCA_030556195.1. Classification (NCBI taxonomy): domain Eukaryota; kingdom Metazoa; phylum Chordata; class Lepidosauria; order Squamata; family Anolidae; genus Anolis; species Anolis apletophallus. The sequence continues at coordinate 127,171,572 of JARBWK010000002.1, forward strand.
CTTGGTCATTATACAGATTCCTCAGGAGAGTGACTTGGTATTCCCATACCACCAAGAACTTGCCACAATTTATTATGATCCACACAGTGAAAGGCTTTAGAATAGTCAATAAAACAGACACCAATGTTTTTCTGAAACTCCCTACTTTCCTCTATTATCTAGCAGTTTTTGGCAATTTGGTCTCTCGTTCCTCTGCTTTTTCTAAGCCCAGTTTGTACATTTGGCAACTCTCGCTCCATGTATTGCTGGAGTCTACCTTGCAGAATCTTGAGCATTATTTAACATTTCCCTTTTTCTGGTATGGGGATATAAGTGGGTTTTTTTTACAATCTGATGGTCATCCTTGTGTTTTCAATATTTGCTAACATATGGCATGCATCACCTTGAGAGCATCATCTTTGAAGATTTTAAACAGTTCAGCTGGGATCTTGTCATCTCCTGCTTCCTTGTTATTAGCAATGCTTTTGAAGGCCCATTCAACCTCACTCCTCAGGATATCTGGTTCTAATTCACTCACCACACCTACAAAGCTATTCTCAATATTATTATCTTTCCTATACATATCTTCTGTATGGTCATGCTACCTTCTCTTGATCTCTTCAGCTTCTTTTAGGTCTTTGCCATCTTTGTTTTTGATCATGCCCATTTTTGCCTGAGATTTAACTCTGATGTTATTTTTCTGGAAGAGGTCTCTTGATCTTCCTATTCTTTTTTTTTCCATATAGATTTTTATTTGGTTTTATAGGGGATAGTGAGGGTAGGGAGGCATTCACATATACAGACAAGTGATATCACAGATCTGATCATGCTTATACCCGTGTCAAGGGATTGGGTTAGGGGCTAGGGATAGGGGGAGTGGATGGGGGTGGGGTGGTTGGAAAAAGCATAGGTAATATTGACTTCCCAAGGGTTTGGCCGAGAGCGTGATTCTGACTATAACTGTTCTTCCATATCCAAAGGTTGTTTCGGGTGGCGTCGATTAGAGTTCGTTTAGATCTATTCTGATGTTATTTCCTTCCTTTTGTAGGTATATCCTAAAGTCCTTCCAGTTCATCTCTTTTTTCTTCTCTCCATTATTTGTCCTTCGCCAGAGAGAGTCCATTTGTATTATCTCCATTGTTTTTAGGACCCATTCTTCTACCTGTGGTATTTTTTCTGTTCTCCAGTGTCTGGCAAGCGTTATCCGTGCGCATGTAGCTAATATAAAAAATAGTTTGTCCTGATTTGCATTCAGCCCCTTCCCCGTCATACCTAATAGGTATTCTTGTGGGCCTAGATTAACCTTTTCTCCCAATATCTTTTGTATCTCCCTATGGATGTTTTCCCAAAACTTCTTCACCTTTTTACAGTGCCACCATTGGTGTATGAAAGTTCCTATTTCTTTGTTACATTTCCAACATCTGTTGGACACCTGGTTATCGAATTTTGCTATTTTCGAGGGGTAAAGGTACCAACGATATTGCATCTTGTAGTAATTTTCTACTATTTCTGTGGCCGGACTGTCTTTGAGTTTTTTCTGCCAAATTTCCTCCCATTGATACATTGAGATGGTGTGTCCTATGTCCTGTGCCCATTTTATTTGGCACTCCTTGACCTGTTCGTCCTCCAGCTTCCATCTCAGAAGAATTTTGTAAATCTTACTAATATTTTTTTTTGTTTTTTTGATTATGGGTTCCCATATGAGGTCCTCCGTAAAGCCTATTTTTTTTATCTATTTTGAATCTTTCAAACACCTGATGGCACTGAAACCATGTCATCCCTGGGGATTCCTGCCTAATTTCTTCAAGTGTTTTTAGTTCTCTGTTGCCTGAGTTGGATTTTTTCAATAATTGTCTGTAGGTTAACCAAAGTGTTGAGTCTGCTAATTCTTTTCTTTGTCCTGCCTCTATCGGTGATACCCATAGTGGCACCTCAGTGAAGAATCTGTCCTTATATTTCTCCCAGGTTTTTATCAGCGCCGCCCGGATGATATGCTGGTTGAAGTTTTTCTCCGTCTTTTTTTTCTCATATATTAGGTAGGCATGCCATCCTGAGCGGAGATTGTGGCCCTCCAAAGTTGCAATCTGGGAGTTTTGAGGGAAGGCCCAGTCTTTAATCGCCGTCAGATTGGATGCATCGTAGTAGCATCTAATGTCCGGCATTCCCATGCCTCCTCTCCCTCTCTCGTCTGACATCTGCTTCAAACTTATCCTTGCTTTTTTGTTTTTCCAAATGAAGTTTCTTATGTCCTTGTCCCATTTTTTAAACAGGAAGTCAGTTCTGATAATTGGAATGGTTTGAAAGAGGAAGAGGAGTCTTGGGAGCACCGACATTTTGATCGTGGCTATCCTTCCTAGCAGGGAGATGTTTTTATGTTTCCAAATTTCGAGGTCTTTCCTTATTTCTTTCCAAAGTTGTTCATAATTGTTTTTTAATAATTGGGTGTTATTGGCGGTTAGTGTGACTCCCAGATACTTCACTTTGGTTGCTACTTCGATACCCGTTAATAATTGTAATTGCCCTTTTTCTTTTTCCCCCAAATTTTTAGTTAGTAATTTAGTTTTCCCTGTGTTTATTTTAAAGCCCGCTTTTGTTCCAAACTCCTCCAATTTATTCGTCCACTTTTTTATGTTTTTTAATGGGTCTTCAATTATGCATACCATATCATCTGCGTAGACCCTTAACTTAATGCTCTCCTTCATTATTTGTATGCCTTTGAGTTCCTTGTCCGTATTTATGTTTCTCACTAATGTTTCTATTACTAGAATAAAAAGGAGTGGGGACATAGGTCAGCCCTGTCTGACTCCCCGGTTTATTTGGAAGGGTTTTTTGCCTGGATGACCATTTATTATTGTGATTGCCGATTGTTTATGGTATAATGTTGTTACTATTTTCTGGAAGTAATATCCCATATCTAGCTCTTTGGTAAGGCATTTGATATAGTCCCAGCTAATTTTATCAAATGCCTTCTCGGCATCTATAAAGAGTAAGGCAGCTTTTTTTTCGTTGTGGGTCTCATAGTATTCTATAATATCGATCAATGCTCTGGTGTTTTCTTTTAGTTGTCTCCCCGGGATAAAACCCTTCTGATCCTGTGATGCCCAGTCTTTCAGAAAGGTCTTCAACCTTTCGGCCATAATTGTGGTGAATATTTTATAGTCTATATTAAGCAGAGAAATTGGCCTATAGTTTTTTGGATCCTCTGTTTCTCCTTTTTCTTTATATATCAAGGTGATGTTAGCCATTTCCCATGTTGGGGGTATCCCGTTTCCCTCTCTTATTCCGTTAAACATTTCCAATAACCGGGGGGTCAGCTCAGATTTGTATGTTTTATAAAAAATGGCCGTAAAGCCATCAGGGCCTGGGGCTTTGTTATTTTTTTGGGTGTCGATACTTTTGTCAATTTCTGCCGTCGTGATGGGATCGTTTAGCAGTTTTCTTTGTTTTTCTGTTATTTTAGGGATTTTTAGTCTAGAAATATAATTGGTTATTGATTCTTTTGTTATGTTTTCTCTTTTGTAAAGATCAGAGTAGAACTTATTGAATAGCTTCTCAATTTCCTCCTCCTTGGTGGCGGTTTTCCCGTCACTCTTTATTTTGGTTATGTAGTTTCGTGCTCTCTTATCTTTCAATTTTTTTGAGAGCCATCTTCCTATCTTATTTGCATTCTGGTAATAGTTTACTTTTATATACTTTAGCTTTCTTTCTATGTTCTCTGTTTGGAGGAGTTGGAGCTGTTTTTTCAGCAATTCTATCTGTCTTATTGTTGTTTTTTTCCCTGGGTTTCTTTTAGCCATCTCTTCTTTTGTCATTAATTCTTTTATTAGTTCTTCCTCTTTTTTTTCCATTGTTTGTTCTTTCTGCTATTAAGCTGGATTAGATAACCTCGTAAAACCGCTTTCATTGTTTCCCATTGATTTATTTTGCTAGTGTCCTCTCCCTGATTTATTTTCCAATACTCCTGTAATTGCGTTCTTATCCAGTTGATGTCGCTTTCTTTCCTTAATAGACTATCTTTTAATCTCCATCTAAATTCCTTCCTCCTGCCTTTAAAGATTAACTCCAGAGCATTATGATCTGAGAATAGATTTGGTAATATTTCTATTCTTTTCATTCCTGTTAACAGAGTTTTTGATGTCCAGACCATATCCAGACGGGCCCAAGTCTTGTGTCTTGCAGATAGATGTGTGTAACCTCTTTCCTCTCCCTTATGGTGCCGCCAGGCATCGATCAGATTAAAGTTTCCTAACTCTTGTAAGAATTTTTTGGGAAGTTGGGTACTGTTGATTGTTTTGGCCCTCTTGTTTTCCAGATGGGTTTTATCTATCTGGGGGTCTACTACTCCATTGAAGTCTCCTATGATGACCAATTCGTCATATTTCTGATTTTTAATCTGCTTTTTTAGCTCTTTTATGAATTTTACTTTCGGACCATTAGGGCAGTACACATTGCATATCAACAAATTTAACTCATTTATTTCAACAAAAATCCCCAAATATCTTCCCTCCATATCCTTAAAAGCTAGATTTGACTTTACCCTTGGGTTAACATACGTTGCGACGCCTCGCTTTTTCCCCTCCCCAACAGAGTAAAACACCTTTCCAAGTTTTGGTTGTTCCAAAAGTCTCACATGTCTGCTGGATATATGTATTTCCTGGAAGGCTATCACATCGTAGTTTTTCCCTTTTAAATATTCTACTATTCGTCTCCTCTTGGGGGGGGGGAGTTCCATCCATTGATGTTATTGGAATAAATCTTGAGCGATGTCATCCTGTAATTCTATATCTCTTACATCTTCTTGGGTTTCATCTGTTGTTGCCACTAATTGGTAATTCTCAGGCGAGAATTTGCGAAGTCTTTTTAGACTTTTTTGTAACTGCAGGGCCGGGGGATCAATCTCTTCCAGCATATTCTCGGCTTCCTCCTCCTCTTCTTCTAGTTCTCCTTCCTCACCATCCTCTTCTTTGTCTCTCTCTCTCCATGTATCTCGTCTTTGGTTTGGCGTATTTGCCTCTCTTTGTCCGTGGCTCTCTGCCTGTTCCTTTTCAAAGTATTTGTGATGAAAGGCTCTTGCCTTATCAACAGAGCTGAGCCAATGTTTGGTTTCTCTGAAGGTGACGGTGAGGCCTTCCAGTTTCTCCCACCTGAACCGAATCCTTTTCTTTTTCAGAATCTCTGTCAAGAAGTTGTATTTTCTTCTTCTGATCAGTGTTTGGCGGGATATTTCCTTCATGAATATTACTCTCTTGTCTTTGAAGAATATTGGTTTCTGTGCACTTTTTTGGAGAATGATGTCTCTCAAGTTCTTCCTTGCAAAGGTGACGATAGTGTCTTTCGGCGTGTTATGTTTCTTTGCATATTCTGTTCGTAGACGGTACACTCTGTCTATCTCAGTATTTAAGGTTGTTTCATCTGTCTCTGTTAGTTCTCCAATGATTCCAATTATTATTCTTCTAATGTCCTCGTCTCTGGATTCCACTAGATTTCTAATTCTTATTTGGGATTCGAGTGCTTTATTTTCCAGCATCTCTACCTGATCTTGTAATCTTTGAGTGGATGCCTCCACCGTGTCCATTTTATTTTCCAACTTTGCTTGTGACTTGTACAGCAGTTGGTTGTCCCTTTTCATTCTCTCCATGTCGTCTTTTAGTGTTTTAAATTCCTCTTTCATGTCTTTTTTCATGCCTCTGATCTCTATCTGTAACTCTTGATGTTGTTTACTCTGTTGCAATGCCAGGTTTCGGATCTCTTGAAGGAGAGTGTCCTTAAAGCCCAGGTCTTCAGGGAGTGATTCCCTCCGTACACCCCCTCTAACTCCATGGCTCACTTTTCCCCTGGACGATTGCATTTTGTCTAGTCTGAAGAAGTTTCTTAGTGGGCTTATTGGGTTTATTTTAGGTTTATTTTGGGGTTGGTTCAGTTTGATTATGAACTTACGTCAGCAAGTTGTATTGTCTTACCTGCCTGGACTGGCACCTGTCAGTGTCTCTTGTTCCTTCTGTTCTCCTTTATTATCCTCCCTTCTAGAGTTCTCTGGAGTGGGTTGTCCCGGTGTTCTCGTTTCGTCTTGTTTCTGCTTCTTGAATCCTCCTTGTTGTTTAAATGTTGTATATTATGGGGTGTCCGGTTTCTTTTCCTCTTCCTTCCTGGCCCGAATATCTCCCGCGAGACTCTCAGACGAGATTCTCGTGGGATTTCAGTGAGATTTCCTCCAAGTTTGGTGGGGGGGGGCGCCTCTTCCCGTTCCCGTTCAGAGTACCGCGATAGTTCGATGCGCGTTTTCAAGGACGCGTCTTCACCACGCGGTTGTCTCTCTCCCTTTCTTTCCCCGCTACCTCCCCACGGGCCCGGCTCTCTCAATCGGAAGGGCAGAGAAGCCGAAGTTGGTCCACTTTGGGGGGGGTCCACCGCTTTTCCAGGCACCTCCGGCCCAGGGGGGGGGGTCGCCCACGCTGCTCACGCTGCCACTCACCGGGTTTCGGCCCCGGACGGGCCTCCGAGGGGTCTCTCTCTCCCTTCCAGTCGCTCCCCCAGTCTTCAGGTCTTCAGGTTAGTTGGTGTTTGAAATCGGACCTCGGGATGTTTCGCGGATTGTTTCTTTGGTGCTGAAGGTTTATCTCTCTTCTTAAGTCTGATATGCCATCAGTTTGTCGGCTCTTCTCCCTTGTGGCTCTTGAGCTCCCTTGCCTTGGAACAGATGGCTGTTGTATACTTTTCTTTGTTCTTTGTTGTTGCTGGTGCTGGTCGCCGGGGGAATGTCTAAGAACCTGTCGGTTCCCTTCCATGAGAGGAGGGCCTAAACCCAAGGGCCGTTGCCGGGCGGACTCGTCTGCCTCCTTGAGGGGGGCTCGACTTGCCACCATCGACCGGACCCCTCGGATTGACGCCCCTTGGTGCCTCAATCCGCACCTTTGGGGAAGGGTATTGTCCCCTTGGCCCTTCCAATCTGGATGTCTCTCCGGAGCACCGGTGAGGCACGTCTTCCTCCAAATGGCGACCAACCGGAAGATCTTCCTATTCTTGTTTAGAATTAGTTCCTTATCTCTTCTGGCTAACTTCTGGAATTATGCATTTAATTGGGCATATACCTCCTGTCACTGTTTTCTTTTCTTTTCTTTTCTTTCTTTCTTGGGTTACTTCCAGTGTCGCAGCAGACAACCATCTTGCCATCTTGGTTTTCTTTTTCTTTGGGATGTACTGTGTTGCTTGTATAGGAGGCCTTAAATAGATAAGTCAACCCACATAGAATTCACAATGGTTCTGTGGAAATACAGAGCTTTGGCTTTTTCCTATTTAGAGTAACATCCAGATCTCCACATTAGTCTGAAGTGCTCTGAACAGAATTAAACCAATTTAATGTGATCAGGAACTAATGGTAATTAGTCTTTATCAGCTTGATTAATTTCATTATTCAAAATTCAGTAAAGTTTTGTTGTGTACCCTTATTAGTAGTTAAATTATAATCTATTTCTTTCACAAAATATAATGCTATCATCTTATTAAGAACGGTTTTGTAGGATACAGTTGAAAGTCAAAGTACACAAAGTATAAGTTGCAAATGCTTTACAAAGTATTACAGCTTTTTTACCAGTGAAACTAAATGTGAATGGAAAACCAGTGAAATATACTCAGCCTTGTTTCCTGTTCTGTTTCCATTTTTCAAATAATCTCTTTCCTCCCAAGGGCTTTAGAATGCATTTTGAACTTAACAGAAAAAAGACCAAAGAGGGAAATTTGAAACAGAGAAATGGTGGGCAGGGATACATTTAATGATGTGTCCTTCCAGCTTTCCTCCATTCATGATATCCCTCATTGGTAGAGCGTCTTCTGGGTTCCCAATCAACCATTAAACACATATGCATCTTCTTAAGTGATGTTTCTTAAATGTGTTTTATAATAGAAATTGTTGTGCCTAATCATAATTGTAATGCACACTCTTCTTAGCTAAGTAAGTTTTTTTAAAAAAAAACCTGCTTGAAGCGTTCCTTTTCTTTCATCTGTTGTCTCATGAGCAGAAATGAACTTGGATGTTGAATTTTATCTCAACTGATAAACATTCATGCCCTGAGATGTTCTGCAGGCTTAATTACTGTAGAAGGGGTCAGTATCTAACAGGACTTCAAATAATTATATTCTAGTTTCTGTGAAAATGCATTCAGTGTTTTGTACCTTTATTATAATGGGATTTCTCTCAGCCTGTTCTTGCCACCCTACTTTGCTTAGCATGAAAGTGGAACTTACGTCTCTAAAGGGGATTTATTTGCCAAGTCCTTCATATTCTGACCCTCTTCTCATTAGTGCCTTGGGAAGTGAGAGAAATGTCTAATCCCTATAATAGTTGAGACTTCCAGGTTTCATTTGGTGTGATGACATGAACAACAAGCCTTCTTTGCTCCTTTTCATTTCTACTTTGCACCTGCTTTGAGTATTGAAATCTTACATTTATCATTTCTACGCAACAATACAGTGAAAAGATCTCATTATAGAAGTTGGGAGAGGATGATGTCTCTCACTCTTTTCTTACTCTCCAGTGTATAGTAAGGTCTTTTCCATTGACTGGTGCTATGACAATAATAAAGTAATGGATCCTTTGTCTTTCCCTTTCTGTTCTTTTTTGTACTGGGATTTTCTTGTATCAGATTCCGATCAATGTAGAGGTAATTATAAAAATATTAAAATTCCTCATATTTGTTGTCAATACACTTCCCTTTTAAGTCATGTTGAGAAAGAAAATGCAGCCATCCTCTCATTACTCTAGCATCACCACTATTATATTTCTTTATATCCTCTTTTTGTTTTCCAGTGAGGACTTGAGGCAACTTCCAAAACTAGACATTTTAAAACCAGTTAAAACAATATAAAATACTTTCAACCATGCCATGCAAACAAACTGTACAAAATTGAGTCCCAATGGCTTTAATAAAAAAGTCATATTTTGACTTGGCACCAAAATGATAATTATGTATTCTTTTACAGCAGGGGGTTGAACCAGATAGTTCCTGTGGTCCCCTCCAACTTTGTGAGCATATGATCTTGGATAAAACAGCCTTGTATTTTTCTATCCTTTTATTGTTTCAGTAACTTTGCATCTCTTCATGAAGCAGCCAATAACATTATGTACCTAGCAGTGCCAATTTCCTCTTAAATACGTAGTCATTCAGATTACTAGCATGTCACTGTTTATGCCACTGTTCCAGGAAGGCTTGCCAATTTTTCATACAGCCTCCGTGGCTGTATCCTTGGCAGCAGTTTAATCTGCTGTGATTATCAGGTGATAATGTTTTCATGCAATAAAAGCTTTGTCGATGATTTCTGAAAATCAAGCTGCAGTTCAACAAACAGTAATGATCCAGACTAATTTGTTCAATGGTCAGTTGAGAATATTAGATCCAGGAGCAGCCAAAGTTCTTTCATTCAGCTATCTCATAGAGCCACCAGCAAACCTGTAGCTGAAAAGGCATGCCTTACAATGGGCATTAAAAAAACAATATCAATTTTAAATTGCACTGCTTTTGTCAAATCCTAACTAGTTAGAAAAATCCTAACAAAATAGCTTTGCACACTTTTGTCCATTGTAAACATTTTCAGTACTTTAAAATTCTGCCTTGAAAAGCTTACACTGCTCCTATTTTCTTCCTTATTTTTCTGTCAAGCAAATAGTTGCTTCCTCTGCAGACAAAGAAAATTAGTAGATGATCTTCAACTGGAAAACTGGATCAAGTTCTTCCTATTTCAGTATGTGATTTCTGCATATTGGTAAGATGTTGAAATATAAACTTCAACAAAATCTTGCACTGGCCAAATTCAATAAGTATAGGTATTTCCAACATGGAAAATAAGGAACCCCTTGTTGTTTTTCTTGTTTTAAAATAGGAGTATCTCTCTTGCAGCACTATAAACATAGTTCAGCTAATTCCATCCCAAAAGTTATAAAAACACTATCAATGTATGAATTGTGGACTCTGAGATTAGAAGTGTTATTAAATAACTTTAAAATAGGACTTTCCAAACCCTGAAGGGGGAGGGAGAGAAGTTTGCCTCCCCCTATGAAAAATGGGACGATGGTTCCTTCCTGGAACCATCTAGACCAGGGGGCGTGGCCGGCCTTTAGCCGACCCGCCCCCTGGAAATGCTTATTCTGAACAGAGGTTCGGAGGGAGGAAGACGTGCTCCCTCGAACCTCCTGCCAAGAAGAGAAGAAGACCAGGAGAAGACGGAGGTCGGTATTGGGGGCCTGGGCAGGGAGGGGGTTTCCTCCCCCCCTGCCCCCCACGCCCCCACCACGGCCTGGCTCGGGGAGCTCCCTGGTGGGGGGCAACTCAACGGGAAAAGCGGTGCGCTGGTTGCGGGCGCAGCCGCTTTCCCCCCGCGGCAGGCCTGGGCCAGGCCCATTTCGGCCCGGCTCTGACGGGCCTTCGACGGAGGCCGCCCCCAGCATGCGGAGGCTGCGACGGGCTTGGGCCTTTCCCCTTGGCCCTGTTGTGCCGCGGGTGTGGGGGGGCAGCGGGCCTGATCCCTTTGGCTCCCTCCGCCCGCGGCGCGCTGATAGGGGCACTGCCAGGGCCCGGCGGCCCGGGCCACCGGGGCCGCGGCCGGTGGGGGGCGGGCGCCAGGGGCGCCCTTTTTTCTTTGACCTCCGCGCGCACACCTCGGGCGGCCGCGGGGGAGGTAAAAATGCTCCAGCCGATGAGGGTGGGGGGGGGAGCCGGCTGGCATCATGGCGGCGCTTCCCCCTCTTTCCCGTGGCGCGGAGCAGCAATCTTTCAGAGGTGAAGGTGGTTTGAGGGGGGGGGTGAAGGGTTGCCGCTCGTCCCCTCACCACCCCCCTCTCTTTCTCCCAGGCTAGGCCTTGCCGGTGGGAATGGGGGTGGCATCCTGGGGCCCTGTGGGGGGATTTAGGGGGGGGGGCCGCCATTTTGGCACGGGGTGGGAGCTGCCTCGTGGCTGCTACAAAATGGCGGCCCCCATGGCCAGCCACATGGCATGGCGGCCATTTTGTTTGTGCGAGGCCCATGTTTCCCAATGGCAATAGAGGGCATGGGGGGGGGGTTGGTCAGGACTAATTTTAAATGGCACTGCCCTCCCCCCTCTTTTATATTAGGCCAGGGGGTGGTTGTTTGTTGATCATTTGTTGATATTAATTACTAATTTTAGTTGGGGCTGTTTGGATAAGTAAGCTCCTGACTTTTGGTCTGGCTGGCTGTTGACCTAAACCTTGCAGTTGTTGCACTTTGGGTCCTAGGCTCAATGTTTTTTGGATTTAGCTATGAAATTGTGTATTGATAAACTGGTAGTAATGATCTAATAACGATTAGATTAACTTAATAGTGTTACATAATTAATAATATTATATATATATATATATATATATATATATATATAAACACTGCATTGATCAACAACAGCAACTGTACTTGATTGCATAAGGGGATACATACTGGTTTATCTGGACGATTAATCAAGTTACGAGACAGGTTTATTAGCCACATGGAAAATTGCTGGGGGATGCCCTTATTGGTGCCCAGCCAGCAACTGGAAATAACGCGACATGGCACTGGGCGTGGGGCCCTCACGGCTAACTAGCCCTGGGTGGGGCTCATTTGGAACTGGTATTTAACAGTCGCTGTGTGTTATTTTTTCCTAGGATGGCTCCCAAGAAGAACGTACCAGGCCCGAAGGGGAAGGGCCCAGCCGAGAGGACCGCCGCTAAATGCTCCCTGCCCCCAGATGTGACGTCTTCGGACGACGACGAGCCGACCCCAGCCGACTTGACCGCGCTGATGGTGCGAATGAGGGATTTTGAGAATCGGTTGGGACTGGGGGTGGGGGAGGTGAGCCAGCGACCCACGCGGCATGCTAGCAGGAAGTTGATAGTGAAGCATTTAATGTCTCGCATGTCTCGCCTAGAAGCCAGTGTCGGTGCCAGAGTGCAAGGTGAAGGACAACCCCCGCAGGAGGCTCCGGTTCCAGAACACCAGGACGAGCCACCGGCCAGCGTGGAGCCCATTATCCCGCCAACCGCGACTGGGCAGTTGGGTCCGGTTTCCGTTCCGGCGCCTGTGACGGTGCAGGAGGAAGTCCTTCAGATGCCGCTGACTGAGACAGCCACCACTTCTACGGGTATGAACACCACACTTACATGGCCCTGGGATCAGGGACACTTGCATCACTCAACGCCAAATCGCAGCACTCAGTCGGAAGCGGGCACATCAGGGTGTGAGGCTAGTACTAGTTCATCAGCTCTGGCTGTGCCTGCTCCGATGCTGGAGGCTGCTAGGACAGGGCCGGCCAATCAATTTTGGGGAACAGATAAGTGGCCCCAAGAGGCGACTCCGGTTTTGTCGGTCACGGAACTGGCCTCACATCTAACTCAAAAGGTTATCGACAAGGTCCAGAGGAATGAATATGTGGACATATTCTCTCTCTATTACAGGGACCTAGACAAAAAAGGGAAGGAAGATTTGGATGAGGAGGCTAAAGAAAAACTTAAAAAACGAAAAGTTGAGCAAACATGGGAGAATTGGCTGGCCTGTTACATGATTTACATGGCCTTGATAGTCGATGTTTCACCCTACAGGGCTATGTCTTTAGTGATATATCAGAATATTATTTATAATGCCCACACTGAGTTTCCAGGTAACATATGGCTCGAATATGACAAACGCTTCCGTTCCAAGGCGGCGAGCCGGCCCAACAAGCGGTGGGACCTTATAGATAATCAGCTCTGGTCGGAGGTAATGCAGTCGACCAAGACCGCATTCAGCCAGAAAGCTGATAGCGGGCACACAGTCCAAAACTTTAAAAAGGGTCAGCTCTTTCGGCAGGCAGCCCCGCAATCTCAGCCCCAGCGTAGGCCGATGTGCTGGGAGTTTGCATCCCAAGGGGCATGTAACAAACCCAATTGTAAATACCTACACGCCTGCCCCATATGTTTGGGAATGCACTCAGCCAAACACTGCAATAAACAAAGGCCCAATCGGGCAACAACCGGGAGGTCAGCCGCCGGGAAAAAACACCACATCCCCTTCTTTTCCAAAAGGGCCCCAGTCCAGTTAAGTTAGATCAGTTGGTTTATTGGTTGCAGTCGTACCCCGACAGGGCGGCGGCAGCATATTTATTTGAGGGTTTTAGTTATGGATTTCGAATTCCAGCTCATGGACCACGCATGCCAAGGATGGCGCCAAACCTTAAATCGATAGTGGGAATGGAGACAATTGTACAACAGAAAATTGATAAGGAGCTTAGTGAAGGACGGGTGTTGGGTCCTTTCGCATCACCGCCCACGCCTCAGTTTAGGGTTTCCCCGCTAGGCATAGTACCCAAGAAGGCCGAAGGGGAGTTTCGCCTCATTCATCATCTGTCATATCCCAGGGGCAGTTCGGTGAATGACGCAATACCAGAGGAACTATGCTCTGTTCAATATACATCTTTTGACAGGGCAGTTTCCATTGTTAAAAAATTTGGTTCGGGCGCTGAATTGGCAAAATCTGATATCAAGTCCGCCTTTAGGCTGCTCCCAGTGCACCCCCTAGATTTTGAGCTATTGGGTTTTTATTTCCAAGACTTTTATTACATGGACCGTGCTTTGCCCATGGGCTGCTCCATATCGTGCGCAGCCTTTGAGACCTTTAGCACATTCATTGAGTGGGCTACTAAGAAGAAATCGGGCCAAGCGGGTGTTGTGCACTACCTTGATGATTTTTTGTTCGTCGGGAAGTGCGGGTCGGGTGACTGCCTTGCGCTGTTACAGGTCTTTCAACAACTTACCGCGGAAATGGGGATCCCGTTAGCTAAAGAGAAAACTGAGGGCCCACAACAAGTGTTATCCTTTTTGGGGGTGGAGCTAGACACAGTTCAGCAATTTTCCCGGTTGCCTCCTGATAAGGTGGCAGACCTGAGTCAGAGGGTTCAGCAATTTTTAGTGTGTAAAAAAGCAACCCTTAGGGAATTCCAAACATTAATTGGACATTAAAATTTTGCATGCAAGGTTGTGGCACCAGGAAGGGCCTTTTTACGCAAATTGTGCGACGCCATTTCCGGGGTAACCTTGCCCCATCATCATATTCGAGTTACCCGGTCTATAAAATTAGACTTGGAAATTTGGCTAAATTTTTTATCCAAATTACACCTAAGACCCACGCATGCGGGAGATGCCAGCAGTGTTCAAGCATCTATTCTGAAAAAGAAATCTATATCCAGAGTATATCACAAACGATTAAGTTCAAGGAATTTTTCAGTTGCAAAAGTCAAAGATGCGTCTATGGGTTGGTCTTCCCGTGTGGGCGGGTCTACGTAGGAATGACCAGCCGAATGATGGGAGTTAGAGTTGGGGAACACAAGTCAAAAATCAGGAAGTTTTCCGAAGATTCTCCTCTTTACACCCACTTTAAAACCCATGGACATGGTCCCAATGATTTGAGATTCTTCGGTCTGGAAAACGTTCAAGTACCACCGCATGGGAATGTTGAAACATATTTACATAGGGCCGAAAATCGCTGGATAATTTTCCTACGTAGTGAGATTCCCTCCGGTTTAAATGAAGGGTTAACCTTCAGGGAATTACTGTATTAGATCCAGGTTGGAAGTAATTAGGTTAATGAGCCACCCCGCTTGGTGTAAACATGGTTATAATCCCTAGTAAGATCTGCTATACTCGCTTTTGCCATAGGCCCTTCGGCGTCATGGGGATTGATCCGCATTGAATAGGTATGCCAGAATTCTGTGTTATGTAGTTGTATGATGGATGTATTACATGATGTATTGATAATTTAGCCACTGTTAGGGATCATTGTGATCCATTCCTTGTGTTGTAATTTGAGAGTTGCCTTCAGGACCTCTTAGAGGCCCACCCTATAGGGGTTCAAGCTAATATGTTGATGTTATGTTACAGACTATTGAATGCCGTTTGGGTATGCTGCTGTGGGAACCAGATTTGGGACTACACCGAGCCTTGAAAAAGACCTATTTGGTGGGTCGAAACGAGAGATTGGAGTTCTCTGCTAATGTGCCTCATCGGCTGTGTACACCCATCTGTGTATTTCCACCACCCCCGCCACCCGTTATAGCGTTATACTGCCGGAATTGGGATACTGACGGCCTGGGGTGGTACACCTTGTGTTTCCAGACACGGCTTATTGGAATGTTGGATAATTTATGCTTTACCTAAACACCACGGAAATGCCAGCACTGTGAACATTTGTATGGACTGTATGTTTATGGCACGTGGATGATAAAAGACATTTGAGTTATGGACATTGAGATTGGACTCTTAATTCAATAATCCCATTGGGGAAGTTATTGCTCTTTTGATTGATACAGAGACCTGTTGGTCCTTTGCTTTCGTTTGATTATTGACACTCCCCTGTTTGTATTACACTATTGGTTGAAGGCTCAGGGCCTTCCCGATGGGACCAATGATTTTCGGCTACACAAATTGATGGCAGGGTGGTCAAACCAATATAGGCGGCCCAAAGATGATAGGTGTAATGATGTCGATTATTTGTGTGTAAATGTTGTATAACATATGTTAAATGTATGTTGTTTTGTGTAGTTCAAAGGAATATCCTATGAATTGTTGATGTGGGTGAGACAGAAGGGAGGCTTGGCAGAAGCTCTGAAGAGCTGTCGCCATAGCAACCAGGGCCAGAGCCTTTTAGAATGTTCAAGGTATGAATTTTACAGTTGGTGAAGAGCGGTTGGAAGCCAACTGCCATGAGAGGGGGGAGGAGTTTGTTTTGAGTTAGTTGGTCTTAAGGACTGTAAGAGAACAGTTCAGTCTTTAGTTAGTCTTAAGGTCTGCAAGAGAGCAGTCCAGTTTTATGGGTGTAGAGACCCTAGTTAAAGATGGATGAGTCCAGAGGTCTATAGAGGGTTAGTGGGAACCCTATAGTATAACCCCATTTGTGTTTTGTGTAACAGAATAAGTTTGTGCCTCTGAGGAAGTATAAAACCAATCAAGATTTGTACCCATTTGTGTCATAATAAATTATTTACATCTTAAAAGAAAAACACCTCTGTTAGTTCTTTTATTGGTGGTGGCCCTCAAGGTCAGTGGTCAGACAGACAAATGGTGGCAGTGTGGTCAAGTAGTTACTGAGAAATTTAAAGTCTCTGCAATTCAATGGTTAGTGGGGGAGATAGTCTACCCTGCCATAAGACAGAAGTTGCTGAGGTAACTTCGAGGCCCCCTTGCATTTAGGGTTAGCAGTTTGGATTCCGAAAGATTGTCCAGTCTGAGGCCGGTCAACAAGGGGTTGTCACAATAGGGAACCTTTAACTCCCGACATCCTGAAGGGTCTGCACCACACCTGGCCAAAGTTGTGCTCGTCGGATTACGAAACATTGTTATTCCATTCAGCGGGGCTTACGGCCTTTTTTGGGGCACTTAGAATAAGTGAATTGGTTGCTAAGTCGAAAACTGATGCTTCCCATAGTCCTCTGCTTTTTTCAGACGTGGCGTTGATACAGAATGCCTTACAAATTGGAATTAGGATATCTAAAACGGATCAGCAAGGTAAAGGCAGTGCGATTAGTTTAACTAGCTGTAGCGATGTGGACTTGTGTCCAGTAGGGGCCATGTCTCAATACCTGGCTGTTCGAGCATCCAAGCCCGGGTACCTTTTTTGTCATTCTGACGACACGCCTTTAACTAAATATCAGTTCTGGATGGTCACGAACAAAGTGTTAAAGCTTTTGGGGCTTGCACAGCACAAATTTGGCACCCACTCTTTTCGTATCGGGGCGGCATCAACGGCATCTGAGATGGGATACACTGTCGACAGAATTAAGTCTTTGGGCAGATGGAAGTCAAATGCGTATAAGGGCTACGTTCGTTCAAAGTTAAGTTAAAAATGTTATATTGTTTCAGATCCGATGCAGCCGGCGCATAGGCGAAACGTCCTGGTATGTGGTCATAGCTACATCCATTGGGCAGGGCGGCATGCCCAGCGGACTTCCTATGGCCGGCATTTGGGTTTTTCCTCCACCGCTGTGGTCGAGTGGAGAGGAAAAAGAGGTATGTGTTGGGAAGGCTTGATCCCATTTTTGTTAGGCGTCAGGGGCTCACAACCGCCTGACGTCTTGGTCATCCACCTCGGTGGAAATGACCTGGGTCTCCTAGCAGGTAGGCCGCTCTACCAACAGGCTAGAGATGACATTTTTCGAATTTGGCGGCACTGGCCGCATGTTCATATTGTTTGGTCGGCCATCATACCACGGCTCAGGTGGGCCGGTGGTGGTGACGTTCGTCGACTGGAGCGAGCACGGAAACGTGTGAACCGGGCCATGCGAGCCTTTTTGTCGCATGGCAATGGTTCATACATTGGTCATAACAATATTTCACACCAAAATCTAAATTTGTACCGGGCAGATGGTATTCATCTCTCGGAGGTAGGTAACAATTTGTTTTTGTCCAATTTGCAGCTTGGGATTCAGTTGGCGTTAGAGAGCTTGGTGGGGGATATGGACTAGGTGGACACCTGTCCACATCGGTGGCGGAAAATAGACAGGAGTTTGCAAGTTGTCTTCATACAAGCCCCCCCCCCCCCCCACAGTTCAGGATGGGGGGTGGGTCATTTGTTCAAACACTCACTCGGATGGTAGATTCGGTGAGGCAAGGCTTAAGGGCATACAATGACAGAGTCCGATTGGGACATTTTTCAGACATACACTTCTGTCCACTTGTTTAACTGTTGTTTGGTTTTGGTTAGGGACAAAAGAGGTTTTTTGCCACTGGTAGCCGAGGGGTATAGCCGACTGGGATACCTCCTCGGCTTTGTCACCAAGTTCCTGATTCCTACTAGTTTAGTTTAAGACTGATTTAAATAGGTAACAATTTACAATAAAAGTTGCCCATAATTTGAACCCAACTGTACTTGTGTGGTCTCGTTATTTCAGGGGTGGGCAGGCAAAAAAAGTCTAACATTTTGTGGTTTCACAGTGGACTTTTATAAAACTATGAATAAAGATCTAATTCTATACCTGTTCCAATAAGCGTATACAATAGTTTTTCAAGGAAATAAATTCTAGATTCTTGAAAACTAACAAAAATAGGTATTATCCCAAAACCAGAGCATGATACTTTTCACAGACTGTTACTTTGTTGAGCCAAAAGCAGAAAATCTTCTCAGCTATATTTCCCAATAGCATAAATTAGATCATAGCATTTATGTCCACTCAGATCAGAATGGGTTCATGTCTAGCTTGCAATAAGCAAAACACTAAATAAAATTCATGCAATCAGGACGAAAATTACTTTTCTTTTCAGTATTCAAGTAGCTCAGAAATTTAATAATTAAATATCATTCCAATGACTATCCTGTGACTACAAAATAACATTTAAGTACTTAAAAGAGGAAAAATCAAAATCTGGAGGAAAATTGTTGTGCTTAAGGAATATATTCCCCTCAGACTTTGAAACTATTCCACAGGGACCTAATGCAAAGATTGTGGGGAAAAATTGCAAAACTCTTTAAAAAAATTGATTGCTTCAAATAAATCACTGGGGTTTGTGAAAGGAGTTGAAAATATACCATCCCTCTAGAGAGATTCGTTATATCACCTCTTAAAATATTATGAAACATTTCAGTTGGTTTCTGCCTGGGTCCTCATACAGAGATACTTAGAACAGGTTTCATATTGTCCTTTAATTTTTCTTCCAAAATCCTTGTACGTATCACTTTATTGGCACAAATTTTGTCATGCTTGTCCTTTGCATCTGTAGCTTCTTATTGATCACCTGCTGCAGTGCTCCACGGGCATGTTTTATGACTTACAAAACTTTAATTATTATTGAAAAAGGTGCTGCCTGAAAATGTGGCAGGACAGTAGTCACTAGAGATTCTTCCACATAGCCATATAACCCAGAAAATCAAGGCAAATAAAATCCACAATATCTGCTTTGAACTGGGTTATCTGAGCCCACAATGCCATGTAATCCAGTTCAATGTGGATTTTATACAGTTGTGTGGAATGGGCCTTGGAAAGTCAGTTTGTAGTAGGGCAATCTAATTCAAATCGCATTTCAAAGAACTGCAGGTTAGGTACCTTTAAACACGTTTGCATTCACTGAGGATCACATAGCAAGCAATATAGCAAATATAAGTTCCATGATATAAAAGGAAGGGTTTCCTTTCTGACAGTTTTGATTAGTGTTTTTGTGTTGTTGCACTCCTTGAGATGGTGAACACCAATACATTTTTTTTAAAATGCACAAGAATGGCATATGCCAAATAATACTCTCCCCTTAGGATTTCACATTATTTTCTTGAAATGCAAATAAAAAACATCAATCATGCACAGGCAATTATTTGACCGTTCTTTTGAAACACAATATATTCTTCCAAATTTTCTTAAAGCAAACTCACAGTGGGGGCGTTTATATGTGACAATATATGCCAGTTGAGATCTTTGAAACCCCTTAAGTATGCTCCAAACCCATTGCCTGGACTCACATTATGCACATTCAGGGTCTGTAGTGACCACATACTCTGAAAGATATTGCAGGCATTTCACTGTCGTCAAAAAGCCCCTTTCAAACCTCTCCATTGTCCTATGCTCATACACATACTGCTAGTACTTCATTTTTTCTTGGACTGGAAATAGAGGAAGATTGAAGTCTCTGTTACTATTTTCTAATTCATGATCTTCCAAAAACATTATGAAGGCATATTTTGTATTGGATAGTAAGGAGAGGCAAGGTCTCGGTATGTACAGTGTGCTATTTCTTTGGAATAAAGCCTTTCCTTCTCTAGATCCTGTGACTTTGCCTCCTTCTCATCAGGTTTCATTGAGTGTTTGCCATTTCTTTTGCTTTTATATTTTGTAAAGGACATTTTTCATCCCCCAGACTTGTCACCATGGCTTCTTTATATCATTTTCTCTTTCTTACCTTTATCTAAGAGACTTTATTCTATTTTTCCATTTTCCACCTCCAGCTGTGGCCTCACTGTGCTTTGTTTTCCTCTTGCTTTCTTGCATTTTGTCATATCTATATGTCTAGATCTGGATACATATTTACTGCTGCTTTGCCGTGTTTCTTTGCTGTTCTTGTAAGTCACCCTGAAGTAGAGATGAAAAGTGAAGTAATATGAATATTTTAAATAACAGGAAAACAGGGTGACTGCAAGGGCTGGTGGAATCCACACACTTTCTTTTTACTAACGCAGAAATATGGCATAACTCAGAGGGCTTCTACATAGGCACTATAATGAAGCTTGAAGCCAGCTCAAAGTTGGGGTGTCCACAAAACATGCACACCCAGTGCCAGACATGTTCTGCTGTAATGATTGTCACCCCAACCAAGATGAAAAATGCTCTAAACTAATTGTGGAACACTGCCTCTTGGCAACTCTCGTGGTCCAAAACCTAAATTAGCTTTAAGAAATTCTATTTCAGTCAGAATGCATTATGAGCAAGAACAGTGGGCATAATAATTTATGAAACAATGAAACATAGAAAAGAAAAATCCTCTTCTTTGTTTGCATTTCTTATCTTAAAAGCATTTGTTTACTTTCCACTAATTGAGGCAGTTTCTTTGAAATTTCTAGCCATCGATTTTCATTACCATATTGTATGTATCCTTTTATTTTTGTCTAGCATCCTAAGGAAATATATACTATTTTTACTCTCTTCTCACCCTAAATATAAACTTTACACCAATGTTATGTTTTAATCATGCAGTTTGCTAAAATAGTAATACTATTATTACTATAACTGTTGGTGTTATAGACACATTACATCAATAAAAAGTGCAGGTTATTTGTTTATGCTCACTGAGGATAGAAAGATATTCCTACAAATATTCAGTGACTGCTGCCTTCATTATTACCATCAAGCAACAGCGAAATAAAAATGGGTTTGTGGAAAATTCCTCACAAGAAAGTGACATCAAATAATTCTTTATAAGAGAAATATGCTCTGGGAAACATATTATAATTTAATTTTAAACTGAAACAATGTGTTGATTTATATCTGTTCTTCACTCCCCCTTCACCCCCAATTTCTCATTAGCACCCTTGAAAATTGTCTCTAGGCTGTCAGTGAGAAATTTTGGGATAAATGTAATATAAATGTCTCCATTAAACTCCTTTTAAACAAACAAAATGATATCAAACAAAATGAAACTTCCCAACACCACCCCATGCTGAGACCCACTTGCTCATGCAATTTGAAGTCTCATATGGTCTTTCATTCCTGACTATGAAGATGTGATACATCAAACTCTTCATCCTGAAACACTCTTGTCTTTTCTGTAGCATGTGATGTACCTCTTAGCAGAAGGTAGCAAAACCTACTATACAGCAGAGGCATCGCAGCAGTTTTATTTTCTCAATCATTTTGTGGACAGAAAAATGATCTATTACAAGGCTGAAAAGCTCACTTGGGTACAGTATACTGCTCCACCAGCAAGAATAGCATATCTAGAGACTACACAGCTGCAGTTGCTTTGTGGTGCTATTTCTTCCATTGATACAAATGATGATGTTCATTTCATTGAATAAACATTTACCTGCTTTGGAAATACCTTCTCTGGTTCATAAAGAATGAGCCACAAATCCAGAAATGTGTGCATGTGTGTGAGGAGAGATTGATATTTTTCTTCTTCTTTTTTCCTCCATCTCATTTCTTGACTCCTTCCATATTTGATGTCTTTGTTCATTTCAATGTCCATACAAACCAGAGACCCTGCTCTAACATGAAAGAGGTGGAGAGATGGGGCAAGTGGGTAGGTAGGAACATGCAGGCCCTATGCTTAATTATTCAGGGCTTCATATACAACTGTTTGTAAATTGAAAGTTGTGGACATACTTGGAATCTGATTCCAAGCACGCTGAGTAATGCACAATGTGTTCTGAATCAAAATTCAGTCCATCTGCCCCACTCATGTTACCAAGAGAGATTAAGAGCTGGAAAAAAATCCTTCAATTCCCTTTTGTTTTAGATTGGAATAAAATAGCAGAAGCATGCATGTACAGCTTCTCTTTCTGATCAGAATCTTGAAGTAAAGTCCGACTTTCATGTAGCATTGGTATCTGGTGAGCAGGCATGTAGCCAGGGGGGGGCTAAGGGGGCTTCAGCCCCCCCCCCCAATTCTCAGGGTGGTCCGCGAGAAGGCCTTACTGGTACATTATTTAAACTGTTATGTTTATGCATATCATGATCTGATCACCATATTCATGATATCCCACATTAATGGGGTTATTGGGATAACAATACAAAAGGTTTGATAGGGTAGACCCTCTTCCACCCAGTCTCAGCCCCCCCGAACCAAAGTCAGCCCCCCCCCGAATCAAAATCCTGGCTACGGCCCTGCTGGTGAGACACCCCCCAGACTTCTTGTAGACCAGTGGTTTTCAACCTGTGGGTCCCCAGATGTTTTGGCCTTCAACTCCCAGAAATCCTAACAGCTGGTAAACTGGCTGAGATTTCTAGGAGTTGTAGGCCAAAACACCTGGGGACCCACACGTTGAGAACCACTGTTGTAGACTGAATCTGGATACATTGTGGTCTAAATTAGGTACATATACATGCATATGACACATCTACTTTTGTAAAGGATTTTTCTATACTAGATTTTAGGTTTCACTGAAAAATCAGATTCTCATCTAGTTTCGTTTGAACTTAGGGAAAAACTAAACATTTTACGATACCCTATATACAGCTTGAAAAAAGAACAAAGACAACATTTTCCACTGATTTTCAGAGGAAATCGCAAAATGCAAAAGCTGAAAGAGACTACAAGAGCTAATCAACCCATCCCCATTCTGCCATAGACAACTAAAGCACCCCTGACAGATGACCATCCAGTCTCTGCTTAAAACTGTCAGTGAATGAGACACCACCTTTTGCCTGCCCACCCCCGAAATAACGAGACCACACAAGTACAGTTGGGTTCAAATTATGGGCAACTTTTATTGTAAATTGTTACCTATTTAAACAGTCCTAACCTAAACTAGTAGGAATCAGGAACTTGGTGACAGAGCCGAGGAGGTATCCCTGTGGCTATACCCCTCGGCTAACAGTGGCAAAAAACCTCTTTGCTCTAACCAAAACCAATCAACAGTTAAACAAGTGGACAGAAGTCTATATCCGAAGAATGTCACAATCAGACTCTGTCCTAGTATGCCATTAAGCCTTGCCTCACCGAAACTACCTTTCGAGTGAGTGATTGAACAAATGACCCACCCCCCAACCTGAACTGTGGGAGGGGGCTTGTATGAAGACAACTTGCAAACTCCTCTCTATTTTCGCTGGCCTATTTTAAAGAACAGACCCACCGTACCATCTAGCCCCTAAACAGTCTAGGGCTAGGCAAAAAACCTTCAAAAATTAAAACGAAGGAAAAAATTCCTCAACCGGCCCCGGTTCCGCCCGACTCGCCGGTTCCGCGACGACCAATACTATACTGTTAATGGGCGGGTGTGGTGGGCCGAACCTCTTCTCCAGAATGAGCTCTCCTCAGGGGGCGGGGCGGCTAAGAGCCAGCCCCGCCCCCTGATCTAGATGGTTCCTAGGAGGAACCATTGTCTCCTCTTTCAGAGGGGGAGGCAAACTTCTCTCCCTCCCCCCTGCGGGGTTTGGGAAAGTCCTTTGCCTGCCCACCCCCGAAATAACGAGACCACACAAGTACAGTTGGGTTCAAATTATGGGCAACTTTTATTGTAAATTGTTACCTATTTAAACAGTCCTAACCTAAACTAGTAGGAATCAGGAACTTGGTGACAGAGCCGAGGAGGTATCCCTGTGGCTATACCCCTCGGCTAACAGTGGCAAAAAACCTCTTTGCTCTAACCAAAACCAATCAACAGTTAAACAAGTGGACAGAAGTCTATATCCGAAGAATGTCACAATCAGACTCTGTCCTAGTATGCCATTAAGCCTTGCCTCACCGAAACTACCTTTCGAGTGAGTGATTGAACAAATGACCCACCCCCCAACCTGAACTGTGGGAGGGGGCTTGTATGAAGACAACTTGCAAACTCCTCTCTATTTTCGCCACCGATATGGACAGGTGTCCACCTAGTCCATATCCCCCACCAAGCTCTCTAAGGCCAACAGAACCCCAAACCGTAAATTGGACAAAAACAATTCCAAACCCTCATCGGACAGATGAATACCATCTGCCCGGTATAAATTTAGATTATGGTGTGAAATATTGTTGTGACTGATGTATGACCCCCTGCCATGCGACAAAAAGGCTCGCATGGCACGGTTCACACGCTTTCGAGCTCGCTCCAGTCGACGAACTTCACCACCACCGGCCCACCTGAGCCGTGGTATGATGGCCGACCAAACAACATGCACATGCGGCCAGCGCCGCCAAATATAAAAAATGTCCTCTCTAGCCTGTTGGTAGAGCGGCCTACCAGCTAGGAGACCCAGGTCATTTCCACCGAGGTGGATGACCAAGACGTCAGGCGGTTGAGAGCCCCTGACGCCAAACAAAAATGGTATCAAGCCTTCCCAGCGCATACCTCTTTTTCCTCTCCACTCGACCACAGCGGTGGAGGAAAAACCCAAATGCCGGCCATAGGGAGTCCGCTGAGCATGCCGCCCTGCCCAGTGGATGTAGCTATGACCACATACCAGGACGTTACGCCTATGCGCCGGCTGCATCAGATCTGAAACAACATAACATTTTTTTAATTTAACTTTGAACGAACGTAGCCCTTATAAGCATTTGACTTCCATCTACCCAAGGCCTTAATTCTTTCGACATCATATCCCAAATCCGATGCCGTTGATGCCGCCCCAATACGAAACGAATGGGTGGCAAATTTGTGTTGTGCCAGCCCCATTAGCTTTAACGCTTTGTTCGTGACCGCCCAAAACTGAAATTTGGTTAAAGGCGCGCCGTCCGAATGACAAAAAAGGTACCCAGGCTTGGATGCTCGAACAGCCAGGTACTGCGACATGGCCCTTATTGGGCACAAATCGCCATCGCTACAGCTAGTTAATTTAATTACGCAGCCCTTTCCCTGCTGATCCGTTTTAGATGATCTAATTCCAATTTGTAAGGCGTTCTGTGCTAGTGTCACGTCCGAAAAGAGCAAAGCACCAAAGGAGGCGTCAGTTTTTGACTTAGCAACCAATTCGCTTATTCTAAGCGCCCCAAAAAAGGCTGTAAGCGCCGCTGCATGAAATAATAGTATTTCGTAGTCTGATGAGCATAATTTGGGCCAGGTGTGGTGCAAACCCCTTAAAATATCTGGAGTTAAAGGTTCCCTATCGTCTTTAGGCCGCCTGTATTGGTTTGCCCACCCTGCCATCAATTTATGTAGCCGAAAATCGTTGGTCCCATCGGGGAGGCCCTGAGCCTTCAACCAATAGGCCAATGCCGCCAATTTGACACGAATTGTATGAGGGGCTAATCCCCGCCTCCTAGAGTATACACAAAATTGCGCCAAATGCTTGTAAGGGACTGGAAAAATAACAGGTAAACCATAATGCTTTCGAAACTCAGAGAATTCTTGAACACACTTCAGGTAAGATTTTCTAGAGCTCGGAGCCAGAGCGTGCGCCATACCCACGGTCACCTCCTCGCTCCAACCATCCAGAGATGGTCTGGCATGGGTTCCGGCCGGGCGTCTGCGTTGGGTGCTAACTGCCAGAACCGCTCCATCTGCATACGAGACAGCGCGTCGGCCAATGAATTATCCACCCCGCAATGTGACAGGCACGGAACAGGATATTATGCTCTAGACAGTGAAGTGTGAAAATACGCAAAGCGGCCATAACCCTTCGCGATTTGGAAGTAAGGCTGTTTATTACTTGAACTGTAGCCAAATTGTCGCACCAAAAGTGTACTGCCGAATTGGCAAAGCTATCCACCCATAGTGTAACTGCCACTATGATGGGAAAAAACTCTAAAAAGGTTAAATCAGACGTTATTCCTAGCGCATGCCAGTGCTGGGGCCAAACCTGAGCACACCAATGCCCTTTAAAATATACCCCGAAACCTATCGATCCCGATGAGTCGGATGCGACTTTTAAAGCATCACGCACCATTAGCTCCTGCCGCCAAAAGGACACCCCGTTAAATTTAGATAAAAATTTTTGCCAAATTTCGAGATCTAACTTTATTGACCGCGTAATTCGAATATGATGATGGGGCAAGGTTACGCCGGAAATGGCATCGCACAGTCTGCGTAAAAATGCTCTTCCCGGCGCAATAACCTTGCATGCAAAATTTAGGTGTCCAATTAAAGTTTGGAATTCCCTCAGGGTTGCTTTTTTACGCACTAAGAATTGCTGAACCCTCTGACTCAGGTCTGCCACCTTATCAGGAGGCAACCGGGAAAATTGCTGAACAGTGTCTAGCTCCACACCCAAAAAGGATAATACTTGTTGTGGGCCCTCCGTCTTTTCTTTAGCTAATGGGATCCCCATTTCCGCGGTAAGTTGTTGAAAGGCCTGTAACAGCGCAAGGCAGTCACCCGACCCGCACTTCCCCACGAATAAAAAATCATCCAGGTAGTGCACAACACCCGCTTGGCCCGATTTCTTCTTAATGGCCCACTCAATGAAAGTGCTAAAGGTTTCAAAGGCTGCACACGATATGGAGCAGCCCATAGGCAAAGCCCGGTCCATGTAATAACATTTTTGGAAAAAGAAACCCAATAGCTCAAAATCCAGTGGGTGCACTGGGAGCAGCCGAAATGCGGACTTAATATCGGATTTTGCCAATTCCGCGCCCGAACCAAATTTTTAACTATGGAAACTGCCCGGTCAAAAGATGTATATTGAACAGAGCAAAGTTCCTCTGGTATTGCGTCATTCACCGAACTGCCTCTGGGATAAGACAGATGATGAATGAGGCGAAACTCCCCTTCGGCCTTCTTGGGTACTATGCCTAGCGGGAAACCCTAAACTGAGGCGTGGGTGGAGACTCGAACGGGCCCAACACCCGACCTTCCTTCAGCTCCTTATCTATTTTCTGTTGAACAATTGTCTCCATCCCCAATATCGATTTAAGGTTTGGCGCCATTTTTGGCATGCGTGGTCCTTGAGCTGGAATTGAAACCCGTAACTAAAACCTTCCAACAAATATGCTGCCGCTTCCCTGTTAGGGTACGACTGCAACCAATAAGCCAACTGATCTAATTTAACCGGACTGGGGCCCTTTTGGAAAAGAAGGGGATGCTGTGTTTTTCCCCGGCGGCTGCCCTCCCCGATTGTTGCCTCGATTGGGCCTTTGCTTATTGCAGTGTTTGGCTGAGTGCATTCCCAAGCATATGGTGCAGGCGTGTAAATATTTACAGTTGGGTTTGTTACAAGCCCCTTGGGATGCAAACTCCCAGCACATCGGCCTACGCTGTGGCTGAGATTGCGGGGCTGCCTGCCGAAAGGGCTGACCCTTTTTAAAATTTTGGACTGTGTGCCCACTATCAGCTTTCTGGCTGAATGCAGTCTTGGTCGACTGCATTACCTCCGACCAGAGCTGATTATCTATAAGGTCCCACCGCTTGTTGGGCCGGCTCGCCGCTTTTGAACGGAAGCGCTTATCATACTCGAGCCATATGTTGCCTGGAAACTCGATGTGGGCCCTATAAATAATATTCTGATATATAACCAGCGACATCGCCCTGTAAGGCGAAACGTCGACTAACAAGGCCATGTAAATCATATAACAGGCCAGCCAATTCTCCCATGTTTGTTCTACTACTCGTTTCTTTAGCTTTTCCTTAGCCTCATCATCCAAATCCTCCTTCTCTTTTTTGTCTAGGTCCCTGTAATAGAGCGAAAATATGTCAATATATTCGTTCCTCCGGACCTTGTCTATCACCTTTTGAGTTAGGTGCGATGCAAGTTCTGCGACTGACAAAACCGGAGTCGCCTCTTGGGGCCACTTGTCCGTTCCCCAAAAGAGATTGGCCGGCCCTGTCCTCGCAGCCTCGAGCGTCGGAGCAGGCACTGCCAGGGCTGATGTATTAGCACTGGCCTCACACCCTGCAGTGGCTGCTTCCGTCTGAGCGCTACGTTTTGGTGTTGAGTGATGTAATTGTCCCTGATCCCAGGGCCATGTAAGTGTGGTGTTCATACCTGTGGAAGTAGTAGCTGTCTCATTCAGTGGCATCTGAGGGACTTCCTCCTGCACTGCCCCTGGCGCCGAAACGGGAGCTGGATCCGTCTGCACCATCGCGGTCGACAGGATAACAGGCTCCGCTGGCCGGCGGCTCGTCCTGGTGCTCCGACACCGGCACCTCCAACAGGGATTGTCCTCCGCCTTCCGATCTCGCCCCGACACTGGCTTCTAGGCGAGACATACGAGACATTAAATGCTTAACTATCAATTTCCTGCTAGCATGCCGCGCGGGCCGCTGGCTCACTTCCCCCACCCCCAACCCCAATCGATTCTCAAAATCCCTCATTCGCGCCATCAGCGCGTTCAAATCGGCTGGGGTCGTCTCATCGTCGTCCGAAGATGTCACGTCCGGTGGTGGGGGGCGTTTAGTGGCGGTCTTCTCTGCTGGTCCCTTGCCCTTCGGGCCCGGGATATTCTTCTTAGGGGCCATCCTAGGAGAATAACGCAAACGCTGTTAAATACCCCTCCAAAGAATCATCCAAGGCCACTGGCCGGGATGCCCCATGACAATGCCCTATGGCGTTATTACAGTCGCAGGCTGGGCCCCCGTTAGGGGCCCCCCTAGCAACCTGCACAAATTATTAACTGCATTATATTATCTTTATCATTAGTAATAATATATACATATATTCTTTTGTTATTTTATATATATATATATAAAATTATATTTTATAATTAAAAAAAAAATTTATTTATTTTTTTTTTACAAAAAATTTATTTATTTATTTATTTATTTAATTTTGTAATTATTATTATTATTAACTCTATATTTAACAAATAAAGGAATCCATTATAACCTTAATAAATTAATCTAGACGTCATTAGGCATTATAACCCAAAGTTTAGGTCAACAGCCCCGCAGACCGAAAGTCAGAGGCTCACTTAACACAACGACCCAAACAAACTTAAAGAATTGCTGCCTGAAGTAACTATTAACAACCACTGTCTTGATAAGAAAAGAAAGGTGGGGGGGCAATGCCTACTTAACATTGTCCCCAGCCAAACCCCTTAAACCCCGACTAGTCCCATTCATAAACTAGGCTTTAATGCAAACAAAATGGCCGCCAAGCCATGTGGCTGGCCATGGGGGCCGCCATTTTGTAAAGGCCACGAGGCGCCCGCAAGGCGACCCGTGCCAAAATGGCGGCCCCCCACTATGCCAATGAGGAGGGGGGGGTCCGAATACCTCCCTCCCCACACACCCCAGGCCTCCGGAGGGGGAGGCGCCGCCCTGGCGCCAACAGCCTCCGCAAAAGTGCCTTCCAGAACTCAGCCCAGGCACACACGAGGTTTAGGAAAAAAGGGGGGGGCGCCTTCCTGGCGCCTGCCTCACCCCCCGCTGGCCCCAATGCTCGGGCCGCCAAGCCCGAGCAGCCCCCTCGGCTCCTAAGGAGGGGA
Source organism: Anolis apletophallus (assembly GCA_030556195.1). Taxonomy (NCBI): domain Eukaryota; kingdom Metazoa; phylum Chordata; class Lepidosauria; order Squamata; family Anolidae; genus Anolis; species Anolis apletophallus. The sequence continues at coordinate 127,201,033 of JARBWK010000002.1, forward strand.
GCGAGGATCGGGCCCAGGAACCTGGACCGGCATCCCCCCCCCCTCCCGCCCAGGGCCAAGGCAAGAGAAAAGGCCCCAGCCGCCGTGGCCCCTTGCGAGCTCCCAGGAGGAGGGAGGGGGCGAAAACAGGGGGGGGGAGAAGGGGCCCCCCACCTCCCCCCTGCACGAATTCCCAGGCTGGACTAGGCCCGAATGGGCCCAGCCAGCCTTTTGAAAACGAAGCGGCCGCGCCGTTAAAAACGGCGCCCCGCTTCCCCTTTACTCCGGCGAGACCGCGGCGGGGATGAGTAGGGGGGGGCGTGAGGTGCAGGCAGGGAGGGGATAAGGCCCCCTCCCCGCCTAGGCCCCCAACCCCCAGGCTGGACCAGGCCCGATTGGGCCCAGCCAGCCCGGCCCCGAACGAGCGGCGACGCCGTCTCCCCGTTCCGTCGGCGGCCGCGGCGGGGACGGTAGGGGGGGGCGAGGGTGCAGGCAGGGAGGGGATAAGGCCCCCTCCCCGCCTAGGCCCCCGACCCCCAGGCTGGACTAGGCCCGATTGGGCCCAGCCAGCCCCGCTCCGAACGAGCGGCGACGCCGTCTCCAGGTTCCGTCGCCGCGGCGGGGACGGTAGGGGGGGGGGCGGGGGTGCAGGCAGGGAGGGGATAAGGCCCCCTCCCTGCCTAGGCCCCCCATACCGACCTCGTCTTCTTCCTTGGTCTTCTTTTCCTGGAGGTTCGAGGGAGCACGTCCTCTCCCTCCGAACCTCTTCTCCAGAATGAGCTCTCCTCAGGGGGCGGGGCGGCTAAGAGCCAGCCCCGCCCCCTGATCTAGATGGTTCCTAGGAGGAACCATTGTCTCCTCTTTCAGAGGGGGAGGCAAACTTCTCTCCCTCCCCCCTGCGGGGTTTGGGAAAGTCCTTTATCTGTCCTTCTGATTTGTTTAACGTTCTGAAAAGTCTGGAACCAGTTCCAATGTCTATCAGGTTTTCACTCAAGTTGTTTCAAGAAAAAGCATTCCTGGCACTACCAGTCAAAAGATATTCTGTGGCCATTCTGCCTTTTCCCTTCTTAACAGATGTTCATGATGAGTAGACTCCTAGAACCATAGATTCATTGAATTGGAAGAGACCTTGTGGGCAATCCAATTCAACCTCCTGCCAAGAAGCCGGAAAATCACATTCAAAGCACCCCCGACAGGTGACCATCCAGCTTCTGCCTCCACCACACTCTTATTTACTCTTATTTTCTTGCTTTGGAGACATCATCCAGTTAAATTCTTTGTCATGCATCATTTTTTGTTTAATGACAGTAAATCATCATTGCGTTATCTATGGAAAGTAGGCAATCAAAATATAACAAAACAGTCACTTGGGAGACCTCAAGTTCTATTAGTTATGCTGAAGCTATTTATCGCTTTTCTATAGTATTCACCTGTGGATGGAAAATTGTCTCTAGTGTCATTTGTTTGTGATTCATTTTTATCTATGTTATTTAAATATATTTAGTGCATATATTTAATAAGGTCATAGATTCTTACCTCAATGACATCTACATTAAGAAAAGCATATTGGTATGTCATCTCAGTATTTAATACATAAAGTGGGTTTCACTGTTAACAGAACTCAGTGTCTGCAGACTGTTTTGTGCAGACTTTCTGAGATGCAGAATGACAGTTAAGAAATTCTGCTTTTGCTTATATTTAAATATGTTTATGCCTCTTTTAGTGTCATTTTACAAAAAGGATCAAAATGATAAATGTCATAAAATATTTCAAAACAACAGCAATAAACAGCTGACAAAATAAAAAGGGCATGGGAAACTGAAGTAAGAATAACAGACATGGGGGATAACAAAGACTATTATTAACCCTTTCCCTTTATTTTGAAATGTATACACCATAAGGATTAATAAGGATTAATCAATAAATTCCTTAGAAAATTTTTGCCGGTTTTGTCATGAACCCCTAAAAAAAAACATTACTACATATGGACTTAATCATCTCATATTATTTTTTCACACTTCATAAAAGCAATGTCCCTGCCAAATCTTTGTACACAATGATATAGAAGACCTTGATATAGAATCTTGGTCTTTAGTTTTCTGTGTCAAAAACTGACGGTGCCTCACCAAACTATAACTTCCAAGATTTCATAGCATTGAGCCAGGAAAGCAAAAATGATGTCAAACTGCATTAATTCTTCAGTGCAGATGCACCCGCAGATAGATATTCTCAGATATATATTCTGATTAGAGCTTGGGTTGGTGACTGGCAATGATGCCAGGTACTGTAGGCTATATTTCAGAAGAGGGAACTGGTAAAACCACCTCTGAGCATACGTTGTCCAAGAAAACCATGTGAAATTCATGAGGTTGCCATAGGTTGGCAAGCAAATTGCAGAGGGAGAGGCACAAAGGTGCATGATGAAAATAGTTATGACCTGCTTTCAGTAATGGGACTTTTCAGTCTTAGCCTTTTAATTATTATATCAGTAAAGAAACTCCCTGGAAGGTAGTTCAACTTTGAAAACAGACTCTCTCCTCACTGCTGTGTGGTGACAGTAAAGGTGAAATGATATTTGTCTCTAACAGTATTTAAAAGTACTACTTTGCCCTCTATGAATGTCAAAAAGTGATTGTCAAATAATACTTGATATTAAAGTGTTATAAAGACCACATTAGATCAGCTTCAGATAATATAATGGGCTAGATTTTGTGAGTGGCTGCTTAGTGAAATACACACAATTTGTTCAGATGGCACTTGGTGAGTATGGCAAAAAGCAAAATCTATTTCATCATCATTAGATGAAACAAGATCGGAATATGATTATGAAATGTCTGCCACACTAATTAACTCACTAAGCATATGGGTGCCTTCTTTTATCATCCTGCAATATGTTTCTATCTAAATGAGATAGAGGATGGCTTCTATTTTTTAAAATAGATTTTTCCCAAATAAAAAATGTTAGCTGATAGGAATTTATCGTAGTTTGTGTGAGAAATTACAACTTAGGTGTCTGCAGATATTTATTTTGCTTCATGAGTTGAAGATTTATTTCTGCTCAGTGAAAACATGTTGTGTACTTAAAAAGTGACATTATAACAAGAACAAGTGTTTTTGAAATACCAATTCCCATGCAGTTTATAGTTTTAGAGCAGTGGTATTTATTTACTACAAAGTCCTGAGAATCAGATATATACTAAATTACTCTTTTTGAATTTTTAAAAATAATCTCTGCCTGATCATCAATATATTGCATGCACCATTACAAAATCTAAGACATGAATAGCTTAATTGTTAAGCTTATTGATAAAATCAGTGTATGATATGTAATTGATCATACAACTTTCATATCTTAGCCCTAACTCTGTTTCTTGGATCATACAAGCCCTAAACCAGTTTCCTGAAATCATCATAAAGTTAATTCTCCCATTGGATGTACCAATACATGTATAATGTTTCTGGGTGGTGACGTTTTCCTGGAATTCAACATACCTTGTACTGTGTTCTCATGGCATAACTTTCTTCTAAAGACTGAAAGTCTTCTTCTGCCTGTGAAATATTTCCAGTTTAGAAGATTAATCCCATTTGCAGAAGGGAAAAGGTCATCTTCATTGATGATTTAGTTTCCAGCATTATTCTATTCTTCAAATCTGCTCTGTAAGGCTGGGAAACTCTGCGAAATTGTGAGCACTTGAAGGTACAGAAAGAGGGGAAATCAACAAAGAAAACCTCTTTCCCTTTCTGCTTGTTGGAATATTTAGAGCACTCAGAAAATGATCATACTGTGGATCCAGACTTAACTGTATCATATTTGTTATTTTAAATCCATTATATCCCAAGATGATTTATGTTTGTTTGTTTTTATATTTGCACCCTCTGTATTCTGTTGCAACCATCTTACTATTGGGAAACTTGAGAGATTGCCATCTCAAGCAGAGTAACTGATATACTAGATGCGAGGGTTGAATGAAAAGTAATGCCTCCACCTTCGTTCCTTTGGTTTGGATGGGAATATTTTAATAAATCAAACTCAGAAATAATCCTTAGAATGTCCTCTTTAATTACCACTATTTACTTTTCCACATAATCACCAGACCATTGGATATATTTCTGCCAACGATGAACAAGTTTTCTGAAGCCATCACACTTGTTTCAGCAACCAGAGTCTCACAGTTCTCTCAACATCTTCATCAGAAGCATAATGATGTCCCCATAGATCTTTGTTTCATTATCGGGAACAGATGGAAGTCAGATGGTGCTAAATCTGGACTGTATGGAGGTTGCCGTACGGTGGTGAGATCCAGTCTCTTAAGTTCTCCTGTGTTCCCATCGTGCACAGGTTTTCTGATAGTCAAGCAAAGCAATAATGTGATCCATACGTTCTTGAGAAATGCCAGGTATGCTTGAAATTTCTCTCTGAGTGATATGACCATCATCCCAAATCAAGCTGTTTCTACCTTTTGTTTGTGAAACTCAGTGGTTGCTGTCACAGGACGTCCAACATTTGGTTTGTCACACAAGCCAGATATTCCCACCTCAACATCTTGAAACTTACTCACCCAACGACGCACAGTACTCACATCAACACAATCACCATAAACAGCTTGCATTCTCTGATGAATCTCCTTTGGGGTGACACCTTCTGCTGTCAAGAATTCAATGACTGCACGTTGTTTAAGTTGCACTGACTGACCGTCTGTGCAAGTTTCCATTCTTTACACTTTAAGAACACAATCATTCAATGCTAAGGCTTCTTGAAGAGGAGAATCTACCTGCCGCATACTAGTATTACCATCTGTTGAGGAGTTATGAAGGTGGAGGCATTACTTTTCATTCAACCCTTGTAGAAGTTGAACACTTCACCAGTCCACTCCACCTCATGCACAAGAGTAGAAGAGAAATAAATCAAGGTATTAATGGGCCCCATCAACACTGCCATATAATGCAGTTTGAAACTGAATTATATGGTCAGTATAGAGGCACATAATGCAGTTTAACTGCATTGAATTGTGTTATATGAGTCTCCACTGACTTTATAATGCAGTTTCAATCTTAGACTCCATCTGCACTGATCATTTAATGCAATTTCAACCCAATATTGAAGAAAGTGATTTCATTTTGCAGATGGTTACATAGGAAATTCTAGAACCAGTTTCAGATCTGGATGGCATTACACAAACCACAAAGCACTGGTGCACTTTCACAACTTTTATGGGAGTTTGTTGCCTGATCACTGCAGTTTGATACTAGCTTGAAAGTGCATTAAGTGATTAGTGTAGATAAGACATTAATATGTAGTTTTATTCATGAGTACTTGTTCATAATCAATGCTGGTTCATCTCTTGGCAAAGGGAAGAAAAAGGAGTACTAGCTACATGGTATTAGGAGAGTTGTATCATTTCACTTAGAGTATTTCTTGCATGTTTCATGGTTGATACATAGGGACAGAGAGAGAGAGAGAGATTAGGTTTGTGCAGATATGTTTTAGCCATTTTCCTTTTGCTAATCCATCTTCTTTGGCTTGGTTAGATGGGCATAATTTTTTTTGTTTTTTTTAAAATTCAAATATTTTTTATTGAAAAGAAACATATTTGAACAAATAATCATTATCCATTGTAAACATGCATTATCATAAACATTTTTCTATATTTTCTCTTCCCATTTTTTACAGATTTGTTCATATTTCTTTTCATTTATTATTTTCTCCCAACTCCTCCCACACCCCTTCCCTAACCCCCCCCCCACCACTTTCCTCTCTAAATCTTTATTTTTAACCACGAACACAACTTTTGAAGTCTTTGTGCAATATCTGTGTTGGCTTCATCTTCTTCTACCCATTTTATATATGTTGCCCATTTCTCTTTAATTACTTCTGTTTTGTCCTCCTGTGAGTCTTCTTGGGTTATACAAGCGATAATATCTGATTGGACTTGTTCAAATAGATAGTTATTCCAGTTTTCCAAATTCCATTTTTTTACATCTCTCCACCCCCAGGCGTTTACTGCTTTTCCTGCTAAAATCATTGCCTTGAATAAATCCTGGTTCTTCACCGCAATATTTTTATTCCCTGTGGTTGCCATTAACATAAATTCCATGTTGACCTGGATTGTTATCTTGAAATGTTTCCCCATTTTACTAATTATCTTGTTCCAAAAAGTTTTTGCATTTAAACAATCCCACCACATATGTGCATACCAGCCTTTCCCTGCTTTGCAGTGCCAACACATCGGACTTAGTCCTGTACCCATGTTTGCTAATTGAGCTGGTGTCCTATACCATTTCCAGAGAAATTTCCTTTCTAATTCTTTATATTTTTCCATTTTAATTTTGTTTACCCCCTTCTTTAATTCCTCAATACTTTGTTTTGTGAGTATCCCTTTGTTCTGCCATTTATTTTGTAATGTTCTGACTACATATTCCTCGTCTTTTATCATTGTTTTATATAATTCTCCTACTAAACCTTTCAATGTCTTCTGTCCTTTCATAAGTATGTTCTCAAATTTATTTTCTTTGCTTAAACATTCTCCATATTTCCCTTGTTTGAGTTTGTTATATAGCCCCAATACTTTTATCCAGTTTTTATTTTCCATTTTTTCTATTATCCTGTTCATGGGGATCAATTGACCATTTATGTCGTACATATCCTTTATGCAGTAATAGCCTTTATCTTTCATATCTTCCCACCATTTATGGCCAAACTCTTTTCCGTATAAACTTTCTAGTGGTGTCAATTTTACTATATCCGGCATCCATACTGGTTTCCATTTTTTCCATATCTTTAATGCTAGTCTTCTAGGACCTCTTGTTTTTTTAATGGAAGCCTCTAGATTTCCAGTGAAAATCCCAAATTTTCCCTCTCCATTGTTTACTGCATCTTCTATTCTGCACCATTTTTCTTCTCTTCTTACACTGTTTTCTATCAGGTTAGATGGGCATAATGGCAAGAGCCCAGCTGTCATGCTTTTTCGTCAGTTACGGGACCATGTGGAAGCCAATAACAGTTCCTCCTCACCTATTTGGCATCACAAGGCAGCCTGCTCACAATCGGTTTCCCTATGAGCCCTGCCTCTTGGGCCAATTGAAATAGAAGAATACAGTGACATGTCTTATGCAAGCTGTGTGTGCTTCCTTAACCCTGTTGCTGAAACCCAGGCTCCCTTGAAGCGGAAAAAAGGAAAGAATCACAGCAAGTGTGCTTTCTTTACCCTGCTGCTGAAACCCAGGCTCCCTTGACAGGCAAAAAAAGGAAATGATCCCAGGAAGCATGCTTTCTTAACCCGGTTGCTAAAACACAGGCTCCCTTGAAGGGAAAAAAAGGAAAGGGAAGCCAAATAGGGGAGGAGGAGCCATGTTCGGCTGTGGTCCTGTAATGGCTGGGCCCTTGCCATTATGGCCATCCAACTAAGACGAATAAAATGGATTGGCTGAAGAGAGCCGACCACTCCAAATCTGTGCACAAGTGTAGTAAACATCTGTTTAATAACCAAGATCAAAGGACTATATGTGAAGTCTATGTCTTCTGGGAGGGCTGTTATCCTCATTGATAATGGCACATGCCAATAAAATCATCATTTTTATTCTGCAAGCAGCTCATGAATTGCATTATGATGTTTACTGTGCTCTGTACTATTACACTGTCATTTTCCCACCCAAATCCATAGAGACAATAAGGTGCTCAAATTAACATTCCACCTGCATGCTCCATCACAAACTTGCTTGCTATAAAATACTAGACATGCAGCTTTCATTCAAATTGTTTTCCTGTACTTAAATTGTCATCATTCCCCACAGATAATGGCAATTGAAATATCTACTAAGAATACAATCTGGAAAATATCCTGCAATTTAAGTCATTGTCTGTTTCTTTTTTTTAAAAAAGTATTTAGGTTGAGCTGTATATAAAAGGCAATCAAAATAAATAAGGGAAAACACTACCTTAAAGAATAATTTTGGAAATTGACGGATCCATTTGGCTTTGCATCACACAACCTTCTCAGTCACCTTGTTAGAATAAGTATCCCCCACATGTTTCAGATGGAAAGTGTCATTCTCCTCAACAGTCTAGTGATAACAAATTTGGAGATCCCACATGGTCCTTTCAACTTAATACCAGTTAATCTTTTTTTATAATCAACCTCTATTTTGCTAAAATAGACAGTCAGGGAAAATTAGTGTATATCACAGTTGGGTTTTTTCCCCTTCCCAAAAGCATATATCCTGTGTCATAGTTTATATAACAGATACAAATTCAAACTCATTTGTACTTAATATGCCTTAAATAATTCTCCTTGCTGAACTGTCACAAATCTCTTTGGTTATGTCAGTTCCCTTAGTGAATGAAGCCAATTAAGCCAGATCTTCAGCGAGGAACTGGTACAGTTCAAGTCTAAAAAGTCTGTGCATTCTGATCAAACTGTCATGCTGCGTATTACCACAACTTGATTTACCAGTTCTTGAAACAATGATTTTACAGGCAAGGGATCCCTACAGCGACTCCTTATGAACAGGCAATTTTGATGATTTGAAGCCTCCCTCCCTGTCTCCAGGTGAGAGGTGAAAGGGAGAGAGATAGTTACTGAGGCAGTGAAGAATAAGCACCTTCTGCTTTCCCATAAAGAAGCCTTCAGGCAATATTTGGTCAAACTCTCATGCAATGATGAGTAAAAGCTTGATATGACAAAAGGGCCCGGTTAAAGATTGTTTTCTGGGCAGACAGGCAGGACATGAAGGCAGGACAATTATAAGTGATACTACCCAATGGATATTGGGGAAAATCAGCATTATGACCACCAAATATAAGCACAGGTGGAGCATCTGTTATCCTGAATTCTAAAATCCAACATTATTCACATGGGTGGTTAAGATAGTGGCTTATGCTTTTTTATGGTTCAAACTTTGTCTCATGCACAAAATCATTAAGTATATTGTGTAGAAAATTAAATTCAGACTATGTGAGATATAGAACACCTTCGATCCCAAACACTTCAGATAACAGATACTCAACTGGTACCAGACATTTCTTACAGATTTTTTAAAAAGTGACAGAATGTTGGCACGAGTAACAAGTTATTCCAAAGCAACTGCCCAGAGATACAATCTGCCGGACAATATTGTATGACTTGCAAGCATCAATCTCCATTTCAACATTATACAAATGATATTATCAATAATTACAAGTCCTACGAAGTCCTTGGGCGAGATTACCTAGAACAAATTCACTAGATCACCAGCTTGAATGCTGACAACTAGCTGCCACTGGAAAGGTTGCAATATTATTTATATTTTCATGACTTCAGAGTGTCTCCTCCTGAAATACAGCAGTAACTGGTGAGTCTGCATTTCCTATTGCTGAAATCAGTAATAGTTAAATCTGATTGCTATATCAGTTATTATATTAATTTGGATTGCTTGAATTCTATTTGAAATTATACTACCATAAAAAGAGATTCTGAACTAGCAAGATTTATTACATTATATCAAAGAAGTTGCAAACTTGGCAATGGGAAAACTACCCTTGATTCCATTTAGAGTTAATTTAGCTATTATGAAGCATTTATCCCTCTGCCAAAGTAATAGAAAATAGCTGGCTTTGCAATCTCAAATCCAATATTCTGAAACTATGTTATTCTCCCAATTATAACAGAGAGTGCAAGGAGACCAAATGTCTATTGTACCCCATGAATCCTCAAACATTGTAGGCAAATCTCATTGTTGTATTAATCCCAAAGTCTGCCTAGCAATAACAGAAGTAGAACATTAATGAGGTTTTCTTATCCAATACCTGGAACTTTTAAGAGTAACATTCTTAGGTACCAAAGTGCAGGAAATGAACTTCACAAGCTCAAGACTTTCCTTCGTTTAGCCTGTTGAATACAGATTTCAGCAACATAACTGGCCACAAGCAAAACTGAAAGATTATTCTAGTATCAATTGCAACCTCCAGTGGCTTGAAGTGGCTTTATCTTTAGACTGCTGAGTCAAAAAATAGATGGTTGTTTAGCATGGGAGAGGTAAAAAGCACTATAAGCCATTGCTAGAACCATGGAGTCCCTAACCAGACGTACAAGTCATCATCATCATCATAGGCTATCCCTCCTGGCCAAATAGACTTGCCTTCCAAGAGTACAGTCTTGCTGGTGGGTCCATAAGTGACTATTATAGGCAAAGATTTTTTAAAAAAAATATATACATAAAATGCTCTTTTCCGTGTCAAAAAGTTCCATGAACATTTTTGGTGCAGTGTAAGTCCTGAACTGCAAAATCTTTGAAAACAGTGCAAGTTTCTGAAGTATGTTTTACACTGTATACAAAATGGCTAAATTAATTGTTGCTATCTTTGAAATAAAATTAGTGAAGAACTACATTCCTTACTTACAAAGAAAATTCTCAACAAATATACTGTAATCAATGTATCACATGTATCCAAAAATATGTACAGTCCAAAAAAAATCAATAACAATTGCATATCTTAAGAGAAAATAATTATGTGTGCTTATTTCTATATCCAAAGTTAATACCTGAATCACTCATGTCTAATGTACCATCAAATGTAACTTGCACCTCAATTTTCCAAACCCTAAAACAAAACAAAAAAGGTATTTGCTGGTGAATGTAATGTGCAGCAGCAAAAAGTTCACTCTTTGTAATTTGGCAAAAAATGTACAAATTACAGCAGCTACATGCTTATAAATCTTCCCTTTTTTCAGAACAAAAATGTTAGAACATCACGGCTTTCAGCAATGGAAAAGAAAACCTTGGAGTACATCTATGCTGTAGAATGAATCCACTTTAACTGCCCTGGCTCAATGCTATGGGGTAATGGGGACTGTAGTTGGGGATCATGGGAGCTGCCAAAGAATGCTCCAGATGCTCCTGAAGTAGCTTCCCCTTTTGGTTTGGCTCAGCACTAAGATTACCATATTATGTGACTCTAATGCACACCCTAATTTTGGGAAGATAAAAAGACCAAAAAAAGGTGAGCATTAGATTCAAGTAAACACAGTATAATGTCTCACAACCTGTGTCTCAATGGATGAGTTGGTAAAGCAGGTGCGATTTGGAATAACCAAGAAAGAGAATATTTTAAATTCCTAAAGAAAACTGATTGGTTTTCATAAAACTTGCTCAAGTAGTTAATCTGGTTTATATATTTAAGTTTCCTAAGCTTGAAAAAAGGCATTTCCTTTGTCTTTTTCTTCAAGTTTGCATTGATTTGGCTACCTTCCAAGTTGTTCAGATATATGAAGTTGTTCTGAAGTCATTTACAGGACTTATCATCACATTTCTGAAAGAACTACAATTAAGAAAATAAATATAGTCCAAGTTAATACTGTTAAGTAATAGAATATTGATTCAGTATTTTCATAATTGCTTAGTTGGTAGGAACCAAGAAGTACAAAGGATATGTAATATTATCCGATTTCTTCTAATAGCAACTTTCTTGTGGGAGATTAATATTTACTCTAATGCCCTTAATGTAAAAGACAACCTCATTAAGATTACAAGCATGAAAATATGATACTGTTGTGTAGACCTTGTCAGAAAACAAAGATTGCTAAGATTCAAACAATATGCTTTTTCAGCCTATAGCACTACACAGAACGATAAAACTAAGCTCCTTATAAACTAATATTGTCTTTAGAATCAATTTCTCATTTTCGCAGTATCAAATAATTTCCAACAAATTCCAGGCCTATAAACCTGGCATTCTTCACTGAAGCTTGGCTGGGAGATGATAGTGCTCCAACCTGGGCTCAGGTCCTCACGGCTGGGTACTAGGTTAGTGAGCAAGTGAAGAAAAGTGGGTGGCCGGGGTATGGGGGAGTGTTGTTGTGGTCTATAAAGACCATCTTAACCTGACCAGACTACCTACTAGGAAGCTGAGTCACATTGAGTGTGTGGCCTGAGTCTGAAAACCAGGAAGAGACTGGGGATTCTGTTAGTGTACCATCCAATCTGCTGCCTAACAGACTCCCTGGTCAAGCTCACGGAACTATTCTCAGATGTGTTGTTAGAGTATCCCAGAGTTGTATTTCTGGGCAACTTCAACACACCACTGAAGTCCAGTTTGTCAGGTGCAGCTCGGGGGTTCATGGTATCCATGACAAACATGGACCTATCCCAATTGGTTTCTGGACCGACACATTTGGCATGTCATACCCTAATGTAATTTGCAGAGATGATCAATACCTCTGAGTTGTCATGAACAGATCATTTCCTAGTTAGTGCCAGTATCACAGCTACAACCTACCCCTGCAGGGGTGGAGGCCCTATTAAAATAGTCTGCCCTCAAAGGCTAATGGATCCTTTGAGATTTCAAGAGGCCTTAGAGCAGGGGTCTTCAAACTAAGGCCTGGGGGGCCACATACGGCCCTCTAAGGTCATTTACCTGGCCCTCACTCAGGGTCAGCCTAAGTCTGAAATGACTTGAAAGCACACAACAACAACAACAACAATCCTGTCTCATTAGCCAAAAGCAAGCCCACACTTGTCATTGAACAACTAATAAGTTTATATTTATTAAAATTGTTCTTCATTTTAATTATTGTATTGTTTTAAGTGTTTATTTGCACTACAACTAATATATGTGCAGTGTGCATAGGAATTCATTAATTTATTTTTTCAAATTAAAATCTGGCCCTCCAACAGTTTGAGGGACTGTGACCTGGCCCTCTGTTTAAAAAGTTAGAGGACCCCTGCCTTAGATGGTTCTATGACTGGAATCAACAAAGATCCTGATGAATCCCTGGTCAATAAATGGAATCAAAATCTAATCTGGGCTATTGATATAATCACTCCCAAACATCCTCTCTGATCTGTTATTTATTCATTTATTTCAAACATTTATATCCCATCCTTTTCACCACAGAAAGGGGGACTCAGGGCGGCTTACAACTGGCAATCATTAGATGCCACACAAACAATAGCAATAACATCACAATTAAAACATTAACTAAACAGTAGATTAAAACATTCATTTAAAAGTTAACAAATTCAAGTCCAAATCCAAATCCACATCCAAAGTCATAGTCCCTGGATCCGCTGGATCTTAAAAATTACAGACCAGTGTCTAACCTTCCTTTTTAGGCAAGGTGATTGAGAAGGCAGTTGCCCTCCAACTCCAAGCAGTCTTGAATGACACACACTTCTTTGACTCATTTTAAACCAACTTCAGAGAAGTATACAGAGTTGAAACTGCTATGGTCACCTTAGTAGATATTCTCTGTCTCAACACTGATTGGTGCTTTTAGACCACTCAGCAGTCTTCAGTACTTCTGGTACACCTGGAGGGGCTGGGGATTGGAAAGAAGAAAAACTCATTTAAGAAATGGAAGGCTCTTCCTACTGAGGAGAACAGAAAGGAACACAAGCTCTGGCAAACTAAATGCAAAGCAACCGTCAGGAAAGCCAAGAGAGATTTTGAGGCACATATAGCTAAGAACATTAAAAAAATTTAGCAAAAACTTCTTTAAGTACATCAGAAGCAGAAACCCAACTAGAAAAGCAGTTGGGCCACTTGACGAAAATGGTAAGAAAGGGACAATAAGTGAAGACAAGGAGATTGCTGAGCGGCTAAATTACTTCTTTGCCTCCGTTTTCACACAGGAGGACAGACAACATATGCCTGCAGCTGAGTCAGTTTTTTCAGGGAGGGAATTAAATGAATTAAACCAGATAGAGATAAACAAGGAAAATGTTCTCACATGCCTTACTAAACTAAATGTCAACAAATCACCAGGGCCAGATGGCATCCACCCCAGAGTTCTTAAGGAACTCAAGTGTGAAATTGCTGAAATTCTAGCCAAAATATATAACCTTTCTCTAAGATCAGGCACTGTACCCGAGGACTGGAGGGAGGCAAATGTAACTCCGATCTTCAAGAAAGGATCCAGGGGTGATCCAGGAAATTATAGGCCAGTTAGTCTAACCTCAGTTCCAGGCAAAGTGATGGAAACCATTATTAAAGAAAAAAATTACTAAGCACATAGAAGAACAGGCATTGCTGAAGGAAAATCAACATGGTTTCTGCAAAGGCAAATCATGTCTTACTAACTTGATAGAATTCTTTGAGGGTGTAAATAAACACATAGATAAAGGGGACCCAGTCGATATTGTTTACCTTGACTTTCAAAAGGCTTTTGACAAAGTCCCTCACCAAAGGCTCCTAAATAAGCTCTTCAGCCATGGAATCAGGGGACAGGTCTTGTCCTGGATTGGAACCTGGCTAAACTGTAGGAAACAAAGGGTGGTAATAAATGGACACTTCTCTGGATGGAAAGAGGTGAGAAGTGGCGTACCCCAAGGTTCAGTTTTAGGACCGTTACTTTTTAATTTATTCATAAATGATCTGGATGTAGAAGTAAATTGTGAGGTAGCAAAGTTTGCAGATGACACTAAACTGTTCAGGGTAGTTAAAAATGAAACTGACTGTAAAGAGCTCCAGAAAGATCTCTCGAAATTGAGTGAATGGGCAACAAAGTGGCAAATGCATTTTAACCTAAACAAGTGTAAAGTCATGCACATCGGGGCAAAGAACCCCAAATACACTTATCAACTGATGGGGTCAAAGCTTTCTGAGACAAACCAGGAAAGGGATCTTGGGGTTTTGGTGGACAGCTCAATGAAGATGTCAACCCAGTGCGCTGCAGCAGCGAAAAAAGCAAATTCTATGCTCGGCATGATCAGGAAGGGAATCGAAAATAAGTCGGCAAATGTTGTATTGCCTCTCTACAAATCTATGGTGAGGCCACATCTGGAGTACTGTGTACAATTCTGGTCTCCGCACCTCAAGAAGGATATAACGGAACTGGAAAAGGTACAAAGAAGGGCAACAAAAATGATCCAAGGGATGGAGCAGCTCCCTTATGAAACCAGGTTGCAACGCCTTGGTCTTTTCAGCCTTGAAAGACGGCGTTTAAGAGGTGACTTGATCGAAGTGTATAAAATCATGCATGGGATAGAAAAGGTGAATAAAGAAAAATATTTTCTCTGTCACACAACACTAGGACTAGGGGCACTCCTAAAGCTCCAAGGTAGGAAAGTTAGGACTAATAAAGGGAAATATTTCTTCACCCAGAGGGTCATTGGGTTATGGAACTCACTTCCAGAGGAGGTTGTGACAGCTGTCAGCCTGGACAGCTTCAAGGCAGGATTAGACAGATTCATGGATACCAAGGGAATCAGTAGTTACTGAAATGGACATCCAAGTGCCACCTCTGTGTTGATGGAGGCAGGCAGGATTTTCCCCGGGTACCGGTTGTGGGGGGTCGGGAGCAGGTGAGGGTTTTGCCCTCCTTTCTGCTAGAGATCCCTGTGTACAACTAGTGGGCCACTGTGTGACACAGAATGCTGGACTAGATGGGCTGAGGCCCGATTCAGCATGGCTCTTCTTATGTTCTTATGTTCTTATGAATTGGAAGCACTGTGCTGAAGTGGTTCCGGTCATACCTCTCAGGGAAGTTTTAGATGTTGCTGCTTGCGGATAGCTGCTCCTCAAAAAAAGAGCTGTTATGTGGTAGCCCACAAAATGCCATTCTATCCCCAATGCTCTTTAATATTTACATGAAGCCGCTGGGAGAAATCATGTGCAGTCACGGCGCAGGGTGTTATCAGTATGCAGATAATAGCCAAATATATTTTCCCATACTTTCAAAAACGACATCATCTGAAGATAGCGTGTCTCCTCTGAATAAATGCTTGGAGGAGGTAATGGGCTGGATGAGGAAAAGCAAACGGAAACGGAACCCAGACAAAACAGAGATGCTTGCCATCAAGGGTCCTAATCTGGGGATGGTGTGTCACCCAGTCCTGGATGGGGTTATACTCTCCCTGAAAGACTGTGTTTGCAGATTGGGAATGCTCCTGGATCTGTCTCTCCAAATGTAATCCTAGGTAGATGCAACAGTTAGGAGTGCTTACTATCAGCTTTGTCCGATACACTAGCTGTGCCCCTTCCTAGATTTGGAGGAGCTGAAGATGGTAGTGCATGCACTGGTAACCTCAAGGTTGGACTTCTGCAATGCACTTTACATTGGGCTATCTTTGTACCAAGTTTGGAAACTCCAGTTGGTTCAAAATATGGCAACCAGATTGATTACAGGAACATCTAGGAGTGAGCATATTACACCTATCCTAAAGTCACTCCACTGGCTGCCAATTAGTTTCTGGGCAAAGTACAAGGTGTTGGTTTTGACCTTAAAAGCTGTATATGGTGTGGGACCAGGTTAACTTCAGGATCACCTTCTTCTGTACAGTCCGGCCCACACACTTTGATCCTTTGGTGAGCGTCGTCTCCAGCCTGCCAGAACGCAATCATCAACCACCACCAAGAGGACCTTTTCATTGGCTGCCCCAATACTGTGGAACAACCTGCCGACAGCTAAATGAGCAGTTGGAATTTTCAAACCATCTTAAGTATTTATCACTTCTGGCAGGCTTACCCATCCAGTTTTTAAGCATGAATTTTACATTTGTGTCCTTTGTTTAATCTCTATTTTGTGTATTTTAATATGTATTTTATAGAAATACATTTAATATGTTTATTGTGGTATTTTTACAATGTATATGTGTTATTAATTATTCCATAACCTACCTTGAGCTACGAGGACAGGTGGGTAAGAAATATTTGTATCATTATTATTGTTATTGTCAAAGGGCCCAGCTACACTGCCATAGAATGCAGTTTGAAACTGCATTATATTTATTTATTTATTTTATTATTTCGATTTGTTAGTCGCCCCTTCCGATAGACTCGGGGTGACTTACATTTACTTAAAATCATGAAAAACACAATAAAACAATAAAACAACGGACCAGTGTCCAAACATTAAAATTGTACAGGTCAGAATAGACTCATGTAATGCATTTTAACTGCATTGAACCACATGATATGTGTTTATACTGTCCATACAATGCAGTTTCAGACTGCATTATATGGCAGTGTAGATGGGGCCTATATTTGCAACCAAATTAATATCTTTCTAGATGCAAAACCACATGTCCAGATAGTTTGTTCTATACCCAAACTGCTCTTACCATAGTTTTCTTCTAATTTTTACCCATTTTTTTTCCCTATTGACCAAAAAAGAACAGGCATTTTTTTCAGTGTCATTACTATTAGGTCCCATATCAAGTTGTCTTTTCTTCAGAGTAACATTTTTTACATTATGTTATGGTTTTACTTTTGTTCATGGAGTCTTATGAATTATTTATTATTCATGCCATTTAGTAGGTCTGTGCAAAATTTTAATAAGTTCTCATAAGTTGGATCAGATTTGTTAAGTTTGTACTTATGACACAATATCTGACACGTGGGCATAACACCTGCAAAAACTTTAAAATCAAAATTTACCCAATACTTTGTCATTTGAATTTTGTAAACCACAGAAGCCTTCCAAAGGGTTTCATTTTCAGCTCAATGAAGCAAAGCAAAACCAAATAGGATGTCTTTCCTCTTTAAATTAATGGCCTCTCACCATTAGGAGAGGGAAGCAGCAAGGAAAAAGCAAAGTTTGCTCTTGTGGCTTTAAAAAAACCATTTTGTCAAAACTTTAAAAACTTCCTTAAAATCAGTAGATGTATGAACATTTGGGGGGGATGATCCCCTGTTATCTTGTGTTATTGTATAGAACTTTGTGAATTCTCCAAAATCTGTGGCTACGTGAAACATTCTGAAACTTGATGGGCTAGTAGTGGTAAATGTGTACTACCATTGTAGCAAGAGTCACCCCAATAGCTGTAAAAATGAGGGAGAACGGAGCCCCTAAAGTTTCCTCACTTGCACAATTACTAAAGTCACAGCATTTTCATTACTCTTGTTATGGTAACAAAATTTTCACTAATGATACTTTAGAAATACTTTAGAAATGAAATGCTGATGTCCTCTAATTTGTAATGAGTTTTCAAACATTTTTTATTGATCACACAGCCCTAGTATTTGGATATTTCACAAACAGCAGCACCAAGAATCTTACCTACTAATTTTTTACCTGGCTAATGGAAAATAAAGTGGATCTATTTCTTCCTGTAAACAACAATTCAGATAATGTTGAATAAACCACTTTTTAAATTTTCATTATTGTGTGAAGTTGTTAATTATGTTCAATTTGTGATCAAATATATTCCTGATATCTTTTTTCATATATATAATTACCAAATGTACATATGTATATGATGTTCTAATTGTCTGTATTAAAATCCATCTGGTGGGTTTAGAACCAATTTTCCATTCTGTTAAATTGACTTTGAATTTAATTCATACTGTCAAAAATATGTGTATCATTCACTGATTTGGAAAAGTTATATTTCCTGTCTTCATTTAAGACAGTAATGTCCACTCCTAGAAGATGGTATTATAATCTAGCCTATATTTAACATTTTCTAGAATGTTACTTTATAAAAGTAATTCATTTCCTTTACTAAAGTGATTAAGAGAACAAACAATTGTCAGAACTTGTTACAGCATCCAGCTAAAAGTAATTAGCTTTTAAACTTCTACATAACCTTTCTGTAGCCCCTTTAAAACTCTTAAAATGCATAAGTGAATACACAGAACATTAAAAATGCCTCTAAAAGTACCTTAAAATGCCATTAAAAATAACTTGTAATGTACAGTTGACCCTCCATTTTATTGGGTTTCACTTTTACAAATTCGATGGTTTCTGCTGCATTTGCTACTTTTCTATGCAATTTTAATATGGGTGGTGAGACTCACACAACTGAGGAAGACCACAATTCTTGGTTCTTTCTTCCTCTCTCTCTTTCTCTTTGTGCAGTTCTTGACTATCTTTCTTCAAGTTAAGTTGCAATCAACTACACAGGGGGAAGGAATGTAAGGAAAGAATTATGGACCCATTTCGTTCTCCCCATACATGGTTACTGGCTGACATGAGAACAGTTGTGAGAAACTACCCAGAAGGAGGGGGGGGGAAGGATCACTCTCCTCTCGTTCGACCTCATTGGATGGGCTGCCAGAATCACCACACATTGTGGTGAATCCAGCGGTGCCCATCAGCGGATGTGGGGAACCCGTCATGTCAAATAATGCTGTGTTAGTTATAAATGCATTGTATGTAACTCTATGTGTTTTACTCTGTGTAAAAAATTCTATTTTCTGAACATGTGGTTACTGAAATCCAACAAAGTGTTAAGTAAAGGTAATGTGTAACAAATGGGACTGACTAAAGAAGCTAAGTCATGGCCAATTGAAAGGAATGAGAAATTTTGCATCACTCAGGACCTGGCTTTTTAGCAGAGCTTTTCATGTTTAATGCAGTCTATTTGGTATTGTCTATTTTAAAAAAATGCAATTGTTTTATGTAAATCACCTGGAGCATTTTAATGGAGGGCAATTAACAAGTGAGAAACTGATGATGATGATGATGATGATTTCCTTTTGTCCCTGGACATGACGGGTAACCAGTGTGGTATAGAGAGAGTGGAAAACATGTGCTCACTCTCTTCCTCTTCACTGCCTCCATGAAGGAGGACCTGTTACCATGTTGACCTCTAAGGAGGTAAGCCGCTCTGAGTCCCATTTGGGGAGATGGATGCGGGTTAGAAATAGTTTTTATTATTATTATTATTATTATTATTATTATATGATCACAAGTCATCAGGAACTATGTGTTTCTGAGTATCCTGAGGCTTATAAATAGACTGTGTAAAATTGAACAAGCTGAAATAAAACTTTCAAAGTATTAAAAAAAATTGGACAGAACCAGTGTTTCAACCAAAGCACTAGTTTCATCCAGTGTTTCATTAAGAGATAAGGTTCAGGAGCTGCACCATATTTTACTCTGCTAATTTCTAAGTTGCTGATAAAAAAAACTCCACTGATGTTTGGCTGTATGGGTATGCTTGCCTTGGAACAGCAATAAGCTGGCAGGATGTGGCTATCAGCAGGGTTGTTGTGATTTTTAATCCTAACTCATGTTGACACATAGCCCCATGCCCTCACCTGAGTCCCCGACCCACTGGGGGGGGGGGCATAGACTGCCCCGCTTCCCCTATTGACTTCTGTTCATCTTGGGAAATCTTCTGTGTTGCTGCGGCAGTGGCATGCACCATTTTGCCTATACAGAAGTTGCTCTACATTTTGGGATGGTAGTGAGCATGCCGCTGAAAAGGACCTCATGTGATGAGGTCATTTGTTTGCCCGGGTGAAACAGACAGGTGCAGCAACAGAAAGATAGGGAGAATGAGAGAGCAGGTGAAAAAAAAGAAAAAGAGGTCCTCTGTAGCAATAACAGATAGCCCCTTCCAGACCACAGAGGTGGAACATCAAGCCCAACCCCCCCCCCCCCCAATATTCAGTTTTTACACTTTCATGATGTTTGTGTTCCTAACCCCCACAAAAATGGAAGGCCAACTGAAACTGAAAATCCTTACTTCTTAGGTCACTTTCTGGATGTAATTTATATTTATTTATTTATTTATTTCACTCGGTTTCTATGCCGCCACTCCCGGTGGGCTCGGGGCGGCTCACAACACGAGAAAGAACATAGTAAAAACAGTGACAGAATAAAAACACACCATAAAACATCGTAAAATAACAATACCATATTATTAAAATGCACACAATAGAAACAACAGATTAAGACAACAGCCCGGAGAGAGACTCTAACAGGGGGTGCATAGTACATGGACCTACACTTGAAAGGCGAGCTGGAACAAGTGGGTCTTGCATGCCCGCCTGAAGGAGAGCAGATCATGAATGGCACGCATGTCTGCCGGAAGGGCATTCCAAAGCATCGGAGCAATTACCGAGAATGCCCTTCGGCGAGTGGAAGTAAGCTTAGCAGCCTTTACAGAGGGGACAGCAAGAATATTGGCATCCTCGGAACGAAGTGATCTCAAGGGGCAGTATGGGGAGAGACGGTCCCTCAGGTACGCTGGCCCCAGGCTGTGTAAGGCCTTAAAGGTAAGGACCAGCACCTTGAAGGTGATCTGGTGCTCAATTGGTAGCCAGTGCAGATCCTGCAAAACAGGTGTTATATGGCAGCCTGCTGGAGTGCCAGACAGGAGCCGGGTGGCAGTGTTCTGCACCAGCTTGAGCTTCCGGGTCACCGACAGGGGAAGGCCAACGTAAAGCGCGTTACAGTAATCCAGTCTCGAGATGACCGTGGCTTGGATCACCGTGGCCAGGTCGTTCCGGGATAGGTAGGGGGCCAGCCTCCGTGCCTGTCTAAGATGGTAAAATGCAAGCTTGCTGGCCATAGAGACCTGGGTCTCCATGGTCAGCTGGGAGTCCAAGTGGACCCCCAGGCTCTTTACGGAAGTCGATGGGCATAGCACCACACCGTCCAGGGTCGGAAGCTGGGCATCCCCACCACCCGGGCGGCCCAGCCACAAGATCTCCGTCTTTGCCGGATTCACCCTCAACCTACTGGCTCGCAGCCATCCAGTAATGGCTTCAAGGCAGCGTTGGAAATTATCGGGGACGAATTCAGGCCTGCCCTCCATCCTCAGAATGAACTGAGTGTCGTCAGCGTACTGGTGGCACTCAAGCCCATAACTCCGCACCAGCTGTGCAAGATGTTAAATAACAGAGGGGAGAGGATGGCCCCCTGCGGCACTCCACAAACTAATGGGGAGGCCTCAGAGACGACCTCGCCCCTCCTCACATGCTGAGACCGCTGGCGGAGAAAGGAGGTTAGCCATTTTAGGGCTGTCCCCCTCACTCCAGCCATGGCCAGGCGGTGGATCAAAAGATTGTGGTCGACTGTGTCAAACGCTGCCGTGAGGTCCAATAACACGAGCAGCGCAGACCCGCCTTGGTCGAGCTGGCAGCGGAGTTGGTCTGTGATGGAGACCAGGACCGTCTCCGTCCCATGCCCCGAACGGAAGCCGGACTGGAAGGGGTCTAGCCATGTTGCATCGTCTAAGAAGGACTGCAGCTGCTCCATTGCTGCCCTCTCAACTACCTTCCCCAGGTACGGAAGATTCGACACTGGTCGGTAGTTGGAGGGAACCGCAGGATCTAATGGCGGTTTTTTCAGCAATGGAGCTACCACCGCCTCTTTTAAGCACTCTGGAAAGACTCCTTGCTCAAGGGAGCTATTTATGATGTTCAACAGAGGCCCACATAACCCCTCAAGGCAAGATAAGAACATAAGAACATAAGAAGAGCCATGGTGAATCGGACCTCAGCCCATCTAGTCCAGCATTCTGTATCACACAGTGGCCCACCAGTTGGACACGGGGATCTCGAGCAGAAAGGAGGGCAAAACCCTGACCTGCTCCCGACCCCCCCCCACAACCAGTACCCAGGGAAATCCTGCCTACCTCAACCAACTCCGAGGTGGTACTTGAATGTCCTTTTCAGTAACTACCGATACACTTGGTATCCATGAATCTGTCTAATCCTGCCTTGAAGTTGTTCAGGCTGACAGCTGTCACAACCTCTTCTGGAAGTAAATTCCATAACCCAATGACCCTCTGGGTGAAGAAATATTTCCCTTTATTAGTCCTAATTTTCCTACCTTGGAGCTTCAGGGAGTGCCCTCTAGTCCTAGTGTTTTGTGACAAAGAAAATATTTTTCTTTATTCACCTTTTCTATCCCATGCATGATTTTATACACTTCGATCAAGTCACCTCTTAAACGCCGTCTTTCAAGGCTGAAAAGACCAAGACGTTGCAACCTGATTTCATAAGGGAGCTGCTCCATCCCTTGGATCATTCTTGTTGCCCTTTTCTGTACCTTTTCCAGTTCCGTTATATCCTTCTTAAGATGCGGAGACCAGAATTGTACACAGTACTCCAAATGTGGCCTTACCATAGATTTGTAGAGAGGTAATACAACATTTGCTGACCTATTTTCGATTCCCTTTCTGATCATGCCTAGCATAGAATTTGCTTTTTCACTGCTGCTGCGCACTGGGTTGACATCTTCATTGAGCTGTCCACCAAGACCCCAAGATCCCTTTCCTGGTTTGTCTCGGAAAGCTTTGACCCCATCAGTTGGTAGGTGTAGTTGGGGTTCTTTGCCCCGATGTGCATGACATTACACTTGTTTAGGTTAAAATGCATTTTCCACTTTGTTGCCCATTTACTCAATTTCAAGAGATCTTTCTGGAGCTCTTTACAATCAGTTTCATTTTTAACTACCCTGAACAATTTAGTGTCGTCTGCAAACTTTGCTACCTCAGAATTCACTCCTACATCCAGATCATTAATGAATAAATTAAAAAGTAACGGACCCAAAACTGAACCTTGGGGTATGCCACTTCTCACCTCTTTCCACCCAGAGAAATGTCCATTTATTACCACCCTTTGTTTCCTACAGTTTAGCCAGGTTCCAATCCAGGACAAGACCTGTCCTCTGATTCCATGGCTGAAGAGCTTATTTAGGAGCCTTTGGTGAGGGACTTTGTCAAAAGCCTTTTGAAAGTCAAGGTAAACAATATCAATTGGGTCCCCTTTATCTATGTGTTTCTTTACACCCTCAAAGAATTCTAACAAGTTAGTAAGACATGATTTGCCTTTGCAGAAACCATGTTGATTTTCTTTCAGCAATGCCTGTTCTTCTATGTGCCTAGTAATATTTTCTTTAATAATGGTTTCCATCACTTTGCCTGGAACTGAGGTTAAACTGACTGGTCTATAATTTCCTGGATCACCTCTGGATCCTTTCTTGAAGATCGGTGTTACATTTGCCTCCCTCCAGTCCTCGGGTACAGTGCCTGATCTTAGAGAAAGGTTATATATCTTAGCTAGAAGTTCAGCAATTTCACACTTGAGTTCCTTAAGAACTCTGGGGTGGATGCCGTCTGGACCTGGTGATTTGTTGACATTTAGTTTAGTAAGGCATGTGAGAACATCCTCCTTGTTTATCTCTATCTGTTTTAGTTCTTTTAATTCCCTCCCTGAAAAAACTGACTCAGCTGCAGGCATATGTTGTCTGTCCTCTTGTGTGAAAACGGAGGCAAAGAAGTCATTTAGCCGCTCAGCAATCTCCTTGTCTTCACTGATTTTCCCTTTCTGACCATTGTCATCGAGTGGCCCAACTGCTTTTCTAGTTGGGTTCCTGCTTCTGATGTACTTAAAGAAGTTTTTGTTAATACTTTTTAAATATTCTTTGCTATGTGTGCCTCAAAATCTCTCTTGGCTTTCCTGACTGTTGCTTTGCATTTAGTTTGCCAGAGCTTGTGTTCCTTTCTGTTCTCCTCGGTAGGAAGAGCCTTCCATTTCTTAAATGAGTTTTTCTTCTTTCCAATCACATCTTTTACTTCATTTGTAAGCCATACTGGTGTCCTTTTGGACTTTCCATGCCTCTTTCTTTTTATTGGAATGCATTTTAGTTCGGCCTGTTTTAAGGTATTTTTAAACAGTTTCCAAGCATTTTGGAGGGATTTGATTTTTTTTACTGCTCCTTTTAGTTTGTTCTTTACAATTTTTCTCATTTTGGTGAAATTCCCTTTGTGAAAGTTTAATGTCTCCGTGTTAGTTTTCACTGACAGTTTGCTATCCAAACTTACGCTGAAGGTTATTGTGTTATGGTCACTGGTACCTATGGGCTCAGTTACAAGGACATCTTGAACGAGATCTTGTTCATTAGTTAGCACCAAGTCCAGGATCCCCTTTCCCCTGGTTGGTTCCATGACCATCTGCTCAAGGGAATAATCAGCTAGCATGTCGAGGACCTAACAAGATCTAACAAGCCAGGAGGGGCACCGGTCGAGGGAGCAGGTGGTAGGCCTAGCTGCAGCCACAATCTTATCAACAGCATCTGCGTCCAGTGGCCGAAACCAGTCGAGGGTGGGCCCGGCGGAGGGCCACGGGGTCTCGAGCTCCTTCACTGTATCAACTGTGGCAGGGAGGTCCCGGCGGAGGCTCAATATCTTGTCTGCAAAAAAAACTCTGGAAAGCACCGGCAGTGAGGGCCTGATCACTATTTTTTGGGACGGTAGGGACCGTCGTCAAGGACCGAATTATTTTAAAGAATTGAGCCGGGCGTGAGTTAGCAGACGCTATCGAGGCGGAGAAGAACACATTTTTGGCCGCCTTAACAGCACGCTCATAAGCATCTTTGAATAGCTTATAAGCTGATACTGAGGCCCCGTCACGGAGTTTCCTCCACACGCGCTCTAGCCGTCTCCTCTCCCGCTTCATCGACCTAAGATCTTCTGTATACCAAGGGGATCGATGCTTGCGGGGCCGGAGAGGGCGCCTAGGGGCAATCTCGTCGAGAGCGCTAGCTAATGAGGTGTTCCAGGATTGGACCTGCTCATCGACTGAGACGCTGATAGACTCCAGATCCCTCAGAGCATTCAGGAACCTTTCGGGTTCCATAAGTCTCTTCGGGCGAACCATAATCCGTTCGGCGCCCTTGCATGGGGGAGGCGGTTGCTCAACCCGGATCCTTAGGGCACAGTGGTCCGACCATGGAACCTCTATTACGGAGGTTAGGTCCACTTGAACCCCTGCACTGAAGACCAGGTCGAGGGTGTGACCGGCCGAGTGTGTGGGCCCCGAACTACAAAGGGAGAGGCCTAATGTCGCCATGGTCGAAATTAGGTCCGCAGCTGCCGATGGAATGGAGGCTGTATCGGCATGGACATTGAAGTCCCCCAGAACAATAAGCCTGGGCCTGCCCGACAGGCGGCCTGCGGGCCATACACGGCCCCCAGCCCCTTTCCTGCAGCCCCCCAAGCTTTTTAATTAAAAATAAAAATAGAAAATAAAATAATAATAATAAAAAATTACCCACTTCCGGGTTCCGGAGCAAGTCTCGCGAGACTACGCCAGCCACCCGGGATTTCGCTCGCAATGCAGGCGTGATCTCGCGTTGAGTTTGAAAGCCCATGTGTAGTTGGCGTAGTCTCGCGAGACTGTGCCAGCTACACATGGGATTTTGATCTCAACGCGAGATCACACCTGCATTGCGAGCAAAATCCCGTGTGGCTGACGTAGTCTCGCAAGACTTGCTCCGGTTGCTGAAACCTCGGCTACAGAATCCCTGCAGCCCACACAGACGCGATTTAGACCTTCTTCGGCTCCTAGCTCGGTCGGTCATCGCGTCTCTCGTGGTCCGGCTACTGGAAGGTAGGCTGAAGCAGAGGGCTGTTTTGCTGGGGTGGGCTCCTTTCTTCCTTGCTTCAATTCTTGCTTTTATGTTATTTATTTATATTTATTTCCCTCCCATATATATTCCCTTCCTCAATCAATCTCTCTTTGTGTGTTTCTGATATTTATTTATATTTATTTCCCTCCCTTATGTATTCCCTTCCTCCATCCATATTTCTTTGTGTGTTTATGTTATGTATTTATATTTATTTCCCTCGCTTATGTATTCCCTTCCTCCATCCATCTTCCTTCCTTCCTCTCTTTTATTTTATTATTATTACTGTATAATTGTATTGTAATTGGTGTTAAAATATAATTAAATATAATTAAAAAGGGGGAAGCAATAAAAAGCAGTGGAACTCTCTGCCCAGGACTGTGGTGGAGACACCTTATTTGGAGGCTTTTAAACAGAGGCTGAATGGCCATCTGCCAGGGATGTTTGAATGCGATTTTCCTGCTTCTTGGCAGGGGTTGGACTGCATGGTCCATGAGATCTCTTCCAACTCTATGATTCTATGAAAACATGTTTAAATCTGAAACACAGCAACATGAGGGGTGGGGGAAGGTGCCTTTGCAGCCCCTTGTTAGTCTCTTCTACTCCTGAAAAGGGTTCTTTCAATGTACATAAGACCCTCTGGAATGGGATGAGCTCTGGCACAGGAGCCTATGGGGAAGATGGAATTGCTGGAAATTTGAGTCACCTTTAGTAACTGGATGGGCCACAGCTACCCAAGCTTTAAAGCTGCAAGGCTATTCAAGGCTAACCAAGGTAGTCAATTGCAACATTCACACTTTCCTCAAACAGGCCAGAGTTCTTTCTCCAATCCTGGACCTTCCACAGACATATAAACTCCACTTGCCTAGTTTCCAAAAGACACCACAACCACTGAGGATGCCAGTCATAGATGTGGGTGAAATTGGAGCCCGGGGAGGGGCCGGAGCCAGGGAGGGGTGGGGACAGGGGAAGGGGTGGAGATGGGGGCGGAGGCAGACCCTTAGGCCCCCCAGGTGATCAGTGACCGGAATTCCGGCCCCTGGTCTGCTAGAAGTTGGACAGTTCTGATATGGCCTTATTACCAAGAGAAGTTTCTCATTGCTTCTAAGTTCTGAAACTGTAATCATTTTGTTAACTAAATTGTGATGTGGCATCTTGGTAAATGATTTGCTGCAATTAGTTAGTTACTTCCAGGATATTCCTGCAATCCTCTAAAGTACTAACCCATCTTTGTATTTTACCTCCATCTCCCTATTTCTCTCTTTCTGTGTGCATGTGAAAGACAGAGAGGGATTACTGTGGCAGAATTTTTGTAACAAATGCATGCTGGTTTTTATGATCTTTGCATAACCAGAAAACCTTTTAGCTGACTCCTCTGTCACCTATTGTATCTTCTTTTATACCAAAGGCATTACCCAAACTACAATTGTACATATTTTCCTCTTCTTCTTTTTGAAGACAAGGACATTTGCTCCTCCAGTAGTTTCTTTCTTCATGTCTTCAGGATTCTTCATGTTTTCAAAGATGATTGACAGTATTTCTGAGAGTTCACCTGCAAGTTTCTTTTATACATCATGATGCAATGAATATAGCCTGAAGACTTGAATGCATTTAAGGTACCAAGGTATTTCTGTCCAGCTCCTCATCAAACATCAGCTGCAGTTCTGACCCCTCACCAGCAGCACAAATTGTGTGATGTTGTGCACCATTCCCTTCCTCTTCCTCCTTGTTATGTCACTGGAAAAACATTTTTTTACATTCCTTACTCACTTCAGCTTTTCTGACACTATCCCCATGTTCCTTTTCTTTGCTTGTCCCTTGTGACCACATGTCTTTTTCTTTTTCTTCCTCAGATCCTCATTGCAGCAAGATTTGATTTTTGAAAATAAAAATTGGAAATGCTTGTGACTACCCTTACTTATCCTCTTCAGTAATTCACAATCATTTAGAGCACTCTTTTGCTCTTAATCTACCTTATTGGGAAACTTTTTGGGAGGTTTTGTATATTAGCATATATCACATTTTTCTGAGCTTATTGAAGCTTTCTGGGAATTCAAGATATTCTGCACGCCTTTGGTGTTAAAAGGTGTTATCCTCAACTTTATACAGGCTTGCCCAATCCCATCTAAAAATCCTGCTAGTTTCTTATTCCAATTAATCTTGTTTATTAAAATCAAGTCAGATACAGCCAGTAAACTCTATAACCAGTTTTACTAGGTAATTCTTTCACCTTCTGAAGTAAAAACTGGTTAGCAAGTCATTTCAAGAGTTTCCTGGACATTCTATTTTATCTGTACAGACTTCAATCCTAACTGGCTAAGATAGCTATGGGCAAGTTGAGCTTAAACCACAAAGCTATCCTGGACCCCACACAATCAAAGTATAGTAGAAATCCCTTAGGAATATCATTCCCCTGGATTAGTACAGTACTACCTAAATTGTGATAACCTTGTTTAAATATTTGAATGAATGTCAAGTCATGTTAAGGAAGAGACAAGCTTTTTTTTTCTCCTCTGGAGAAAAAATTCCCCCGCAATTTGAATCCATTCCTTCATGACATATTCTCCAGAGCAGCAAAAAGCAAGCGTGTTGCTCTCCCAGGAGGGCCTTACGATTGCCTTCCCCAAGGTGGGCCTGGCAGCAACAGGACAAGGAGGGCCACACCATCACCCTCCTCAAGGCTGCCGCAGCATCAACAGGCCCAGGAGGCCCTCACTATTGCCCTCCTCAATTCCGGCCTGACAAGGAGGGCCTCGCCATCACTGTCCTCAAGGCTGCCCCGGGTCCAGTTGATCTATTGTTGTTTGATGCTTGTTTGTTTTGAAAATGAATGTTCGCCACTTTGTTCTTTTGTCTGTAAACCACCCTGTGTCCCTTTGGGGAGATAGGGCTGTATATCAATTAAGTATTATTATTCATAATAATAATCATAATTGTAGTAATAATATGACTTGACATCCATTCAAATATTTTTAAAAGGTTATCATCATGTCCCCTCTCAGCCTTCCTTTCCCAAAGCTTAACATACCCAGCTTCCTAAGTAACACCTGATAGGGATTGGTTTCTAAACCTTTGGTCATTTTGGTCACCCTTCTCTGGACACATTTTTAAAAAGTAATGGTGTTGTACCAAATTACAACTTCCACAATACTCAGTTCTACAGTGTAGATGCATTCTAAAACTGGTGAGGAAAGGTGCATAAGACGTGAGAAGATTTTAGATCACTGACCCATTAGACCTATTATTGCTGATTTTGAGCTTAAACTTGTCCAAAGAAGCCGTTCTAGAGATTGCAGGAATTTTTTTGTAAAACTGCAGTTTGCATGATTTCATAGCATCGAGCCATAGTAGTCAAAGTGGTGTCTGATATATTAATTCATTTCTATATTATAGATGCACCCTTAGTCCTCTTCCTGGTCATATACTGTATAATGCACATATGTTCTCTCTCTCTCTCTATCACTCCTTGGTTCTTCTGATGGTAAATCCTAACTAGCAGAAAAGTTGTGAAATCAGCTGAAAACAGCAAATTCTGTTTGTAGACCAGCATTCTTGCTGTCATAATTTAGATTTAGGATCACACCTATTTCCCAAAAACAAATTATAGTGCTATAGTTTTTTAATGGATACCATTCACTACTAATAATTCTTGTCTTCCTGGATGCCCATACTTTGATTTGTTTCTTTTGCTCACAAACTATTGTCAGGGTCAATTTTAGAAGAGATTTTTAAATTGTACTTCAAATGTTTGGTTTTCTGTTCTTTGATGTGTATGACATGCAGTTAGGAAATAGACTGTATAAAATATCTTGCTTGCCATTTCCATGATGGCTGTCACTAGAAGAATGGTCTTTGTTCCAGTGGAGATTCTGGTTTCAGTGACATGCTGAAACCGATCCAATTTGTCCTTTCCTTTTTTGAGAAGTGACATATGGTTAGTAAGTTAAGTGTTTTCTCCTATGAAACACCGTCTTCGTTCATGGCAATACTGATTCTTTCTTTACTACTGCAGGCTTATCACAGCTGGGTGTTATCCAACAGCCTTGTTGACAGAAACAGAGGAGGACTGTCTAACCACTGTAAATCATATTGGTACACTTATAGAGAAGATAGATTCCATGTAGAATTAAAACCCCTTAAAAAGTGTTACAGACTAAGGGTTGAGTAATTCAAAAATTTGAGTACAAATTACATTTCTGACCTGCATATCTCTACAGTATTTTTCTGGAGAATACACCTATCTTTATTCTATATCAGTGAGTGACTACATTTAGTTTAAAGACACCATCTAATACTATTTGGGTATCTCTTATCTAAAATGCTTGGGAAGTGTGTTGAATTTTATTTTTATTTTGGATTTAGGAATGCCTACATACATATATGGACATAATGAGATATCTTGGAGATGGGGCCCAAGTCAAAACACAAAAGTCATTTATGTTTCACATAAACCTTGTTCACACAGCCTGAAGGTAAGTCCATATAAAGTTGGTGTACACTGAACCATCAGAAAGCAAAAATGTCATTATCTCAGTCACCTATGTGGATTTGGGAGTATTTTAAATTTTGTAACTGTGGGTAAGACACGCTCAACATGTACTAGACCAAAAAAAATATTTTGAACAGAACCTTCCTGTTGGAAAAGTTTTATTGCTGCATATATTACATAAAGAACATACTAATTTATATAAAAATATGAATTATCCTTTTTAAAGGACTTCAAAGTCTAGTGAGTCTGGTTGAAATAAATGGACTATAGTTTTCTAGAGGTGTTTGAAGGACACAATTTAGAACCCACCCATTACAGAGTCAATTTTTACTCCCGTTAGTTAGAAAGAAGATGTGATGATTAATGAGGAAAGGTTTGTGAGGCTAAATATAATAAAAGAAAAAGGCAGCTGACAGGAGCCTGATGCTCTGGCATCATGATTCCAAAAATGCATTCTCTTTTAATTATTTGTCATCTTCATCATTTTTGACCGATTCTGTGCCTTGTATTTTACACTTTGCCTCTCTGGTGACACAATGCCCCACAAAACAGAATATCTGGTAGTTAGCAAAAATAATCATTTATCTTCCTACAATGTCATGCCATCCTCCATTTATCAGTAATAATGATTGGCAGTGTAATTTCCTTGGCCATAAAGCCCATTAATATTCAGCTCATTGCCTGTAGCCGATGTATTTCGCTAAAATCCATACTTATTCATGGCTGTTTATAGGGAATCATTAGAAATGGTCATGCACCAGAAACACAATCCAACAGTCCATCCTGTTTTATATTATAGTTACTATGAACATAAGGCAAAATACATGTTACAAAGTGAAAGCATCAACTTGATTAGCTAAGTTCACAAGTAGGAAGTTGTTTTTTTAATTAAAAAAAACCAAAAGAAATCTGTTACATTTATAGTAAGGGGTCATGCCAACAACCTTCCCTCAAGACATTTTATAGCAAAATAATTGTATCCTACAGTTCAAACACT
Source organism: Anolis apletophallus (assembly GCA_030556195.1). Lineage (NCBI taxonomy): Eukaryota > Metazoa > Chordata > Lepidosauria > Squamata > Anolidae > Anolis > Anolis apletophallus. Next base: position 127,232,558 of record JARBWK010000002.1, read on the forward strand.
ACATATCAACAGGAAGACATGATTGTTGTGATTTCCAAATACTTTGAGAAAGAAAGAAAATCTAAGTCATCAAGCCAGCTTTCAAATCATTCAATATGCAGACAGAAAGTCTATCACATTACAGTGCAATTTCATTTCTCAGAACCTCTGTGACATCTAAAACACTTGGATAATTAGAGAATTGGATCAATGGGATTTTTTTTCTGGTGTTACATTGACATGGAACTACCCGAGGGACACAATAAAATCCAAAGTCTTAGTGTTTCAGAAATATATAGAAACATTCAATAGAAACTCCAAAACAGACAAATTAACAACGAAAAACCCCATAGACATGTAGAGGATATAACACCACAGCAGAGATTTTTTTGTATGTCAGGAGTGACTTGAGAAACTGCAAGTCACTTCTGATGTGAGAGAATTGGCTATCTGCAAGGACATTGCCCAGGGGATGGCTGGATGTTTTACCATCCTATGGGAGGCTTCTCTCATGTCCCCACATGGGAAGCTAGAGCTGACAGATGGAAGCTCACCTTGCTCCCCAGAATTGAACCACTGACCTTTCAGTCAGCAGGCCTGCCAGCACAAGGGTATAACCATTGTGCCAATGGGGGATCAGATGTTTTGGAAGAAAACTGACCACAAATCTTTGTATTCCTGGTGAAAGTTGTGCATAAACCCATGAAGGAGAAATGGGATGAAAACAAATTGCATGTACATTGTATGTAAATTGGTTTGGCTCAGAAGTGATGGATGCATGCAGACTCTAGAGAGGAAAACATGCATTTCATCTGGCCATACTTTTCCCTGTGTTAAATATGATTAATTAAATCACTATTTGAGTAACTTTAAGAGCTCAATACATTCAGTGATTCTACTTAAAGTTTCTGGGACAATACAAGAGTACACCGCAAATTGAAATGACAATATACATTTCACATTCATGGGATTTATATTGCATTTTATTATAAAAGAAAGCTAACTCATAAACATATAATAACTGGCACTTTATAGAGTGAGAATGATCATGGTGACATAAACATGTTATCAAATGTTTGACTCATTCAGTGACTTTGTCCATTTCTGTTTCCTGGACTTCATTTTTTGCCACGTTTCTTCAATAATTAATGTGCCTCACATCACCTAATGATATGGTTGCATAGAGAACTGATTGTGTGGCATGATGATCACATGGTGATATGAGCATGTTAAATCATTTTTCATCATGGTTGTACAAGCATTATATTTTGATGTATTTTTCAGGAGAGGCAATAAAGGTTAGCAAAAATGTCAGTGAAAAATTGTGACAAATTAAAAGATGCATTTGTCTGGGTTAGCATCCACAAATTAGGTTCCAATAAAATGCAAGGGAGATAATAATAATAAATAGGGAAACAGAGATTCCCTATTTATTATTATTTACTTGAAAAGTAACAATATGAAACCTGGCCAGTAGTCTACATCAACTTCTGTGGGTACTTAACCAAGTAATCTCTACTGGCCCAACCCTCCAACCTGATATAAATGCCATTTACCTGTACTCCAATTGTCAGCAGTTTGGAGTACCTTCTCTTTATGAAGCTGATGCTCATAGACTCATACAAAATTAAAGTCATTAGATGAGCCAATAGTATATTTCTCATGAATGCTATGTTTTGCAGGAAAAGAAGGTAATTTTATCCAAGTATCGTTCTGCTGAAATTATTTGAAAGTGCTCACCTTCCGTATGCAAGAAATGTAAGGAGCACTTCCCCATGTCCTATTGTGGGACCAAATGAGTTAAGCTGGGTGTGAACGGACTTCATGGTTTCCACATGATGCATGGAGTCCATTCACCCAAGTACCATCCAAACCACTTAATTCAGCCTTCTCCCATGTTAAAAATGTTTTCGGATGCTCTGGAGCTTCCCCTAAGTTGCTGGGCTGCTTTCTATTTAGAAATAGTGTGAAACTGAGTGTGAAACTGCTGGTGATCGCCACTCATCACATCCACTGACACTGGATGGAACACTAGGGCAATCAAAGACAGGAGGGAGAAAAGGACAGAGTGATTCCTCCCTTCCCTCCTACCCTTTGTCATGTCACTCTGTTGCTCTGGCTAACACAAGTGTATGTGATAAGTGATCATTGCTAAGCCAAGGACAAGAAGGGAAAGGTAAGTGTGGAGGTCCAGCCATATGGACACCATCCATCCACTGGAGTGACTCGGTGCTGTAAAGTATGAACACTTACCAGCCTCAAATACTCTTGTGGTGCTGGTCTGGAGTACCCCACCTCAGATCTCCCCCCCCCCCCTCTCTCTGTGTGGCATGTATAGATGGGTTCTATGTCAATGTTACCTCCAGTAACAGTTTAAACACTCTTGTTTTAACAGCTTTAACTTCAGTGTTCAGTTAAAAGGTGATACTGTAATTATACATAGAATCAATTGATATACTACCACAGAACAATTCTAAGATGTCAACAGACAACTGTACACTTTTCTACACAACTATAATAATTCCTGACTGAAGTTCACTTTGCATCTTCCAGCCTCGCTTTTGTCTGTGCTTTTGTCTAGGCAAAGCACTATCTCTTGTTTAAGTATAGCTTCTGTCAAACTGGAAAAAATATCAATCAATAAAATACGGGGGTGTTTCAATATCCAACAGTGCACATCCTGTCTATATGTTTGGTGTTTATAAAATAACTAAGAATAGCTAGGGGGGGGGGATTGAAGCTGCAATCGATAACAATATGTGTTATTTCTACACATGGAGTGAGCTCTCCACCCTCATCCATTGAGTTGCATACCACATGTATGGTAACATTCAACTCCTTCCTGCACAGACCCCAAGATTCCATAGGATGCAGTCATGGCAGTTAAAGTGGAATCACAGTGCTCCAATTATGTAGTCCGAAAAGGTCACTAATACAGATTGAGTTTTCTTGAACTCAGACTTCTTTTAACTCAGTTTTAAACAACATTTTTGGTGTGAATATGATTTGTAGTTGCAGCAATGTTAATAGTTGTAATAGAATAAGAAGGGGTAGTAGAAAGGGCAATCACACCACTAGTGCCACAACCTACTGTCTCAAAGTTACATATCTAAATTACATTTTAAAATAATAATTTCCCCAACTTCCAGGCTTTAAGAAAATGTATATGGGAGACTTTAAGCTTGCAGTGTATAGATTAATATATTATCATCTTTAAAGTCACACCAATCACTGATGAAGCCTTTTGGTATCTCCGCGGCATAAATTGAGTGTTTTGGACTGTCTGTGGCTCTTCATACTGTTTCTTCTACCTCAATAAACACTTATTCATTTAAGGGAAAATGAGTAAATAAATTACGCCAATGCCAAGTATATAAAGAAGGTGAATTATTTCCTGTACAATTGTGGAATTCCCAGAATAGTTCTGAATACAAAAGATCGATTCATTTAAGCAAATATAATACATGATCACAACTCATTTACAAAGGAATGAACATGGACCAGATAATTATGTGTTTGGAATTCAAAGAAGGAATTATTCACAAACAATGTTTTATGCAATTGCAGTCTTATGTATAAAGCATTTGTGACAGCATAAGTACATACGTAGGAAGATGTTTTATACCAGGTAAGATCCAGCGTTTTAAACTAAATAGTTACAAATAACTACCAACAGAGGCTTGGTTTGTACTCTCGATGTGGCTTGCATTTTGTTTCTCTGTCCTTGGAGTAGCACATGCAAAAAGGATAAGACAGCCAAAGCAAACTGTTTTCCAGGTTTACTTAAATTAGAAGAGGATTTCAGCATTTGGGAAATTTAGTTCAAAAATGTCAGCTTTGGCTGGATCATGCTTTATATGTTCCACAGAAAAAATATTGTCATGCAATGGAATCTTAGCAATAAAAAATATGGGAAGTCAGGGGCGGTCCAAGCTCTCCGGGGCGAGTAAGCGAACATTATTCCCCCCCCCCCCCCGGCGGCTCCCGGCTCCGCCCGCGCATGCGCGGAAATTCGCACATGCGCACTGGCTCCCGAGTGCGCCGGCGCGGAGGAACGGGGGGGAGAGGGAACTCACGGGGCGGGCGCCCGGACCCAAGGAGGAGCAGGAGGAGGGGGGAGGCCACGAGGGCGGCCTCCATGGAGATTCCCCAGCAGCGGCAGCAGCAGCAGCAGCACCCCCGGAAGGACCCGGAGCCAGAGGCGCATCTTCCTGACGTCACTTCGTCGCCGCCTCTGCCGAGGAGGAAGGCGAGTAAGACCTCGCCGGCCGCGCGCTGCAAGGATGCCCGGAAGGAGAGACGCCGGAGGGAGGGAGGGAGGGAGGAAGAGGCCGCCGTGCCTCCGCAAGGCTCCCTCCGGCGTCTCTCCTTCCGGGCGTCCTTGCAGCGCGCGGCCGGCAAGGCCTTCCTCCCCTTCCTCCTCGGCAGAGGCGACGCCAAAGTGATGTCAGGAAGATGCGCCTCTGGCTCCGGGCCCTTCCGGGGGCGCTGCTGCTGCCGCTGCCGGAGATTCTCCGTGGGGGCCGCCCTCGTGGCCTCCCCCCTCCTCCTGCTCCTCCTCAGGTCCGGGCGCCCGCCCCGTGAGTCCCCCTCCCCCCCCCCCCGTTCCTCCGCACCACCGGCTGGCTGCGGCGGCACGGCGGCGGGGCGGAGCGGTGCCCCTCCCAGGTGGTGACACCCCTCTCTGGGAACTTCGCCCTACGCGCCCATGTAGGTCACTTAATGGTAAAGGCCGGCCCTGTGGGAAGTTGAATACCTTCTCCGTGGATCCTGCCACTCTCTCTCCCTGCTGGCCAATGCCCATTGGTGCACATCCCTCTTCCCCACCAGCATGCCTTCCCCTGTAGGAGTGCAGACTGGAACCATCAGCTGAGGTTGCATCTGTGTCTCTTTGCTGTGTAAGGAAGTTCCTTCACAAGAACCTACATTGTTGTAATGAGAAATTATCAATTTGTATTTATTTATTCAATTACATCTCATCTTTCTCCTAATAATGGGATTCAAAGCAGCTAATAACATATTTTAAAACAATACAAATTAAAACCATATACACCATAAAAGTATAAATATAGGAGTTATTTAAAAAGATATTAAACCATTTATAAAATGAAAACATTAAAAACATTAATTAAAATACTATTTATAAACCTTAAAAGAGCACCATACAGCATTTAAACCCCACTGTAGTCAGATTTTAAAATCCTGACCACAATGAAATGATTGATTCACAGACATAAGGCAAACAAAAACAGGGCCACCCAGGACTCCCCAGGGAGGGAGATCCGAAGTGTGGGAGCCATCACTGAGAAGGCTCTTTTCCTTTTGCCACCAAACAAACCTAAGAAGGTGGTGATACAAAGGCCTTTGTTGCATTAAGGCAATTAAATGGATGAAAACATGTGGCTGAGTAGAGCTCCATTTTCCTATGAAACAGAAGAACTGCTTACCCTCACCACACTTCCAGTATGTATCTGCATTCTTTGAGTCAATTTCTCATCACATTCCAGTTTTGAGGCCCTGCCAACTATCCCTCTCCCCACATTATTGGTTGAAATAAATCCTTCTCTCTTTGAAATCTCAGCCTCTCTCTGTACTAACAGGAGATTTGAGAACTTTCTGAGAATGCTCCGTTTGTTCCATTGGGATACTGCAGAGGAGAGAGGAGGAAGGAAGCAGAAAGAGGGATTAGGTAATTCAGTGTTATTTCTGGCATGGAGGAAGGGGGACAAACTCTGCAATTTAACTGTATGTGTTCTGGGAACAAAGGTGCATATACACTGTATAATACTTTTATAATCATATACAAACAAATTATTTATTTATTTATTTATTATTCGATCTTATATTCCGCTCCTCCCTGCAGGCTCGGGGCGGATTAACATACAATAAAAACATGCTGTGCATACAACCAGCAGCAATACAATAAACATAAAACCTAAAAACATAAAACCAATATACAGTAAAATCAACAGGATTTCAATTTCTAGAACTCAGGGCATGGACCCCTCAGGGCAGCTCAATTAGTCGAAAGCCAGTTTGAAGAGGGCAGTTTTACAGGCCCTTCGAAATGGACCGAGCTCTGGGATCGCTCGGGTAGCATCTGGCAAGGAGTTCCACCATACTGGGGCAGCCACGGAGAAGGCTCTCTGCCTAGTTGTGGATAGATAGCAGGTGCGGATCGATGGAACCAGTAGCAAATTTTGCTCTTCTGAACGTAGTGATCTCGGGGGAACGTATCTCCTCCCACAACTCCCCCTCCCACATTTTAAACTGGGAGCAACAAATGCCACTACATTACAGGAAAAACCAAACTTCCAGGTGATTTCAAAAAATCCATTTCCACACCACGTCCTGAAATGTTGTAAAAGACTGGTGGCCTCCACACTTAAAACTACGCAAAGACTGCTCTCTCCTACACTTGGGGTCAAATGAATATGGTGAGAACAGGGGCTTCCCAAATGTTAAGTGTAGCACTCAGTGGAATCTAGTCTATGTGATGAAGAGGTTAAAGAAGTGTCTTTTGGGAAATCTTAGAGCACTAATGGGCTTATAGAGGGAGATGTGGTGCTTCAAATAATGTGGACCCAAGTTATTTGATTTAAAAATTATAATCAGCACTTTGAGTTATTCTCAGAAATGGACCTGGCAGCCAGGGGAAACATTGCATCCTTGGAAGTTGTATACTTCCTGCAGCAATAATTAATAATCTGGCTACAGTTCTTAGGGCCAGTTGAAATTTCAGGGCACTTTTCAAAGGCAACCTCCATACAGTGAATTATAGTAATCTCAATTAGATGTAACCATGGCACATAGCATCATGGCCAGATCCAACTTCTTCAGGAACATGTTTCACAAGGTTTAACTGTGTAAAACATCACTGTTGGTTTCAGAGCTGTTTCCAGGAGTACCTTCAAACTGTGGATCTGCATTTTCAGGGAAAGTCCATCAGAGGCTATTCAATTAAGGAAGGGATTAACCATTAGCAGTCCTTCAGATATTTGACTGCAACATAATGCTAGCTAGCACAGAATGATGGGAGACACCGTCGAATCTGAAGGGCCAGACGTTACAGCATGCTAAAGTCTTTTTGTTCAGGGAAGTTTTTAAAGAAGAAGGTTTCTATACACCAGTCAGGGTTGATAAGGTTTTAGTTATAAATTGTTTTCAATCAGTTTTAAGGGTTTTAACTGATTGTTATTTTTAATACTGTTAATATTTAATCATATTTTAATGTTTGTATATTCTTAGGTTTTAAATTGTATTACATTGGTTTTACTGTAAGCTGTTTTGAGCCTCTTTTGTAGAGTGAAAAAAGTGGGGTTTAAATAATAATAATAATAGGTTTTATTATTATTACTACAATGGAATTAGTTCGTTACAATGGTAATATTGCCAGGTAGTTTCATCTCTTTTTAGTTTTGTGGTAGGAATATTGCTATTTCTGTATCTGTAAAGTGCCTCATTATTGGATCCTGCTGCAACTCCCCCAGGAAAGAGAACATGCTCATTTTGGGCAACAGAATATCGCAGCATACAGTATGAAAGTGGCCAGAGGGATTTCAAGTGCTTACAATTTGCCTTAGGCAGTCACACCCTAGCACCAGCCTTGGCTTTCTGTTCTTACAAAGCCATGCTAGGAATCCTAGGCTACAAAGATCACAGAAGGTGTGTAAAAGCACACAAAGCAAGTATCATCCGTTCAACCTGTTTATGGTGAGTAAAGGATTTTAAGCTGCCAGTTGACTGGAGGCTCTGAGAAACTGACAGTTTCTGAACCAGCACTACAATTTTTAAATATCACTTGAATTAAAGGAAAGAGGCCATTTGCCTTTGACATGGAAGAGAACAAATCCTGCTTACTCCCAAAATCAAAGTATTCTCATTAAGCTTTCTTTATCATCCCACTGATATTTTCCTTTTTTGTCAGAGGGACACCTTTCTGCCATCACAGATCTAGCAAACAATTTGTTCATAAGGAAATATGTGTAGATACCTGTTCCATTTGTTTGGGGAGTGTATTACAGTACAATTAGCAAAGACTTCAGGGGCAGTATAAGGACAGACCCATATATTTGGCATAGACAAGAGACAGGGCCTTCTCAATGGTAGCCCTCTGTCTGTGGAACAGCAAAATTAGGTCAGCTCCATCTCTCATTTCCTTTAGGAAGAAGCTCAAAACATGATATTGGAATTAGGCATTTGGGTAACAGGCTTAACAGCAATCACAATGTTTTAGAACGAACTATGGACAGGCTTTGGACTGGGTTGTTGCTCACTGAATCAGACTCGAATATGGCAATATGGTTGATAATGTTTAAAAAGTCCAGTAGATAACAAAGTCTCACTGTAAATGGTTTTAATGGCAGCTGACTGTCTCACTGGAGTAGAATTTCTTTTATAGCATTGGCCAGTTTGATCAGGTATCCCAGTAATATGAGTTTTTGCTGTCACACCTCTAATAGAGATTGCATGCTTCCAGGTTTTAAGATTATGTTCATTAACTGTGCTACAAATGTGTATGGATGTGAATGTCATAGAGCAAAGGGCCTCCTAACTAGCCTGGCCATTGCCTGTAACATCAGTGATGTTAGAATGGGGCATCCACATGGCCATCAGGAAGGAGAGGATATCAACCCCCTCCTTCTTGCTGCCTGTGCAGGCACCCCTTTCTGACAAAGGTGGCTATGGTGGTCAGGTGGTAACACAAAGGAGATGACAGCTTAGTGGTACAAATGCAGTTCCGGGCCATCTCGACAATGGCCCTGGGTTCAGTCAGGCCCGGATCAGGCCCTTTTGGCGCCCTAGGCCAAAAGGGCCATCTGCCGCCCCCCGGCTCCGCCCTGGCTCCGCCCACGCCATGCCCCCTCACCGGCGAGGTGGAGGAAAGCCCCACCCCCGGTTCCGCCCCCTCCCCTGTGGAAAAGTGAATAGTGGTAGTTGAAGAGCACATCCTAAGGGTTATTTCTGCATCTGGTTTATTAAAATATTCCCATCCAAACTCAAGTAACGATTATTAAAAGCGGGGTCAAACTCTGCAGTGTAGATGCGCCCTAAAACCAAAGTTCAACCTGAGTAGCGCTTTGCCCATTCATAGAAGGTTGTGCAATTCAAAGAAAGGCACAGGGAGCTTCCCCTGCTTGGAAAAAAAGTTTGGCCAACTCTTCCCTCTCTTCCTCCCCGCCGGTTTTGAAGGCGAGAAGGCAGGCAGCAGCTGTTGGTGCCTCTCCTACCCCTTATTTTCACATTTTGTTCTCCGCCGGCGCTGGGCGGCTGGCTCTCCTCGCCTTGCCCCCTCCCACAGGTGATGATGATGGGGAGGAGGAGGAGGGTGCAGCTCTGATTGGCCCCACCCTCTCCCCTTTACCCGCTCCCTCCCCTTCTCCGATTGGAAAGGCTAAGCTCGCCTTGGCCAGCCTGCCTGCCCTTATTTAATTTGGTGTGTGATTTTGCTATTTTTAGCCCCTGGATTCCCTCCAGCAAGACTTAGGGGAGTTATTCCGCACACCACCAGTACCTTCTCCTTCAACCCAGCTTCCTTCCTCTTGGAACATTTTTTAATTCAAATAAATAAATAAGGAGAGGGTGGCTGTCTCCTTGCCCCCCCCTCTCCTTTCCCCCCTCCCTTTCCTCCTGCTGTGAGTGAGGCGCCCTCTCTCTCCCCCCCTGCCTTTTGCTCCAGATCTGCAGCCAGCCACCAGCCAGTCGGGGATTGTTTTATTTTATCTGCAGCGCCAGAAATCTCAACCCATAACACAGAGTCACGCCTAAGAGAAATGAAGACCCGGGGTTTCATTTGCTAAGTCATTTCCACTTTTCAAAAAGGGGTTTTTTTTGGTGTTGCTGGGGATTTGCTATAGGAAGCAAATAGGAATTGGCTATAGGAAGGAAGCAAGGCATGGGGAAAAATGCCACCTCCTGCCTTGTAGTCTCATAAAAGTGCATTGTGAGTGTGGATATGAGAAGAGAAAAGAAAGGTGGATTTGGGGGAAAGCGTTCTGCTTTGGGTTTTGGGGGGGGCAAATTGGCCTTGCAGTGTGGACAATTGGGGGGCTGCTTCCTCCAAGGGCACTTGATCCTATGGAGGGGATCAGTGGCCACATTTCTGCAGCACATTTTTAGGATCCAATGGTGGGGATTTCTCTTCTTTCCCTTGGAAGAGTCAAAGGTGGAAGGTTTGGGTTTAATTTGCTTTCCTCCTTTTCGCCGGTGAGGGGGTGGGGGCGGGGCGGGGCAGAGCCGGCGAAGAGAAGGAAAGCCCCACCCCAGGCTCCGCCCCAGCTCCGCCCCCTCGCCGGCGAAAAGGAGGAAAGCCCCACCCCGGCTTTGCCCCGCCCCCAGCTCCTTCCTCCCTTCTAAAGCCACCATGCCGGCAAGGAGGCAGGGGTGGGGCGGGGGGCACAGCCTTTGGAGTGAGCGGGGGGCAGCCGCGCGCATGCACACTTATTTTTTTCATTATTTTTTTGAATATTTTTTCGAATTTTTTTCTGAATTTTTAAAAACTTTTTTAATTGGGGGGGGGGGGTCCAGACATGCCCCCCCCCCCATGGCTGCCACCCTTATGGGTAATCCAGGCCTGGGTTCAGTACATATGTTCTGAATGAGGGCTGCTCAAAACAAGATTTACACTGGGCTAATCTTTCCAGTGTCAATGGGCCCATGGTTTATCCAGTGCTGAAATGACATTATGGCTACAACTACACTACCAAATAAGTGTAGAGTTCAATTAGCTTGCATGCACTCACACAACACTTGCAGTCAAGTGCAATTAGATCTGGGGTAAGCTGTTGAATAATACATAAAGATAATAAATAAATTAATGTGGCTGCACTCCAGGTTTAAAAAATCAGTGAAGGTCTGGATCCTGCTCAATGATTTGGATCTTCCCCTTTGTTAGGGTAGTAGGGGCACCTATTCCGAATCCTTATGTGTCTCCATGGCAATCCTTACGTATCCAGGATTGTATCCCCATGACCATTGTGTGCTCCCCAGGCTTAGGCCGTCTAGGGAAGTGGGATGGCAGTCCCTTCCTGTGTCCCAGCACCCCAATTTCCCCCAAAAGGAAGAAAATCTCCATGCTCTTTCCTTTCTATTTTTCATCACTGATAGTGCAGTGCAAAACTAGCATGAAGAATGCTGGTTCTGGTCAGTTGAAACCACACAAGGGTGTCCTGAGCTACCTGGGATGTGGGACAATGGCCCCACAGACTGGCCATCCTAAAACCAGTTCCATCACAGCTGGGAATGGGATGGGATTCCAACCTCCAGTACCTCCCTCCCTCCCTGCAAAATAACAAAAAACTCCACTTACCTGAGCTTCATGCTTTTTGCTTCCTCTATTGTCATCTACGGGCCGGCGTAGAATGCTCATAACAGAAACGTAACAGTAGAGCGTATAACATGAATTCTTACCAATGGTAAAGAGATCTGAATATTCAAAGGTGATAGCCCTTGAGTCCTAAGTCAAACATGTGTCCTTATTTAATACAAGCTAACATTTCCTGGAAGTTATTATGGCATATTCCATCTTTTTACTGGAATATTGAAATGCCTAATGGTACCTTTATATATATATATATATATATATATATATATATATATATATATATATATATATATATATAAACCACTGGCACTGATGTTTATAGTGACAGAAAAGGTAATAATAATAAATAGTCTAAATCACTTCAGAAGGGGATGAATGATGACAATCGCAGAAATAACCATGTATGCAAACAACTACTACAGTCCCTCAAAAGCAATGTGCATGCTTTCACAGAGAGGTTGAAATAGAACTTGGTAGTAAATTACAAGTAAAATTAAAGGGGCATTTTGGAGGAACTGTCTTCTTTAAGAAGATTGGAAACTTGGAAATGGATTTTGCTAATGAACTGCACGAGGCAGAAGAAAGAGAAGAGATCAGGAGCAAGATTAATGTTGAGATGTGACAGTACAAGCATATACTTTCATATTGAAAAACAGTCCTGGGTGGTAACTAGCAACCCACACAATAGACCAGGCTGACATTTAGATGAATACACAAAAACCGAATTTTGAGGATTGTGTGTTTTCACTCGTGATCACTCTATTATTATGACATCACAAAGACTATAGTTTTTTGGCATTTCATTTGTTCCAACTTCACATTTTGTTTGAACTTTCTTGGACTATGTGATTTAAACATGTTCCCTCAGAAGAAGTTTCTACAGAGGGACAGCATGAGGAGGTGTTACAAGACATAAAGGTTCGAAAGCCTTGTTGCATCAAGGGAAGCACCATATGCAGGTAAAACTAACCATATACTAAATTACATCTATTTTTGGTTTTTGAGGGAGCTTGTATCCCATTCCTTCCTCGGCACTGACCTTAGCTCTCTCCATAACTACAGTAAGGGTACTTGTCCTACCACCCGGCACTCCCCAGCTATTTGTGCCTCGAAGAGAGTAAAGAGGGTGTCACACCACAGCGTCTCCAGGCTGCCCATTTGCCCAAGCCTAGCCAGGGCCATCCGGCCTATGAAGTGGTTAAACCGTCAGTTTGATGCTCCCCAGGCCCCAACGGGGCCTCTCTGCATTCTCGTGTGAAAGTGGCACGGAATGCACAGATAACTACATCCAAGGTTACCAAAGCGAGACTCCCTTTTGGCCAGGCGCTGCAGAGGAGCCATAAACTACTCCTCCCTGAAACATCTGTGCCCGGTAATTGGGGAACATTCCGGAGTACCTTAGGTAACAATAAACATATAGTTTCTCATCAATCATTGGGCTTGATGTTCGACGCACTGGGACTGGCCATGAGGCCCTATATTTGAGAACCCCGTACCATAGGGTTCATCTCAGATCAACTTTTGCTACGGCAGGATGTTGCTTTGAAGTACCGGCCGCGAACGGCCTGACTTAAGCTACTCCCGCCCTTTCCACCGGGCTGCTTTGATTCACGGAACTCCGTGTGCATCCTGCTCAAGCCTTGTTGCTGCTAAGACTCTGTTGCTAAACTTCCTTGCTTCCCAAGCCGCCCGGCTGTGGATTCGGAGGGAATCTGTTTTGAGACTCTTCCTGTGCATCCGGCTTGGAATCCCCGCCGCAGGACTATACCTACCTGCTGATCCTGAGTGCTACTTTAAGGCTTTGTATTGGCCTTCACGCTTTCTTTATTTCCTGCACAATAAAACTGTGTTGTACCCCAGAGCTGTGTGGTTTGTTCAGGGAGCTCAAGCGTATCCAGGCCTTGGAAGGCGACAGCTTGATCTGAGATCCTTACTCCCTGACAAACCGAAGACTGGATGCAGACCCCGCCGGGAGCAGGGGCAACCGCGCCAGCCATGGCCCGCACCCCTACAGCCGCGGACTTCCAGAGACTCCAGGCTGACATGATTGCACTTCAGCAGCAGTTCGCGGCCGTGGTCCAAGCTCAACGACCACTCAACCGGTGCGGTCAGTGGCCCTTCCTGCTGGCTTCGCCGGGGACCCGACTGCGGTGCCCACGTTCCGTGGACAATGCCATGCTTACCTGGTGGCCAGAGCGGCCGACTTTGCGCCGGAGGCGGAACGAGTGGCGTTCGTCTATACCCTACTGGATGGCCCCGTGGCGGCGTGGGCCACCACCTTGGTCGACACCAACGCACCCCAGGTCCAGACCGTGCAAGGATTCCTGGATCACATCCGCGACACCTGGGGCCACCCCGTGAACCAAGACCTGGCCGAGAAGAAGATGCGGCGCCACTTCCAGTGCGACATTCCCATCGGCCAGTACATTGCCGAATTCAGAGTGCTGGCCAACCAAATGACCTGGAACGGAGACGTGCTGCGGTCTCAGTTCCTGGAAGGGCTCCGGCCGGAGATCCAGCTGGAGGTAGCCCACACTCCTGACGTTCCCCTCACCCTGGACGGGGTGATAGCCATGGTCTTGCGGCTAGATGACCATCTCCGCACCCAGCAGCTGATGAGCCGGAAGGTGTTCAGACCGGCGCCCCCCCCCACCCGTAAAGCCCATCCAGAGCAGCGAAACCCGCAAGGACCCCGGCCGCAGCCGCACATCACCCCGGCGAGACCAGAGGAAGAGCCGATGCAGCTGGGGCACACCCGCCCGCGGCTGGACGATGCGGAAAAGGCCCGGCGCCAGCACCTCCACTTGTGCTGGCATTGCGGCGTCTCCGGCCATTTTTCCAAGGACTGCCTGGCCAAGCCCAAGTCAGCACCCCACCTGGCCTCTGCTGAGGTCAAGTCGGAAAGCCCCAACTCGGATCCCGAGGTGTCAGGTAAAGATGCGGACTGAGCATAGAGAGGCTCGCCAGCTCGGTCGGCAACCCCTACGCCGAGCCCAAGACGGGGGTCTTGTTCCTGCTTCTGGTCACCCTGTGGTCCACCAAGACGGGCCCCACCGTAATCCATGCCATGCTAGACTCTGGAGCCACCAACAATTTCATAGACAAGGACTTTGCTAAACATCTGGGCCTGGAATGCTTTGATTTGAAGGAGCTAAGGCCTGTGCAGACTATAGACGGGTGAATTCTAAAGTCAGGCCCCATCAAGCGATGGACTAAGCCCACCAAGATGAGCGTGCTGGAGCACCAAGAAGAAATATCGTTCCTGGTGGCCCCGATCCCACACTTTCCCGTCATTTTGGGTGTGCCTTGGCTCGCACAACACAACCCACAGATAGACTGGGATCGCTGAGAGGTGCGGTTCCTCTCAGCCCACTGCCAGAGACTCTGCTTCAAAAGTCGGGCCGGGGCCGCCGCAGAGGTGGGAGCCATAGCCACGCTCCCGCGGAAGTATCAGGAGTTCTGGGAAGTGTTCAGCGAAAAGGAGGCGGACAAGCTCCCGCCCCACAGGCCCTACGACTACGCGATTGACTTGGTTAAGGGTGTGCTGATCCCACGTGGACGATTGTACGCCCTCTCGGAGCCGGAGCAGAAGGCACTCCGAGAGTTTTTGGATACAAACCTGCGAAAGGGATTCATCCGCCCGAGTCAGTCTCCTGCCGGAGCTCCAGTCCTGTTCGTGAAGAAGTCGGGGGAGTTACGCCTAAGTCACGACTACCAGGCCCTCAACAGCATCACCATTTGCAACAGGTACCTCCTCCCATTGATTCCTGAGATGTTGGAGCAAGTGCAGAGTGCCAAGGTGTTTAGTAAACTGGACCTGAGGGGGGCTTACAATCTTGTGTGGATTCGGGCCGGGGACGAATGGAAGACCGCCTTCCAGACCAAGTACGGGGCCTACGAAACGCTCGTGATGAATTTCGGGCTCTGTAATGCCCCATCCACATTCCAACATTTCATGAATGACATCTTTAGGGACTACTTGGACCGGTTCCTGGTGGTCTATCTGGACGATCTCCTTATCTACAGTGAGAATCTGGAGTCCCATGAGCTTCACGTGCGAGTGGTGCTGCAAAGACTCCGGGACCATGGCCTATACGCCAAGCTCGAGAAGTGCACCTTTGAGGTAGAGGAAATAGACTTCCTGGGCCATTTCATCTCAGCCCAGGGGATCTCCATGGACCCTGTGAAAGTCAAGGCCGTGGTCCAGTGGGAATCCCCTAGCAGCCGAAAAGACATTCAGCGGTTCATGGGGTTTGCTAACTACTACCGCAAGTTCATCCCTGGCTTTGCCAAATGCTCCGAGCCTATCTCCCAATGCCTACGGGGGAAGGCCCCCTTCCGCTGGACTGCCAAGGCGGAAGGGGGATTCCAGCAACTGAAGCAGCTGTTCATGACTCAGCCCATTTTGCAGCACCCAGACCCAGCCAAACCCTTCCGGGTACAGGCTGACGCCTCCAACGTGGCGATCAGAGCTATCCTGTTTCAGCCC
Organism: Anolis apletophallus; assembly: GCA_030556195.1. Classification (NCBI taxonomy): domain Eukaryota; kingdom Metazoa; phylum Chordata; class Lepidosauria; order Squamata; family Anolidae; genus Anolis; species Anolis apletophallus. The sequence goes on from JARBWK010000002.1 coordinate 127,248,349, forward strand.
AGGGGGGAGGACTGGTTATCCAGTGCCTTTTTCTCCAGACAGCTAACAGCTCCTGAGAAGAACTATACCATCTGGGAGAAGGAATTGCTGGCTATCAAGGCGGCGTTCCAGTTCTGGCGTCACTTACTGGAAGGCGTGCAGCATGAGGTCCAGGTTCACACCGACCACCGTAATCTCGAGCACCTGAAGATGGCGCAGAAGCTCAACCAGCACCAGCAGCGCTGGGCCCTGTTCTTCGAGCGGTTCCACTTCAGGATCCACTATGTCACGCCTGCCCAGACCAAGCAGGCCGATGCCCTGTCCAGGAAGCCGGAGTATACCCGGGACTGCGAGGGCAGCCCCGACTGCCGGTTGTTGCAGTTGGAGAACTTTGCAGCAGCCACGGAGACCGTCCCCTGCCCCGCTCCGCCCGGACCGGAGAGCGCCGCACCCGAACCCGTGGAGAAACTTCCCCTGGAGGCACAGATGCGCGCCAGGCAACAGGAAGACCCGTGGGCTAAGGAGCAGCTGGCAAAGGAGGTACAGTACCCGTTTAGCATGCAAAATGGACTCTTGTGTCACCGCAACCAGGTCTATGTGGCCCCCGGCCTGGAGAGGCAGGGGATCCTAAAGCTATGCCACGACAGCAAGGCCGGGGGACATTTTGGCCTGTTTAAAACCATTCAGCTGATATCTAGGGAGTTTTGGTGGCCCAAGATGCGACGGGAATTTGAGAAATACGTAGCCACCTGCCCGGTGTGTCAAAGAGCCAAGCATAGGGGGTGGGGCAAGCCGCAGGGACTGTTGCAGCCACTGGCCACCCCCCGGGGCCCCTGGGAAATGATTTCCGTGGATTTCATCACAGACTTGCCAGTGTCGCAGGGAAACACTGCGGTGCTGGTGGTGGTTAACTGCCTGACGAAGATGGGACACTTCATCGCCTGCCCCGGGTTGCCCTCCGCCAAGGAAACGGCGGATTTGTTCCACCATCATGTGTTCAAACTTCATGGCCTGCCCAGGAGCTTGGTCACCAACCGGGGCAGCCAGTTCACGTCCCAGTTTTGGAAAGAGACTCAAAGATTGCTGGGGATAGAGGCCCGGATGTCCACCGCCCATCATCCGGAGACAGACGGGCAGACAGAAAGAGTTAACGGGACCCTGGAGCAGTACCTACACTGTTATACAAATTACCAGCAGGACAACTGGGCCACATTGCTCTCCCTGGCAGAGTTCGCCTACAACAACTCTGTGCACGAAAGCACCCAGCAGACCCCGTTCTTTGCGAACCTGGGTTACAACCCCCGGTTCTACCCCGCCGTGTTTGAGCCCGGCAACGTTCCTGCCACCGAAGAGCATTTACAGGAGCTAGCCGCGGTGCAGCAGACTTTGAAGGTACAACTGGACCAGGCCAAAACGGACTACAAGCGATCGGCCGATCGCCACCGTCGGGAGGGCCCGGAACTGAAGGTGGGGGACCAGGTGATGTTATCCACCCGACACCTGCCCTCCCGTGGCCCCTGCCATAAACTCAGTGCCAAGTTTGTGGGCACCTACAAAATCACTGCCAAGATTTCCCCCGTGGCATTAAAACTCTAACTACCCAAAGGAATGAGAATCCATCCCGCGTTTCATCGTGCACTGCTGCATTTCGCCAACGAATGTCCGCACCGAGGGGGGAAAGGCCCCCCCCCCGCCGATCATCGTCGATGCGGAAGAGGAATACGAGGTAGCGGAGATTTTGGACTCTAGAATGCACCATCGCCAACTGCAGTATCTAATTGACTGGGAGGGATTTGGCCAAGACGAGAGATGCTGGGTTCCGGCAACGGACCTCCATCCCAACGAGTTGGTAAGACAATTCCACCAAGACTATCCCGAGAAACCAGGCCCCCCAATTGTCCACACTGCAAGGCCAATTTGCCCCCCCAAAACCCAAAGCAGAATGCTTTCCCCCAAATCCACCTTTCTTTTCTCTTCTCATATCCACACTCACAATGCACTTTTATGAGACTACAAGGCAGGAGGTGGCATTTTTCCCCATGCCTTGCTTCCTTCCTATAGCCAATTCCTATTTGCTTCCTATAGCAAATCCCCAGCAACACCCAAAAAAACCCCTTTTTGAAAAGTGGAAATGACTTAGCAAATGAAACCCGGGTCTTCATTTCTCTTAGGCATGACTCTGTGTTATGGGTTGAGATTTCTGGCGCTGCAGATAAAATAAAACAATCCCCGACTGGCTGGTGGCTGGCTGCAGATCTGGAGCAAAAGGCAGGGGGGGAGAGAGAGGGCGCATCACTCACAGCAGGAGAAAGGGGGAGGGGGAAGGAGAGGGGGGGCAAGGAGACAGCCACCCTCTCCTTATTTATTTATTTGAATTAAAAAAGGGTTAGGGTGGGGCCAATCAGAGCTGCACCCTCCTCCTTCTCCCCATCATCATCACCTGTGGGAGGGGGCAAGGCGAGGAGAGCCAGCCGCCCAGCGCCAGCGGAGAACAAAATGTGAAAATAAGGGGTAGGAGAGGCACCAACAGCTGCTGCCTGCCTTCTCGCCTTCAAAACCGGCGGGGAGGAAGAGAGGGAAGAGTTGGCCAAACTTTTTTCCAAGCAGGGAAGCTCCTGTGCCTTTCTTTGAATTGCACAACCTTCTATGAATGGGCAAAGCGCTACTCAGGTTGAACTTTGGTTTTAGGGCGCATCTACACTGCAGAGTTTGACCCCGCTTTTAATAATCGTTACTTGAGTTTGGATGCTCCCCAGGCCCCAACGGGGCCTCTCTGCATTCTCGTGTGAAAGTGGCACAGAATGCACAGATAACTACATCCAAGGTTACCAAAAGCGAGACTCCCTTTTGGCCAGGCGCTGCAGAGGAGCCATAAAGTACTCCTCCTTGAAATATCTGTGCCCGGTAATTGGGGAACATTCCGGAGTACCTTAGGTAACAATAAACATATAGTTTCTCATCAATCATTGGGCTTGATGTTTGACGCACTGGGACTGGCCATGAGGCCCTATATCTGAGAACCCCGCACCATAGGGTTCATCTCAGATCAACTTTTGCTACGGAAGGATGTTGCTTTGAAGTACCGGCCACGAACGGCCTGACTTAAGCTACTCCCGCCCTTTCCACCGGGCTGCCTTGATTCACGGAACTCCGTGTGCGTCCTGCTCAAGCCTTGTTGCTGCTAAGACTCTGTTGCTAAACTTCCTTGCTTCCCAAGCCACCCGGTTGTGGATTCGGAGGGAATCTGTTTTGAGATTCTTCCTGTGCATCCGGCTTGGAATCCCCGCCGCAGGACTATACCTACCTGCTGATCCTGAGTGCTACTTTAAGGCTTTGTATTGGCCTTCGCGCTTTCTTTATTTCCTGCACAAGAAAACTGTGTTGTACCTTAAAGCTGTGTGGTTTGTTCAGGGAGCTCAAGCATATCCAGGCCTTGGAAGGCGACATCGGGAGAAAACACAAACGCATCTGACTGTGTTCCCAGAAGCAGACACAAAGTGATTACTAGGCTTGTTTGATCAAGGAAAAAATTGTTCAAAACTCGTTTCGGATGTAGTGGGCGTGGGCGATTTGTTTCCTAAACAATTTCCGAAAATTTCCCCCAAAATTCTGAATTTTCTGAAATTTCCAAATTGCTTCATTAATGACATCCACGGTTGCACAATACATGAGAACTTGCGACACAACACACTTCCGGGTGAAGGCAATATGGCGGCCGCAGCAGCCTTCTGAGGCTCCCGAGAAACCTCAGAAGAACTGAGCTTCTTCCACGAAAGGCAGGGGCACGGAGACCCCAAAACTGATGGGACAGAGGTCAGTGAACTAGCGACCCTCACCAGTGGTTGGGGGAGGGCTAGGCAAACCCCCCTTTAGGGGTTCGTCGAACCTTACCCACTTGCTCTAGGGAGGGAGCGGCCAGTGGGAAGCGCGGCGCGAAAGCGCCAAAAAGGCCGACCGCCTTCATTTTAACGTCACAAAGAAAAGAATACTAAGAGAAGGAACAGGAACAGAACAAGAAGGGTGTGGGAACATAAAGTAATCTTCACCAAATAACATTACTATAATCTTAAGAAGAAGAGAAGAGGAGGTGTATAGCGGAAGGGTAGCCATGCGTCGGGCTGGCCGTTAAAGAAACAGCAGAGAGACCAGACAGCAACGGGGGCATAAATGGAAAAACCTACCCATCCATAGGACAATATCTGCTCCCGAATACCACAGCCCCAAGCTGCCAGAACGCAGATGGTCTGAACTTCATAGGACAAGAGGAGTGATTCTGCACCTGGTACCTCAAACTCGCGCTCTCCCCGGGACCTCTATTGATCGTAAGAGAGCGAGTGGAAAAGGGGAACGGTCTCTTTAAGAGAACCCCTTTCGGCAAGGAAGCGAGGAGACGCAGAGGGCTAGCAGAGTGAGGAGACGCGTTGAGATCAAGAAACCGACGTCACGGGCCGCAGCGCGACGGACGCAACGTATTGACGCAGCGCCCCTATGCCTGATGTCCTGACGTCCCTGCGTCCTGACGCCCCTGCGTGCTGACATCATTGAAGGAGCCAAATAAGGGCGGAAGTAAGGGAAAATAAGGAGAAGCTAGATAACACACAACGCGCTAAAAGGACAGATCCACTAACTAGAGGAAAATAAGGAGGTTAATTCTGATTCTAGGAGGAAACAGTACTCACAAACTTTAGGCCAAGCGAAGACCGCCCACAACACTTAGTCCCCTTCAGTTGCCACTCAGCCTCCAAGTAAAAGGATCTAAGGTCCTTAGAATTAAGGCCCTAGAGTCTCAAGAAATTACTAGCAGGACAACGTGAAATCAGCAGCTCCATATTTAATCTCAGAAATAGGACATGGACAAATTTATGAACACAACTAAGTCAAATAAAACCCCTGGAACGCCAGGGCCAAGAAGACACTCCATGTCGGGTGAGGTGTCAGGCAAAGACCTATTACAAGAGATCCAAAGAATGAGAGAACAGATGCAGGAGCAGATGCAAGACAATAGGGAGAAAATGGAGGCTAAGATCAAAGAAATGTTTAAGGAGGAGCTGGGCTGTATGAAAAAAGAATTAAAAGAGGAACTTAAAGGGGAACTCTCAGGAATGAAAAAAGAGATGGAAGGTATACAACAGGAGCTGAAGGGTATCAAGACAGAATCAACAACAACAAGAAAGATTCAAAAGAAGTTGGAGGAGAAAGTAAATAGAATGGAGGAAGTACAGGAAAAACTAGTGAAACAGCAAGATCAATGGGCAATGAAGGAAACCGAATTTCAGTTGAGGTATAGGAATTTGGAGGAGGAAGAAGAACAAAACTTGAGAGAGACAATAGCTGAAATAACAGCAAAAATATTGGACATCACTGCCGAACAGGTCAAACTCAATATAGACCGCACTATCAGAATAAACACAAGCTATGCGAGAAGAAATAAAGTGCCTCGAGATGTGCTGGTCTCTTTTAATACAAGATCAATGCGAGAAGACATTCTTAAACAAAAATCCAAATATCCTATTACCTACAAAGGTAAGACGGTAATCATACTCAAAGAGTTCACAGCTTCAACGATGAGCAAGAGGAAAAAATACTATTTCTTGGTCGATGAACTTAAAAAACACCAAATTAGGTTCAAATGGGAGAGAACTGAAGGCATATCTCTAACCTTCAATGACACAAAATACTGGCTTGCGTCAGAAGATAAAGCAAAAGAATTCTATAAGGATTTGAAGAAACATCTAGATAAGAAAAAGAGAGAGGAGGAAAAAAACAACAGAGAGACATGCCTACAAAAGAAAAAAAATGACCAAGAATACAGAAAGCAGGACAAGAAAAGACAGAGGCCCTGCTCATCCGAAGACATGGATGAAGGAGCTGTGGGAAAAGAGAATGATGAGACGCACCCAGAAAACCCAGATGACGAGGATCTCAGTATATTCAAATAATGTGAACAGGTTAAATTCACCCAACAAACGGAATCTTATTGTAAACACCCTGAAAAAAGGGAACTATGATTTAATCCTGCTTCAGGAATCACATATTTCACAGAAACAGGTGTCCCACTTGAATCAGAAACAATTAGGAAGGGTGTTTTATTCGTCCGCACCTCAAAAAAAATGGAGTAGTGACATATGTTAAAGAAAAAATAGATGCTTCACTAGCCTTCAAAGATCAAGACGGGAGGATACTAGAGGTTAAGGTAAAAATCAATCAACAAGAAATACTAATCTGCAACATATACGCACCCACAGGTGCTAAATCTAAATTTATCAAACAGCTTAAAAAATTCCTAACCCAGGACAGTTATGATAATATAATATTAGCAGGTGACTTCAACGGGGTGTTGGACTGTGACCTTGATAAATCAAAGAAAAGAAAGAAGGGAACAGACCCCTAAGGGGGGAAACTCCCCAACAGCCTATTTAATTTGAAAAACGAATTTCACCTGCAAGATGTGTGGAGAACAAGGAATCCGAACGAGAGGGACTATACATACTATTCAGCTCGCCATGTTGGGTGGTCACGCATTGACATGATTTGGTCTACCAAGTCTCTAACACCAAAGATAAGGAACCCCAAAATTCTACCAAGACAAAATACCGATCACTGCCCCCTAGTCATGGAAATACAATTAGAAAGGAGGGAAAGGAGGTGGAAACTTAACAGTAACCTACTCCAATCTGAATCGGAGAAAGAACTAAATAAAAGACTTCTCAAGGAATACTTCGAGTTGAACGATAATAAAGAAGTCAAAATAGAAACAATCTGGGATGCCAGTAAGGCAGTGATGAGGGGCTACTTTATCCAACAGGGCGCACTCAAAAACAAAATAAGTGTTGGAAATAAAGAGTTAAGTGAACAGTTTATACCTGTTGTAGTATCTGAGTAGATTTCCACTGTGGAGTAGTCAATTAATCAGCTGTGTGCTGAGCTGTGTTTGGGGAGTGGTTTCCTGGTTGCTATAAAATCTCTCTGCTGTGCTAAATGTGTGGGGGGATTGAAGAAGAAGAAAGTCTGGCCGTGCGTTTGGCTGATAAGGAGGAGGAGAAAGAGTTTGTTTGAAAAGACACGCTGATATCTTTGCCAAGGCTAATGACAAAGAAAACTGAAGACTGTTTATCCTGTTACTGTTTTGTGGTAGTTTTGTTTTTCTCTGGAGAACCACTTCATGGATACAAACTACTGTAGCAGAAGGATCTGTGAGTCTCGGAGCGTGAGCAAACAAAACCTCCTGTATCTATGTTTGTGTTTTTGACTGCCATGCAAGAGAATTTATCTTGTAGTGGATATATTTGCTGACTGGACTATACTTTATGAATTTTACAACATTAAAGAACTGAAGTCAACCTTTGCAACAAGAAACTTCAAGTGTCCTAAGTTCTTCCGCTTGCCGCTTTAAGGTGGAGTTGGGAATTTTATTTCCATCATTCCCAGCTTCCTACATATTTCAACAGGTTATGGGCCCAGTACCTCTATGAACGATGTTGTTTCTGGAAGTTCTACTCGGGAGTAAATTTTTCTTTCTACTCGAGAGTAAGAGGACAAAGTGTGGAAGTTCTACTCGGGAGTAAATTTTTCTTTCTACTCGAGAGTAAGAGGACAAAGTGTGGAAGTTCTACTCGGGAGTAAATTTTTTTCTTTCTACTCGGGAGTAGGAGGTTTGTCTTCTGGAGTAAAGTATTTGGACACTTTTGTTGTATTTTTTACAGTCCTGAAGTTTAGAGATGGCTAGAATGTTTAAGTTGGCATTTCAGAAACTAAATGGTCGAAATTATCTTACATGGCTGAGAAGATGAAATGCTATCTCATCACACAAAGTTTGTGGAAAGCTGTGAATGCCCTCCCAGCTGATGATGACGATGAGGAACTGGAAATGGACCAAAAAGCCAGAGCCTTTATTCTGCTTGGGGTCGAAGACCAGCAACTTGTCCATGTGAGAAGATTAGAGCATGCCAAGGAAGTTTGGGATTGCTATAAAACTCTTTATCAGAGACCTAGTGCTGGCTCGAAAATTGTTCTTTGCAGAAAACTGTTTTCTCTTCGATTTGAGAGTGGATGCATAGAAGATCATGTGAATGCTATGCTGTCTATATTTTCTGATTTGGAGCAACGCGGATTGCAGTTTGAAGAAGACTTGAGAGCTCTTATTTTGTTGGGGAGTTTGGGAAAAGGTTTTGATATTTTTGTTGACTGTCTTGTAAATATTCAGGATAAAGATTTGAATGTTGATTATATTTCCTCAAAACTCTATGAGTGGGTGGCTCAGAAACAAGTTAGAACTTTTGTTTCTAATTATCACAACAAAATAGAGAGACAAACTAAGTCTGTTTATGAGTCTGAGGCAGCTTGCATAGCTAAAGCTCATAAAAATTTAAGTTGCTGGCGTTGTTCAGAAAAAGGACATTTTGCAAGAGATTGTAAAAAGCCCCAATGAATACTCAAAAGAAAAATGTGAAACGTAGTTTTACAAAGCCCAGAGATAGAAGCTCTGATTTTTCTTTAATTGCCCATGTTGTGGATGATAGCTGTTTAGCTAGTTCTTGGGTGATTGATTCTGGAGCCACTCGAAGTTTAACTAAAGATTTATCTTTGCTTCATGATTTGCACGAAGCTCCAGTGACCTCTATCACTTTGGCAAATGGTCAGAGAGCAAGTGTAAATAGGGCTGGGGCTGTTTTTATTGAAAACTTGCTTTAAAGTTAAATGAGGTCTTGCATGTTAATAATCTGGCATATAACATCTTAAGTGTTAAAGAATTGATGAAAATGGGTTATGCTGTTATCTTTGAAAATGGTGAATGTTTAATCAGAAATTCATATGGAGTCAGGATTGTAATCAAGGAAGAAAATGGTCTTTTTCTACTCAAAAATGCTAATGTATCTGTAGGATGTGTAGATGTTGAGAATTGCCCAGGTAATGGACAGCCGATTCATAACAAATGTGTTCATCTATGGCATAGAAGGCTAGGTCATTGTGGATGGGATAGAATCATCCAAACTGTGAACAAAACAGGTTTGGATATATGCAAATGCAATAAGTACTTGGACTGTACTATATGCATGAAGACAAAGTTAAAAGCCACCCCGGTGGCTAAGACAAGTTCCAGAGAGACTAGTGAAATTCTCTCTTTGGTACATATGGATTTATGTGGCCCATTTACAAATTCTTTAGTGGGTTCTCGTTATTTTCTCATTTTGGTGGATGACTTTTCTCGTTATAATTTTGTGTTCTTTCTTCGAGAAAATCTCAAGTTGTACAAAAAGTTGACGAATGGTTAAGGCTTATGCGAACTCAATTCCCAGAACACCGTGTAAAATCTGTTCAGTCAGATAGAGGTGGAGAATTTGTTAACAAAAAGATGAATGCTTTATTTAAGAAATATGGGATAAAGCACAGATTATCTAATGCATATGTCCACCAGGAAAATGGGATTTCAGAAAGATGGATTGGTACGTTGCGCAGCATGGGAAGAAGTATGCTGGCAGATGCAGAGATGCCTAATAGGTTTTGGGCAGAGGCGGTAGCCAACGCCAGTTTTGTAACCAATAGATTATGGTCCAGAAGTGTTGGACAAGTTCCTTATTTTCTGTTTTATGGAAAGAATCCAGATTTGAGTTTTTAAGAATATTTGGAAGTACTGCTTATGTTTTAGTTCCTTCTGAACAAAGGAGGAAAAATGAACAAGCATGGAAACAAATGGTCTTTTTGGGATACTCTTCTGAATCAAAAGGTTATCGGTTCTGGAGTAGTGGTAGTCGAGTAACTATTTCCAGGAATGCTAAATTTGAAGAAAACACCCGTTGGGAGAAGATCCATGCTAATCATGAGATTTTCATGCCTTTTGAGAACAAGTTAGTTGCGGATTCTATGGAAGTAAAGGAAGAGGGTTCTCTTCAGAATGAAGAAAGTGTGACTTATGGAGGGAAACTGAAAGCAAAGATGAGCAGGTTGACGTAGTTCCTCGAAGGTCTTCCAGGTCTAATATTGGTGTTCCACCGGATCGTTTGCAAGTTGGTCTGGTTATGGAGGATGCAAACTGGACAGAGCCTGTGGGCTACAAAGACATGTTAAAAAGGCCAATATCTGAACAAGATAATTGGAGGAAAGCTATGGAAAAGAGTTTTACTCTTTAATGGATCTAGGAGTTATGGAGGTTTCCGAGGTTCCATCAGAAGTTAAGCCTGTCAGTTGTAGATGGGTATATAAGCGGAAGGTATCAGAGCAGGATGGTTTTTGTGTTCAAGGCGAGACTAGTCGCTCGCGGTTTCGAACAACGATATTTGGAGAGCTATGATGATGTGTTTAGCCCCACTGTGAAAACAGAAACTTTAAGACTAGCTTTATCTGTAGCTTGTCAGAGTAAATGGGTGATCCATCATTTTGATGTGGAAACAGCATATTTACATGCTGATCTTGAGGATAGTGTATATATGACTGCTATTCCTGGTTTTGAAGATCACCTGCGCTCAGGTGTTTACAAATTACGAAAATCGTTGTATGGGCTGAAGCAAAGTGCCCGAAATTGGAACATGCATCTGGACAAAGTATTGTCTGATTTAAATTTCCAGCGTAGTAAGGTGGATCCTTGTTTGTATTTGAGAGGATCGGGAGATCAACAGATGTGTGTTGGACTATACTTTATGAATTTTACAACATTAAAGAACTGAAGTCAACCTTTGCAACAAGAAACTTCAAGTGTCCTAAGTTCTTCCACTTGCCACTGTGTTTTTCCTTTTAAGGTGGAGTTGGGAATTTTATTTCCATCATTCCCAGCTTCCTACATATTTCAACAATAAGATTCGAAAGACAGAACAAACTAAGAAAGGACCTGGAGGAGAAAGAAAAACTACTCAAGCTCAATCCGGGGGAAAACAAAATACGTCTTGAGGTGGAACTAATCAGAAAAGAATTAAATGAAGGGCAAATTGCACAAATGGCCAGAAACATGAAGTACATGAAAATGAATTATTTTACAGAAATTAATAAACCAGGCAGATTTCTGGCAAAGAAATTACAAAAAAGGAAACAGTCCCAACATCTATCATCCCTGACTATAGAAGGCAAGCAGGTATTTACTGAAGAGAAAATAATCAAACACTTTGAAGATTTTTTTATAAAAAACTTTACGTTAAAGATAATATAAAGATGGAAGATGTGATCGCCTATATAACGAAGCAAAAATTAGAAAAAAATTAGCGAGGACCAGAGGACCCTGCTAAACAAACCGATAGATACGGAAGAAATTAGGGAGGCAATCAAGAGACTCCCACTAAACAAAGCACCTGGCACGGACGGCCTATCAGCAGTATATTACAAAACTCTAGCAGAAGAAATAATACCTTTTTTGAAAGAAGTGATGAACAACATACTGGTACACGGTTGCATACCGGAATCTTGGCGGGAGGCCAATATTGTTTTGATCCATAAAGCAAAATCAGATCCACAATATATGGAAAATTACAGGCCAATATCGTTGTTGAATAACGACTACAAGATCTTTACATCAATACTGGCCAAAAGACTCAAGATCTTCTTGGACAAAACAATACAGGAGGACCAGGCGGGTTTTCTGCCGAATAGATTATTGAGAGATAATATGAGGACTATCCTGAATGCGATCGAATATTATGATGTAAATATTCAGTCGGAGGTAGGCTTCCTCTTCCTCGATGCTGAGAAGGCATTCGATAATGCCAACTGGGAGTTCCTAACTACAATATTAAAGGAAAAAGATATGGGCCATCAATTCCAGAATGCAATATCAGCAATATACTCCAATCAAACGGCAAAAATAATAATAAATGGCAAAGCATCCGGCACCGTACAGATTCAAAAGGGGACAAGACAGGGGTGTCCCATCTCCCCACTATTATTCATTATGATTGTTGAGTTCCTCCTGCAAGATATAAGATCCGATGATTCTCTAAAAGGCCTAAAGACCCATGGGGAAGACTTTAGAAGAACTTAAAGCATCTTGTATGAATTTATCGTGGTTTCAGTATGCTCAGGTCAAAGATTACTACAAGATAGACAAAAAAAATCCTTTCCCCAGCAGGAAACATCATGGGAATCAGTGTTAAAAAAGGAAAAGAAGCAAATAAGAATACTATACAATAAATTGCTAGACTGGGACACAGAGACAGAGGTGGTGAAAGACAATATGATTAAGTGGGCACAGGATTTCGAGCATTCCATCCTTTTAAGTGAGTGGAAGACAGTTTGGAGGAAAAATAAAAAAATATTCAGGGGCAACGTTGGTAGAAGAGAACTGGTTAAAAAATTTTTTACAGGTGGCATCTGACCCCACAAAGATTGTCCAAATACTATAAGAATGTTAACAACAATTGCTGGAAATGCAAAGACCAGCTGGGAACGTTTCTACATTGCTGGTGGTCTTGCCACAAAATCAAAATTTTTTGGAGGAGCATACACCAACACATACAAAGGATACTGGAGGTAGTGATCAAATTCAAACCGGAACTCTTCCTACTCAACTTAACTAATGGAAGTTTGGAAAAAAGTAAAGATAAGATATTCCACTTTATGACGGCAGCAGCAAGGGTAGTGCTAGCAAGGAAGTGGAAGCAAGAAAACTCTCCGACGCTAACAGACTGGGCTACCAAATTGCTCGAATTTATTGATATGGATGTTTTGAAAAATCTGGTTAACAATACAGATATCAAGAACAGAATAGACTGGCAGCCCATTAAGCGCTACCTGAAGACGGAAAAACTTAAATAAAACATAGACACTAGAACCAAGAACAGTGGTGAAAAGAAGCCTGCAAGAAAAAAAACAAAAAACTATCAAGCAAGGATAAGTCCCAACATACCCTGACTGGAAGCAAACATACTATTTTTCTTTTCTATTTTCTTCTACTACCACCTCCCTTTTACCTCTCAACCTCTCCCTTTCTATTCCTATCTCTTCCCTTTTCCTCCTCTATACCTACCCCTCACTATTCCCCTCTTTTTTTCCCTCTCTACTCTATGCACTTCTCTTCCCCCTCCTTTCTTTTATGATTTTTGTAAAACAATCAATAAAAAATATCTAAGAAAAAAAATACATGAGAACTTGCAAACAGGACAGGCAAAACTTGGGGGATTCCCTTTCCCTCAGTTTTAAACTGCTACTGACAAAACTTGCCACAGTGGTAGAAAAGATTATATTCTGTTAGCATACTAACTTTCAACATCTTTAGAAGATCCCTGGGTTATTGATAATTTTTTTCAAGTAAGTCACTGCTCAACATTGCCCCTCCCAGATCAGGAGGGAGGAATCCCCAGAGGACGGCAGCATCTCACCCCGACCCTCTAAGTTATGGCTGCCCAGGCCAGCATTCCACCCCACTGCCCCAACCCTCAAAGACCAGGAGGGATGAATCCCCCTGAGGACTGACCATTTGCCTGCCCTGTGGATGCCAGCAGTCCTCCCTGAACCACTCCTCCAACACCTCAAGGGGGATGAATCCCTCCAAGGAATGACTGTTCGCCTGCCCTGGGGATGGATGCCAGCAGTCCCCACCAATCACCTCCCCCAACACCTCAAGGGGGGACGAATCCCCCAAGGTCTGACCGCTTGTCTGCCCAGTGGATGCCAGTGTTCCACCACAATCACCCCCTCTAGCAAGTGGTAGATGAATGAAATCCCCCGAGGAATGTCTGTTTGCCTGCCCTATGGATGTCAGCGGTCCTCCTCGACCACCTCTTTCAACAACTTAGTTGATTTCTAGTTTCCCAAAAGTACCGCGTGTAAACCCAAGGAGAGGAAAGGGGCCCTCTAAAGTTTTAACGTGTTGATTAGATTGGATTAGTTGATTTCTAGTTTTCCAAAGTACAACTTGTAACCCCAATGAGAGGAAAGGGCCTTCCAAAGCTTTATAGTGTTGATTCTCAAGAAAAGGATTGGATTACTTGATTTGTAGTTTCCCAAAAGTACCACGTGTAAGCCCAAGGAGAGGGAAGGCCTTTCCAGAGTGTTATTGTGTTGATTAGATTGGATTATTAGATTTCTAGTTTCCTAAATTACAACTTGTAACCCCAAGGAGAGGAAAGGAGCCTCCAAACTTTTTTGTGTTGTTCCCCAAGGAAAATATTAGATTACTAGGATTTCTAGTTTCTTAAAGTACAACGTGTAATCCCTGGCAGAATATAGGGGCCTCCAAACTTTTGTGTGTTTTTCCAAGGAAATTATTATCAGCAAAGAGGAATTCTGGTTTCCCAAAGCACAAAAGTCAAACCCCAGAAGAAGAAAAAGCCCTTAAAAGTTGTTTTCCCTGCTTCGGGGAGGGCATTCTTATCATCAAAGGGGAATTCTGGTTTTCCAAAGCACAGAAGTCAAACCTCAGGAGAAAAAAAGGCCCTTAAAAGTTGTTTTCCCTGCTTCAGGGAGGGAATTATGATCAACAAAGGGGAATTCTGGTTTTCCAAAGCACAGAAGTCAAACCCCAGAAGAAGAAAAAGCCCTTAAAAGTTGTTTTCCCTGCTTCGGGGAGGGCATTCTTATCATCAAAGGGGAATTCTGGTTTTCCAAAGCACAGAAGTCAAACCTCAGGAGAAAAAAAGGCCCTTAAAAGTTGTTTTCCCTGCTTCAGGGAGGGAATTATGATCAACAAAGGGGAATTCTGGTTTTCCAAAGCACAGAAGTCAAACCCCAGGAGAAAAAAAGCCCTTAAAAGTTGTTTTCCCTGCTTCAGGGAGGGAATTATGATCAACAAAGGGGAATTCTGGTTTTCCAAAACACAGAAGTCAAACCTCAGGAGAAAAAAAGCCCTTAAAAGTTGTTTTTCCTGCTTTAAGAAGGGAATTATTATCAACAAAGGGGAATTCTAGTTTTCCAAAACACAGAAGTCAAACCCCAGGAGAAAAAAAGCCCTTTAAAGTTGTTTTCCCTGCTTCAGGGAAGGGAATTGTTATTAGCAAAGGGGAGTTCTGATTTTCCAAAGCACAGAAGTGAAATCCCAGGAGAGAGGGAAAAAAACCTTAAGAGTTGTATTCCCTGCTTCAGGAAGGGAATTAACAGCAAAGGAGTCCTTCCCTTGCAAAGCAGTGGTGTGGCACTTTTCCCAGCCAGGCAGCTGCCCTAGTCCCTCTGCCTTCGTGTCCCCAACTCCCAATGAGCCCACAAGGTACGCATAGCCCTTTTTAAAGGGCAATGGCTGCCGTGCCGAAACCCCACCCTTCCCAAGGTGGTTTTCCCTCATTGGCTGGAAGCAAGCATCCCAGCATCCAAGCAGCTTCTTGTTTCCAAAGCTGATTCATTTCCGATTCACTTCCTGGATCATAAAAAAGATGGCACCAGTGGCTTCAAAAGGGCAAGGATACTTCCGGTTTCTCAAATCGCTTCGAAATTGCTTCAAAACTGGATTAATTCTGATTTCAATCTGATTTACGAGGATTCCGATTGTACCTACCCATGCCTAGTGATTACAGCATTTACAGAGGCTTCTGCAGGTGGACTTCAACTCTGGTTACAGCGCCATTGCAGACACTACTCTAATCCCACACCACTTTTCTCCAGGCATACATGACTGCAGTTATGATGTTTCAGTGACTCTGAGTCTTTAGCTGGCCTGATTTGCTGCAATGAGCAGTGTTGCAGCCCGCAAAAGTAAAAAACCAAATAAACCAACCCATAAATCAGGAAAAAAACAATTAATTGATTTTATAACTTTTTATTAACAATTAATTAAATGTAATTTTATTCTCTTCAACAGAAATCACAACTTCCAAAAAATCAGTTGAAAGAGTTGAGACTAAATAGTCTCATCTTAAAAAAATATTAAAAGTCTGTTTGTAGTCAGTAGAGAAAGCTCCCACACAGGCAATGAAAGAAATCTAACCATTCAAGACATGTGATTGACTCCAATTAGAATTTATAGGAAATTCTGTTCTTGTCTAGTGATGTTTCTTTTAGACAATGGAAGCTGAACGGCACCATCATTTATCTGGGCACCCTGTGGCTGCATCAAACAGTAAAGTTGACTGCCAATAACTGGCAGCCAGCACTAAGACTTAATCAGAAACTGAGCCCATACTTTTGTTTATTGTTAACTGCGAATGGACCCATCTTGTAGACTGCATGACAACACAGAGGAAAGCAGATGGCCAAACCATTTGCAACCTGAACAGAAGCAGAGAAGACCATAAAGTGAGGTTAATAGTCTCCCCCCACAAAGCAATCACACTCAAATCAATCCAAGTTATTACATAGTGATTAACCAATTAACTGGTGTCCAGCCCATGTTCCTTCCCAAATGTATTTTGGTGCTTCTTGGCATACCTTAAAATGCACACATTTACAGAAGTAGATTTTTTTCCCATTTCTTCTGCCAGAACCCAGAAGTGTGGCTGATAGCATCTTTCACTGGCACTATTTCTACCCAGCTCCTTTGTAGGCCTCCTTACAGAATTCCTTTTGAAATAATGTTTATTTTGGAACCCAGAAGTATGTTCTGAATTCAACTTTTCAATCATTTTGCTTGATCATGCCAACATGTCATAAAATCTGACAGGCTGACAACTTTGCATTGCTAAAGAGTGTATCATACCCTTGCTAAGAAGAGCATGCTTTATAATGAAAAGTTCTGAAAATATTCAGTTAGCGCTGTCATTTTTTTCTTCAAGGCCCTTCCTCAGAACAAAGTTTACAATGCAAAGTAAACACTTTCATGCTTGCACAAAGTTCAGTACTTGGCCTGCAACTGAATATCTGAATTGATATTGTTTACAAAATGCAATAATTGAGCTGATGTGAAAAGAGATGAATGTTTTGTCTGATGTGTATCATCAGAGATCATAGACTTACAGAGTTGGAAGAGACCACAAGAGTCATCCACTCCAACATCTTGCCATGCAAAAATATATAATCAAATCACTCCTGACAGATGGTAACCCAGTCTTTGTTTAAAAAAAAAAACCTCCAGAGAAGAATATTAGCCACCCTTTGAGACAGCATATTTCACTGCCGAATAGCTCTAACCATGAGAAAGTTTTAATGCTTAGGTGGAAATTTATTTCCTGTCATTTGAATTAATTGCTTGATGTTCTAGATGACTCATGACCTCATCACATTGAGAGGAGAGCATGGTTGACCATCCTCTGAGCATAGAGAATTGCCCCTCTTATATCATCAGCAGTCCTGTTTAAAGTTCTGCCTCTCCATCATACTCACATATAGAAACTTAAGAGCTGGCAATACATTCAACACAAGATCAGTATTACTTTCATTTAATAAAGTGAAACAACAATATCTAAACACCAAGAGATCCCTTGCCCTGTCAAATAGCCCATTACATTAAAGGAGACTGATACCAATTTAAAACAACTTTGCTTAATGGGATCCTATTGTTCTGCATAAAACCCCACATGATACAAGAGACAGGGATCGAGGTTAAAACCATTGCTTTCCATGAAATCCTACTGTTCTGCATCAAACCCTGCAGGATACAAGAGACAGGGATCCAGGTTAAAACAATTGCTTTCCATGGAATCCTATTGTTCTGCATCAAATGCAATAGGATACATTGGTTGGGCAATGAAACAGGGTGGGAAACTTTGATTGTTCCCATCCAACCTGTTTTTCAGTTGAAACCATAGGAGTAAAGTGGGACAGGAGGTAGGAGATCTGAACATGATTATTGGCCCATGTTCAAAGTTCCCTCTTTTCAGGACACGTCTGCCTCTTTTGAACCCTGGAACACGTGATGAGCTCAATTCCTCTCCATGCTTGAAAAGAGACTGAAGTCTCCTAGAAAGGCGAAATTTCTCCATGTAATAACATCAGTTGCAGGAGTTCCATTCTTTCAGGACACTTCTGCCTCTTTTCAACCAAGGAGAGCTATGCAAAACGGACTGAAGTAGTTTAACTCATGTGATGAGCTCAGTACCTCCCCATGCTTGAAAAGAGGCTAAAGTGTCCTACAACTCGGACATTTCTCAATGTGATAAGATTATCATTCACACATGCAAATCAGGTGAGGATACTAGCGTACATCTATGAACATATGGGAAACATATGGGGTGGTGATGGTGAAGGGAAAGAAGATGTAAGTAAATAGTCCAGACATTGTAGCTGTTGCTGCCATCAAATAGTTTTAGCCCTTCACTAAACAAATTGCACAATACATATGTATTCCAAGCTAAATCTGAAAACTGTCTGAAAACTTTGAGAAAACTTTTGGAATTTAGCTCAGTTTCAGAATGTGGTTCTTCCCCCCAGCAAGGGCATGATCTTGGGGGGAAGTGAAGAAACAAGCTAGTTTATTTCCTTTCAACTGTATGTGCACTAGCTGTAAGGGCAGTAGACTTCTCACACTTTAAAAGCCCACATCCTGTGGAGTTCTAGAGGAAGCTCTTGCATTTAAAACCAAAGCTGCAGTGAATGAACCAAATGCCCCATCCAGCCACTGACATATTTCTCTGCCCTTAGAGTGTGATTCATGATTTAAAAGAAGTGCAGGAGAGTTGAGAGAAGTGGGGGGGGGGGGGTGTGTGTGTGTTAAAATTAAGCAACCATTGTTACTGCTTTAAGCATTCACAAGAACTAAGCAGACTACTTTAGGCTCTCTGTTTTCTACCTACAAATAATTTAAATGCCTCTCCTTGACCTTCCAAGTGGGAAGACAGAAGAATGTTTTTCCCCTCAGCCTTAGTGATATTTTGGACTTAGAACAAAGAAGGCAGAACTCTTAAATATTAGTGGGTAGTACAAACATCAGAGGAGATAAAGTAGCTAAAGGTGAAATGGCAAACATTTTCAAGGGAAGGAGAGCCCTTTGACAAACCTTTTGACATACAAATTAAATCTTTTCTTGTACAGTACACTCTCAGTTAACCAGCACTCATGGATAAATGTAGTTTTGTAGTTGCTTGGGAGTTATTATTAAACTAACTAACACTATACCTCACACTATTATTAAAAAAAGTCTTCTTTATTTAATGTATTATTCCTTTGGAATTTTTGCTGGTTGCTGGAGAGTTAGAGTTGCTCGTGTTCTGGTTAAGAGTCTACTGTACTGTGCTGAAACACTAATGCAATTGAACAATTGGGGCATTTGGCTTATTTAACTGTTTCCTAGTAAAATACATTGGTTGACAGCCTGTTAGGTATCTACTTTGTCATAAACTTACTTACAATCATTTACAGATGAAATGTGACATTACACGACACTCACAGCAAAGACAATTAACACATTGCACAGTGGGCATCACAGCATTATGGAATCTAGAACACAACGTGCACCAGATGCTATCTAACTTGTGCCAATGTGGAAAACTGCTGCAAACTATCAGAAGTGGATATAGCTAGTAGTTATAACATTATGAATCACAGCCTCTAATACAGGATTGCCACCACTGGTTGTTTTTTCCCCTTTGATATAACTAATATCAAAAACTCTATGGGATATCACTAATATCCCATAGAGTTGGGAGAGACAGACGGGGCCATTCAGTCCAACCCCATGCCATCAGGTACATGCAGTCAAAGCCAAAGCACTCCGGACAGATGGCCACTATTCTGCCCCCACGCTATCTTAACTACTTGGAAGGTGAACTGGCTGTGCAGGGAACAGATTGGAGACTATATAGTTGAATCAAAACAAGAATTTATTAACTCACAAGAATTTTAGACTTTCTCTCCTCCTGTCTCACTACAAAGCCTTTATGAGGAAAGGTAAAGTCTTTCAGAGATAAACACAGTTCTGGCCAAATTGAGGCTCTTGGAATTTTATTTCTTCTTATTGTCTCTTTCTTGTATGGTGTTGAACTGTTTCTAAGATGGACTCAATATTTAACTTTGACTGGGCTTGAATACATTAACCATGTTCTGAGGCAGTATATTCCATTGATGACCAAACTTATTTCAGGAAGTTCTTCCTAATGTTTGGGAGAATCTATTTTCTTGTAATTTGAATCCTTTGCTCCATGTCCTCCTCTCAGGAGGAGCAGAAAACAAGCTTGTTCCAACTTTAATATGCCAGTAGTTTAAATATTTAAATGTGTATATTATGTCCTGCTCAACCTTCTCTAGGTTAACATATCCAGCTCCCCAAATTATTTCTCATAGGACATGGTCTCCAGACCTTTGATCATTTTAGTCGCCCTCCTCTGGACACATCCCAGCTTGTCAATATCTCTCCTGAATTGTGGTGCCCAAAGCTGGACACAATATTCCAGGTGAGATCTGACTAAAACAGATCAAAGTCAAACTATTTTTCCTCTTGGTCTAGACCCGTGGTTCCCAAAGTGGGCGGTACCACCTCTTACTGGGTGGTGAGGTGATCCAAGGGGGCAGTGGGAGGCTCAGAAGAATTTTGGGGGTACTGAAGCCCTGTAATGGGGTGGTGGCAGCATTCCAACTCGCAAGCGTGTGAGTGTGCGTCTGCCAGCTGGAAACCCTGTGCAGGTACTGCCTGGAAACCGCAGCATGTGCCCCCTTCCTCTCCTCAACTCCTCCCATGGTGCAGTCCTGTATCGCCCCTTCCAATCCAATGGGTCCCTTGAAAGGAAGGGGCGATACAGGACTGTGCCGTGGGCAGAGTTGAGGAGAGGAAGGTGGCATGCGCTGCGGTTTCCAGGCAACGCCTGCCCAGGGATTCCAATTGGCAGGCTGAGACAGTCGCGCGCTTGCGAATGTGTGCCTGCCAGTTGGTCCAGCGGAGAAGGAAAGCCTCCACATCTGCAAATGCCCCCTGAGTCGTTGCGGTGTTTGCAGGCGCCTTCTGGGAGATGGCCATGGCATGAAGGAAAATGCAAGCAGCTCCCAATTTGCAAGGTCCAGTATTCTCTATTGCTCAAGTTTAGTTCAATTCCATTGCTGTAGGGAGTTCAAAATGCTCTTTGATTATAGGTGAACTATAAATCCCAGCAGCTACAACTCCAAAATGACAAAATCAATCCCCCACAACTCCACCAGTGTTCAACTTTGGGTATATTGAGTATTTGTGCCAAATTTGGTCCAGAGTCAGGGTTGTTTGGGTTCAGAGTGCTTTCCAAATGTAGGTGAACTACATCTCTCCTAAATCACTGTCAATTCCTTCCAAACCCCTCCAGTATTTTCTGTGGGTTATGGGAGTTCTGTGTGTCAAGTTTCGCTCAATTCCAGTGTTGGTGGAGTTCAAAATGCTCTTTGGTTATAGGTGAACTATACATCCCAGCAGCTACAACTCCTAAATGACAAAATCAATCTTCCACAACTCCACCAGTGTTCAACTTTGGGTATATTGAGTATTTGTGTCAAATCTGGTCCAGATCCAAGGTTGTTTGGGTTCAGAGTGCTCTCCAAATGTAGGTGAAGTACATCTCCTCTAAATCTCTGTGGATTCCTTCCAAAGCCCTCCAGTATTTTCTGTTGGCCGTGGGAGTTTGTGTGCCAAGTTTGGATCAATTCCATTGTTGCTGGTGTAGGTGAACTATACATCCCAGTAACTACAACTCCCAAATGAGAAGGGCTATTTTCTCCAAACTCCACCAGTGTTCAAATTTGGGCATATTGAGTATTTGTGCCAAGTTTCATCCAAATCCATGGTTGTTTGGGTTCAGAGTTCTCTCCAAATGTAGGCGAACTACATCTCCCCTAATTCACTGTGGATTCCTTCCAAAGCCCTCCAGTATTTTCTGTTGGTCATGGGAGTGTATGTGCCAAGTTTGGCTCAATTCCATTGTTGCTGGAGTTCAAAATGCTCTTTGATTGTAGGTGAGCTATAAATCCCAGCAGCTGCAACTCCCAAATGATAAAATCAATCCCCCCCCCAACCCCACCAATATTCAAATTTGGGCATATTGTGTATTTCTGCCAAACTTGGTCCAGATCCATGGTTGTAGGTGAACTACATCTCCCCTAAATCACTGTCAATTCCTCCCAAACCCCTCCAGTATTTTCTGTTGGTCATGGGGGTTCTGTGTGCTAAATTTGGTCCAGGTCTGTCATTCATGGGGTCTCAGCTGTGGAAGTCAGAGCTGAATTTGTCGAAGGTACTGCAAATACCATCATCTGTTGCCCATACTCCCCCAAAACATATTGTTTTTGTGATTAATCACTATGCTTTAATTATGTTCGATTTGTAACAATGAAAATACATCCTGCATTTTAGATATTTGCATTAGAATTTATAAGAGTAGCAAAATTATTTATGAAGTAGCAATGATAATATGGATGGGGTCACCACAACATGAGGAACCCGAGAAAGGTTGGTCACATTAGAAAGGCTGAGAGCCACTGCATTAATGCATATATCTTTCTGTTTAATTGCTATTACATTTTTTATTTAAAAAATTAATTTCTAGGGGGGCGGTGAATAATTTTTTTTCTGGAAAGGGGGCGGTAGGCCAAAAAAGTTTGGGAACCACTGGTCTAGACAGTATACTTCTATTAATGCAGCACAGAATATATATATAAAAAACCCTTCCCCTCCAATGAAAAATAAATTCAAACCCAAAAATATTTTTTTTAACTGCAGCAACTGTTTAAATAGACTCTTGTAAAGAAACTCAAGGGTCATTCATATGGAAATTTTCAAGGAAAACTGATGTCACTAGGAATCATGTTAATGGAACTTCATCTTCTCATACTATTGATTTATCTGTTAAGTATGAAGGAAAATCGATACGTAGAATAATTTTCAGTCTTTTCAACATTTATACAAGTCAAGAAAGTACTGTCAAGAGCAGATAAGTATCTTTGGCAGGAAATAATAATAATTCTAATTAGTAGGTGTTAGAGCACTTTGTTTCATTGTGTATTAAACTCTCCCAGTGCTTGCATGCTGCTATGAATGTGTATTTTTAATCCTAATGTACAGGGTGAAATAAGTGATTTATGCTTCTTTTTCTCATTGCAGAATTAAGTGGGACTCACATTTCTGCCCTACTGGGAGAACAACAAATTCAAATAGCAAGGAAAATGTAAAATGTGGTATAATGCATAGTTTCCAGGGCAGCTTGAACAAAGGCTATGACAAAAGCCCTCTTTGGGGACTGCATCTCTTACTATATACAATATCTATAAACTACCCAGTTGGGTGGCACATAAACATTTTAAATAAACAAACATATCTCTTACTCTTGCCAGCTCTGAAAAATGGCACCAGCTGCAAGAAACATAATGACAGAGAGTCTGGATGCAAACTACTCCACCATTTATAGTCTTTTGAGTACTGTATAGTACCATATTTTCCGACATATAAGATGACTGGGTGTATAAGACGACCCCCAACTTTTCCAGTTAAAATATAGAGTTTGGGATATACTCGCTGTATAAGACTACCCCTTTTCCAACGCACACCAAATAAAAATTTAAAAAGCGTCAGATTTGATTTTAATATGGTAATTTCCCTATTTTTGTACCTCCTTCTCTGCCTCTCGCACCTGCGCACCTGCACCACTTCACTGCAGTCTTCAGGAGCAAGATCTGAGAGGCAGAGGAGGAGGTATGGTAATAGGATACAAGGGCGAGTCAGACAGGTAAAAGAGGTGTGTTTTTCTGGACCCAGAGCCACTCTAGCTCTTTTTTTCATACTCCGGGCGCCCCGGACGCCTTCAGCTTGCTCCGCTCTTCACCTACACCTTCCCGGTGAGGCGCCCCTTCACCTCACCATTGGGACCGCATTAAGTCCACGAATACTGATGAGTGGATTTTCTTCTACTGTACTTGTGCAGCCTCGCCCTTAATGCTTTCATACAGGTGCTGCAAATGGCAGGGACGCAGCCACTGTTATTTTTGTGCTCCCACAAGACAAAGGGCAACCTTACCAAAACACCAAGCAACAACAGAGGAACAGTAAATAAACAACTAGTAAAAGTCCAATATTGAGTACTAATAGTAATAGTGCCTAAGAGGTTCAGTTCCACGATGCAATATCAGGTATTGTCTGTGCTATGTCTAACTAACTAACTAACTAATTTTATTATTTATGAGTCGCCTTCCACAAATGTGCTCCGGGCGACTTATATAGCTTGACATTTACAATACTAAAATATTAAAATGTTAAAATGTTAAAATGTTGGAATAGACAGATTCCAGGTCACTGATTGTCACTTATGCATATGCTCTTCTAAATAGCCATGTCTTAAGTGCCGCCAGAAATGAAGGCAGGTCGAGGATGGCTCTTTGGTCTGGCGGCAGAGAGTTCCACAGGACAGGGGCCACAGTGGAGAAAGATCTCTGTCTCGTGGACTCCAGATGACCCTCTCTCAGACCCGGGACACAGAGAAGGTTCTCGTAGGCTGGCCGTGGTGCTCTCAGATGGATAGATGGTATCAGACAGTCTTTTAGGTATGTAGGACCCTGGCCCCACAAGGCCTTAGATGTCAGGGCCCGGGTCTTATAAAGGATTCTGTACTCGACCGGCAGCCAGTGCAAATGCTGTAGGGTGATTCCCAGACACTATACATAGAACTGTTTGTATATTGTCCCACCACAATGAATAATCCCCAGTGAACACAACCAATATATTACATGTGCTAGTTTAGCACTCAGAATATTTAAAAAATGTAAAAGAACATTAGTAATTAGACCTGGGTGATTCAAGCGGTACTCAGCCGTAGCAGGGGCAATAGATAGACCAATATAGATAGACCAAAATAGACCAATATGGTATTAACCTCAGGTATCCATGATCATTCAAGTAATAAAATGGGCAGGTGGGGGGAGGAATGGGGAAGAGACAGGTTTTTTTCTGTTGGGTCTTTTTGCATCTAAAGCTTTAAAGTTCAATTGCTTTCATTTGGTGGATGAAACAGCTTGCTAATTTCAAATTAGAATTTCAACATGAAGGACAAAGCTTCCTTGAGGCTTCCAAAACTGTATTACTATGAAACTTAAATTGTCTTGCATCTTCTAATCTTTGAAAATCTAATCATACTTGGTTTTCTCTGGTATTATATTATCACTTCAAAGAAATCCTTGCTATTGCCACTATTTGGAGCCTGCAGTCTTACACTTGAAACCTAAGTTTATCATTATTTCAACAAGCAATTTAATTTCCACCTGAAAATATAAATGAAGAATATAAAAGCCTTAATAGTACATTAGGTTCATATAGGATACGGTGGTCCATTTAGTACTTGCAAGCTTGAGTTGGGGCTCCACTCATCCAGCAGGTCTTTTCTTTAATTTTTTCTCTATTTTTTTTGTTCTGGTTAGAGGGCCCTCCAGACACCTACGGGATATGGCCTAGGGGTACTGTAGAGGAGGGTACCAGTATAGTATAAATTGCACTATAGGGGAGTGCCTGCATGAGTGCAAACACTTTCTGCCTTGGCAAGGTCATGAAGTCAATAATTCTGAAGTTTGGGGCCACAGTGGGAAAATGGTTCATTATAATCACAATTTGAATTTTCTTATGACAAAGAATGAGATAAGAATCAAATGAACAACATTTAGATGTCATTTGGTAACACTAACTGCTTCTACCCAATTCTTTTGCATATGTAGAGAAAACCAGAGAGAGCAACTTTTTTTGTTGTTAACTACTATCCAATTGACTTCAGCTTATGTTGACTCTATAAATAGGATATTTTCAAAGTACCCTTTTGAAACTGCATTATATGGTCTGTGTAGATTGAATAGAACTGCATTATAGGAGTCTATATGGCATTATACAGCAGTGTAAATGGGGCCTACGTTCAAAGAGGAAAACCATGACTCAAAATTTGTGTTAACGTGGTCCATACAATTGCAGCAAACAATAGCCAACCTTTTAGAGGCTCATTAAACACTGTTAAAGGTTGGGTCTTTCAAAAGCAAATAGAATCAGAATCCTGAAAAAGCGGACATTTCTAGTTGTAAAAAAGGCTCAGACTAATTGTACTTTGTTTATCAAGGCTGGGGTCAAACATTATTTACCTGCATAAAATACCACAAACAATCTATCCAGTGAAATATCTTTTGTATGTCTTAATATGAGTGTGTACTGGCAGAATCAGCATAAATTAGCTAGTTTAATTTCATGAAATGAGAAGTCAAAGCATTTATTCATTATGAAAGCTTTTATGCAGTTGCATCAGAAGGTGCATCGCCATCTATTTATATGGTAGAATTAATGCAATTTAACTACCATGGCACAGTGCTATGGAATCATGGGAGTTGTCATTTGGTGAAACAAGAGCACTCGTTGGTGGAGAAGACTAAATACTTTGCAAAACTACAACTACAAAATCGAACCATAACAATTTAAGTGGTGTCAAACTACATTAATTCTACAGTGTAGATTTACTCCGCAAATGCATACTTTCATTTCATTTTAGTCTTCATCGGGAATACAAAACAAGATATTGTTTATTTTTTCCCCTTTAGATGATGATTGCATGGATGATGGCTTTACATGAATAATTACTCTGTAAACATGTGTACTGCTTTTTTGTACTTATATAAACTTTCTTGTATAAATTATGATGTCTCTACTTATTTTTTTCTATTTATTTCTTGGTAATAGGTATGGACTCTCATGGGGTACTTGGATGAATCTAAACCTTCAGCCTTTATGCCACTGTTTATTCCTCTTGTGGAATACGCATTGTTATTCTTCTTTGCATTGGAACTTCATGTGAACATGTTCTTCCCAGTTCTGGTTTTGCTTATGATTCCCCTTCATAAGTCTCGATTTCTGGTTCGTGTCAGCATGATATCGATATAGGCAATGCGTATCCTATAAGAGAAATTAATGTTTCCTAACTATAGCCTTATTTCAGCCGTACCCTAGAATTATCCAACAAGCAAAACATTGGTTGTGTATCTGTTTTACCACCCAGATGAATTTTGTAATTCCCTCATCTGTGAATTTTGCAAGGGAGAGGGCTATTTTATGTATTTTAATTGTTTTGTAACCTGCAGATGAGAAACAAAATTATTATTATTATTATTTCCCATTGTCAAATCAGCTCAGGCTGTAGTTTACACTTCCAGTGTTTGCAACAGTACAAAGAAATGTTAGCAAACAGTGCAGAAATTCCTAATCAAGAAGGGACATTGCCGGGAAGGATTGTCAAAGTAGTGCAATTTCAAAAATTAGGCTTTAAAAAAACTGGGTGAAGGCATTTATGGCTTATAACATTGCTCCTCTTGTTTTGATGACTAGAAATAAAATGACTAGCGCTATGGCTTTGGGAAAGTCAGGCAGTTCAAAGTGATGCTTTCAACATGCCCCAATGATATGTCATGCTCCCTAGACTTACTGCTGCAACTCATGTTACAAGCATTCTGTGATAATATCCTGAGTTCAGATTTATTCATCAAAAGGAATTGTGTTCTCCCCCCCCCCCCCCAGTGTTTTTTAGGGCAGTATGTCCTGTCATTTTCCTCTCACTTTTCCATCAATACAAGCGAATATGGTGAAAATAGTTCAGTTAGGACTGCAAGCAAGCCTTTACTGAATTGATTGAGAGCTACTCTCCCATTGCTGGTTGTAGCATGAAGACAATCATCATTAATTCTAAAGCCTTTTTGTCATTTCACAACATGGCAATCAAACTTCCCACTTGCTTTTAAAGGGAGGTCTGTTCTAAGGCCCCCTAGGAAAAGGCTGCACAAGGATTTCAAATGACATGCCAAGTTACAATTGATAGTGTTTGATGATCAATTACCATATAATCTTAAATGATAGTGATATATTGAATTTAACAATGTAAAATTATAGTCAAATTCCATTTTGAAGATGATTCACATGACAAAAGATAATAACTAGAAGAGAACTTTTGTACCAAGCACCCACATCTATCACATTATTCTTGGCAAGGGAATCATGGGGAAATCTCTCTTTGAAAAGCTATTGAAACACTGAATATCTTCCTTGTGTTATGCAGGCTTCCGATTTTCCATTTAATATGTCAGACAAGGGAGGCTGCTAATGTTCAAAGGTCCACTCTGCCTATGGAGAGACAAACTACAATAATAGCATGACTCTGTTAGCCATACATTTAATATCCACAGGTTGGTTTACTCACACTCCCAAAAAAATTGCTCCTCTCTCCTTGGAAGTGTTTGTAGATTTTTGTAGGTCTTGGTTTGTTTTCAGCCCAAGTACAGTAAAAAATATTGGGTTTGTTATCCACAGTATAGAAAGAGGAGGAGGGTGTCCTTCCAGCAACCCCAAAATAAACAGAAAAGCGGTGGGGTGCCAATCCAAAAAATCTATATACACAAAGGGAAAACATATACCCAACCCTGCTATCACTGCTCTATATGCAAGCATATATCCACTCAGGAATCAATTACTGATTTAGAAGGTAAACAGACTTTTAGATTACATACTGGAGCAACTTGCGGCACAAAAAACATTATTTATTGTTTAATTTGTTCATGTTCTAGATATTACGTAGGGGAAAGTGGGCGTGACCTTAGGACCAGGGTTCAGGAGCATCGCTCGCGATTTAGAACACGTAATGAATCTTCTCCACTTTATATACATTTTAAACAACATCATAATTTTGATGACTTCAATGTCTTAGTACTAGAAACAATTACACCCCGTCCTTATCAAGATTATAAACAGTTATTGCACCAACGAGAAGTTTTCTGGATAAATGCTCTTAAAAGCGAGTTACCTTTAGGTCATAATGACCAATTATCTATCAGTGAGATTTTGGAGTAAGCCTCACCTGGAGCGACTATGGAGTGTATGTAACCAAGCTCCCCTCTGTATTGTGTTGTCCGTTGACTACATCATGGAGTAGTGGCTGCGTCCACGCATAATGTGTATATTGAATTAAGAAATTGGTATGTATGTATTCCCAGCCTGTTTTTATGGGTTGTCCTGTACTTATGGCAGGCCTTTTGAAATGGAATGTATAATTATGAGCCTGTATTTTTATTTTATAGATTATTTGGACCAGTGGAATTATTATTTGAACCTGTATGAATATTTGGGGTCCCAATGAAGCCGGATTCACCTGGCGAAATGGCGAGGCCTTTTGATGCATAGTCCGTCGACCTTGTGGGCAGGATATTCCAGATTATAATTACTTTATACGTTTTGATGGGATATTACCGTGATTGATATACCTTTGAATTCCGGAACTGACTGCTCTGTTATTTATGTGAGAGTATTCACCTTATGAATTCCACATCCCCATTTGGGAAATAAATATTTGAACTGTGATAATAAATCGATTGAAGATTTTCTTTGACTACGTTTTTTGGATTGGCACCCCGCCGCTTTTCTGTTTATTTTGTTATCCACAGTTTCAGCTATTAATGAAGGGTCTTGGAAAGTATCCCTTGCAGATACAGGAATTGTACATAAAAAGACATGGAGAAAAGCATTAGCCAGTTGAAGTGAAGCAATATGTATCAAGTCTCCATGGTTAAAGCCTCCAAATCCCACCACCACCAGCAGAAGAGAATTGCAAACTTATGTGTTGAACTATGCCAACAAAACAGTTCTGATGAAACAGGTCTTTTGTAATGGCATATTTAAGACAAGAAACCATCAAACACTTTCTATTATCACTGGGATAGACTTGTTGGGAAGCTTTGCCCCCTTTCCAACCAATGTACTACTAAGCACCAGGGGATTAAGAAAACCTGGTAAGGTGTTAGGTGACATGTTTGTTTTTTGCTGATCAAATTGTCCTGGCACTTCTGCTTCGGTCAGACCTCACCTGGAATACTGTGTCCAATTCTGGACACCACAATTTTTGAGATAAATATTGACAAGCTGGAATGGCTGACTAAAATGATCAAAGGTCTGGAAAACATGAATCCCTAAGAGGAGTGACTTAAAGTGTTGGGTATGTTTAGACTGCTGAAGAGAAGATGGAAGGGGATATGATCACCGTGTTTAAATATTTGCAAGGTTGTCATAAGGAAGAGGAAGCAGGCTTGGTTTTTTTCTGCTGCCCTGGAGACAAGGACTTAGAGCAATGGGTTCAAATTACAGGAAAGGAGATTCCACCTGAACATTAGGAAGAACTTCCTGACCATAAGAACTGTTCAACAATGGAATTTTCTGCCTCGGAGTGTGGTGGAGGCTCTTTCTTTGGGAGATTTTAAGCAGAGGCTGGGTGGCCATCTGCTGGGGGTGCTTCAATTGTGGCTTATCTGCTTGGCAGGGGGTTGGACTGGATGGTCCTGGTGGTCTCTTCCAACTGATTCCATGATTCACCCCTCTGAGCCTTTGCTCCACTACAGAATCATGATCAGATGAAACCTGATGGCAATTTGCCACAAAGACTGTCTCAAAAATGCACGGCACAGTGCATAAAGAAAAGAACATTTAAGTGATGTAAAGTCATATATAGTCTTGCTTACTAATGATACCCAACTCTAAAACTCCTACTGACTTCAACTGGAAGTTTCATATACAGGTAGATACTAAGCAGCATAGATACAATTGAACTCTCAGTATCTCAGAGTTGAAAAATCATGGGCTGAATTGATATCCACTAGCACTCCATGAACACTTGTGTGCATTCAGAAATCTCTAAGTCAGAAGAACTCTGATGACAGTGCACCATAAAAGAGTTCACTTCGGAGATTCATTAAGTTCAATGGAACTTGTTTCCAGGGAAATCTAGCTTGATTGCAGAATACAGGTGTTTTATTAACACAGATAAACCTTGCATACATATAGTAGTTCAGTTCTATTAACCACAATGGAAATAAGTGGCTTTAAATAAGATTATGTGGGCCTGGATGGAATATGGAAGTCAGACCTAACAATTTCCCGCACCACCCTGCCAAACATAGTGATTTAATTGCCAGGAGCAGTTTGCAGAGCATAGCAGGTCATTGCCTGGGCTCTCTTTAATCTAGGGAGCACATTTTGCTGGTCCAAAGTGACTTTGGCTGGCAATCATGTTACAAAGTATCCCCACTGCAGCAAATCATTGACAGGAAAAGGCTAACCAATTCCCATTCTTCTTGACAGTCCTTAATCATATTTTCATGCATTATTTAGTCATCCAATGTATTGTTATGATACTGCCCATTTGTAAAATTCTGTAGTAGCCCACCAACCCTCTTTTTAATATGTTAGACAATTTCCCAGCAGGCAAATGCCTATTTATTCAGGTAGGTTGCCAAGAAAAAGGTGATATTTGACAAAGTGCTACTGGCACATATTTAAAAAAATATGTTTAAAATATTTAAACTTTCATTGATTTTATATATTTTTATTATTTTATTGAAAACTGTCTTGTGTCCCATATAGGGGAACAGCAGTATATCATTCAAATGTATTAATTAAGAAATGGAATAAAAACACTATGTTTATGGTGTTAAAATAGCAGTAGGTTGATAGCAGTAAAAGGTTCACACTTCCCAGTCGTAATTTCCCCAATTTAATCCTCCATCAAATCTTCTGAAACAGTTTCCATTTACCATATTATATAGAACAGGTGTTCTAAAACATTTCAAGGAATGACCGGTTAATGGTCCCTAAGACTGTTTTTTTGGCAGGTTGGGGACGACTATAATTTGGGGAAAAAAACAACATATGAACTCCTAAGCACACTTCACATATCTTATTTGTAATGCAAAAAGAGCCATGGAAGTATGTGACAATATTTAAAATTAAGAACAATTTAAATCAACAAAAAAGTGGCAGTATTTCAATGGGAAATGTAGGGCTGCTTTTGGCTGATGAGATAGTCAGGTTAATTAGGATTGTAGTTGCTATTTATTATTTATTAATTATTTTATTTACTTTGTTTACACCTACCCTTCTTCTCGAGGGGACTCAAAGTGGCTAACAATTTGAAAGTTTGTTGTTGTGTGCTTTCAAGTCATTCCACACTTAAGATGACCCTAAGACTTAAATGTAGGGTGCGGGTTGGTAAATTACCTTGGAGAGCCACATCTGGCCCTTGTCTTTGACTCCTGATATAAAGCAATCAACCACCTAACACATGCTTAGGGTTATAATTACCATGCCAAAAACAATAAGTATCATCTCAAATGACAACATCTCCAATGACAAACAACATCTCCATTGACATAAAGGATAACAGTGCAACATTCACTTCAGATGAATGCGTACAGAATTTCAACTACCACTTTAAATACTATTGAGAATAGTCATTCAACTGAATTGTACTGTATGACCCTCAGACTCACTGCTTACACATTTCCTCCTATCTTAATATATATGGCAACCAGGCACAACATTCAATGGCTATTTTTTTTTGTCAGACCCAGTTAGGATATATCCACTCAATCAATTGTTGAATGATGATTCAACATGTGAATATATCTAATAGATACAGTGCCCACAATTAAAAATAGGATTTTAGCCCATGTTTCTATAGTCAAGCAAGAAGAAAAATGTAATGAATAGCAAATGATCATTTGTGAGCATTTCAATTGCTGCAAGGCTGCGATGTCTTTATTGCAGCAAACTAACACGGGTACCGTTCTGGATGAAATAGACATGATTGATCAAGAAGCAAGCATAAACCAAGAATATCAGTCAAAACGTATTTCCTGCGAATATCAAGCTATGAAGGCAAGGTAGTCATGAGTCTCAAGAGAATGAATTACAGAGTTATTTCCTGGGGCCCTGATCATTAATGAGTAAGAAGGAATTTATACATACTGAGGTTAATGGCACACTTAAACATAAATGGAACTACAAAATGGTGCAAATCTATCACTGGTGGCCCTATAAGCAGACATTACACAAAATATCTGTTTTAAGATTATGCCAACTTTGATGCCACTAGTAAATATCCAAGTTTAAGTTCATTCGATGCTTAGAACATAGGTTTCACATATAAGACAAATAAATAAATACATGAAAACTGGGTTATTAAATGCAATATAAAACACACTATTAAAATTCTATAAATTATTAAAATGCTACATATATCAATTGTGAGATACACCCTTAAAATACTACATACTGCATGGACTCGCACCTGCATAATTAAAAACCAGGTAGAACCAAATACCGTGTTTCCCCGAAAGTAAGAAACCCCCGATTGTAAGACATATTGGGGGTGTCAGCGGGGTCGGCTAATGTAAGCCGTACCCCGAATGTAAGCTGTACTTCGAGCTCACGAAGGGGGGGGGGGAAGAAGGAGCAGGAGGCGGGGCGAAGCGGCGTCACGTCAGAGGCTTTGCCCCGCCTCCTACTCCTTCTTCCCCCTCCCTTCGTGAGCTCGAATGGGCGAAGGAGTAGGAGGCGGGACAAAGTGGCGACACGTCAGAGGCTTTGCCCAGCCTCCTGCTCCTCTCTTCTCCCTCCCTTTGTGAGCTCGAATGGGCGAAGGGAGGGGGAGAAGGAGCAGGAGGCGGGACAAAGCCTCTGACGTGTCGCCGCTTTGTCCTGCCTCCTACTCCTTCCCCCTCCCTTCGTGAGCTCAAATGGGCGAAGGGAGGGGGGAGAAGGAGCAGGAGGCGGGACAAAGCCTCTGACGTGTCGCCGCTTTGCCCCGCCTCCTACTCCTTCTTCTCCCCCTTCGTGAGCTCGAATGGGCGAAGGGGGGGGAGAAGGAGCAGGAGGGGGACAAGCGGCGACACGTCAGAGGCTTTGTCCTGCCTCCTGCTCCTTCTTCTCCCTCCCTTCGTGAGCTCGAAGGGGCGCAGGGAGGGGGGAGAAGGAGCAGGAGGCGGGACAAAGCCTCTGACGTGTTGCAGCTTTGTCCTGCCTCCTACTCCTTCTTCTCCCTCCCTTCGCGAGCTCGAATGGGCAAAGGGAGGGGGGCGTCAGAGGCTTTGTCCCAGCCTCCTGCTCCTTCTTCTCCCTCCCTTCGTGAGCTCGAATGGGCGAAGGGAGGGGGGAGAAGGAGTAGGAGGCGTGACAAAGCGGCGACACGTCAGAGGCTTTGTCCCGCCTCCTGCTCCTTCTTCTCCCTCCCTCTTCGTGAGCTCGAATGGGGCGAAGGGAGGGGAGAAGGAGCAGGAGGCGGGACAAAGCCTCGGACGTGTCGACGCTTTGTCCCGCCTCCTACTCCTTCTCCCCCCTCCCTTCGCGAGCTCGAATGGGCGACGGGAGGGGGGAGAAGTAGGAGGCTGCAGGGAGATCTCGTGGTTTCCTTGCAGCCGGGTCTTTGGAGAAGGGAAGACAGGCAGGCAACAGGGCTGCCCTTTGCGCCTGCCTGTCTTTCCTTCTCCAAAGAGCCGGCTGCAGGGAGATCTCGCGGTTTCCTTGCAGTCGGGTCTTTGGAGAAGGGAAGACAGGCAGGCAACAGGGCTGCCCTTTGCGCCTGCCTGTCTTCCCTTCTCCCTCTCGCCGGTTCCGCCCCCTCCCTTCACTGAAGGGAAGAGGGGCGGAGCCACCGCGGCGGCAAGAGGGAGAAGGCACCGGCGAAGTCCCGCCCCAGGGCGGCTCAGGCGCTTTTCTCCACCGTCCGGCTCCCGTTTGGAGCGCGGGCAAGCCGGGTGGCGAGGGGGAAAGACGCCTGAGCCGCCGTGCTGGCAGGACTTCCGACTGCGCTTTCTTCCCTCTCGCCGCCGGCGGCTCCACCCCTCCTCCCTTCACATAAGAGAAGGGGCGGAACCGGCGAGAGGGAGAAGGCGCCGCTGGGAGGAAGAGGATGAAGAGGAGGAGGATTCCGGGCCCCTTTTGTGCCCCTCTGGGAGCCTCTTCGCCCAGCCAGGAAGCCACGCCATGCCGCCCGAGGTAAGTCTTTCGTCTTACTTTCGGGGTACCGTCGGCTAATGTAAGCCATACCCCGAAAGTAAGCCGTAGTGGGGATTTTGGGGGTCAAAAGAAAGTAAGACGCTGTCTTACTTTCGGGGAAACACGGTAGATACAGTATTATTAAAACTTTATAAGCAGCCACTATTAGTTAAAAGCATCCCAGCACAGTTGACTGCAATATCAGAAATTAGTCTTGCTTGGATTTTCTGTGCTACCAGGCAAAGATAGACACCTTGTGAGTAACCACAGGTTCAGTATAAGCCAAGAGATAGAAAATAGTAAATATTCATACACATAACTTTTTATGCCACTGTTTATTGTGTACATACTGTAAATGTACATGCTTGACATCTGCACACATTAAAATTCTCCATATACAGAGTATTTCTAGTAGCTGTAGTGAACTTTGAAAGGGGTCATTGCATATCAAAACTGCCCTGTTATTCTTTTAAAGTACTTATCAAAATGGTCAAAGACAGAGCAAGAGGATTAGCCTTTCCCAACTTAGCAACGTAAAGGTAAAGTCTAGTCGTGTCCGACTCTGAGGATTGGTGTTCATCTCCATTTCTAAGCTGAAGAGCTGGCACTGTCTCTAGACACCTCCAAGGTCATGTGGCCAGCGTGACTGCATGGAGCACCATTATCTTCCCATAGAAGCAGTACCTATTGATCTACTCACATTTACATGTTGTCAAACTGCTAGGTTGCCAGAAGCTGGGTCTAACAGCGGGAGCTCACCCCGCTCTCTGGATTCGAACTGTCAACCTTTCAATCAGTAAGTTCAGCAGCTCAGCAGTTTAACCCACTGTACCACTAGGGGGGCAACTTAGCATCTTCCCTATATTTTTGACCTGAACATCCAGCATTCTAGCCACTATGGCCAAGGATGTTAAGGTTTTAGAAGTCCTAAACATATAGAGGACCCCATATAGGATCTGGAATATTGGTTTAAATAGCATGGGAGGGGTAGGATAGGATGCAAATTAGAACCTTTGTTTAAAGGACCTAGAAATCTCATTGAAGAGACAGAGCCATTAGCAAATTGGGGGACTAAAGGAAAAATCATTTAGAAGAAGAGCAATTCTTTTTCAAATTCTTATTTAGGGGCAGTGCTGTTATTATGTCCTTTCATTCAAGAGTGATGTTCTGATTATATTCTCATCAAGTCCATACTTTGTAAAATCTGTTGTTGTGCATGCATATGTGTTTCATATTGTCAGTATTCCATAAACAATGATGAAACATGCAACTTCATTTGAATAGTATTACCCAGCTGAAGCACGAACTTCTGAAGACAGCTAAGAAAGCATAAATCCATGTCACTTCTCTATTGTTCTCATTGTGGCACCATGAAGAATGGATGGGCCCATTATGCTGCCAAGAGTAAACATTAATATTTGTTGACATCATGATTTGCTTGCACCGCTCTATGCAAGCTCAGTCCAGCAGGGTGTATTGTGGGCTAAGTGAGTTGCATTAGGCATAGATTTTCTAACATTCAGTCGCCATTGATTTTACTTTCTATTGCAAGATTAAATTGGTTCCTTAATGTAGCTTTAAAATGGCTTTTTGTGACTTAATTATACAAGTGGTGAAAGTCAAATTATAGACCACCTTTTTCCTGGCTTAGGCAGTAATTCTAATGGGGGGCCGATAGAGGAGGGAGCACTCTGATCGTCTTCACCCCAACGGTTTTTAAGGTTTGCATATAGTTTTATAAGGATTTTTAACATTTTAATGTTGAATGTTTTGTATAGTTTTTAGTTTATATTGCTTTAAAATATTGTTATATGCCTTGAGCCCCGTCATTGGGACAGACAAGATATAACTGAATACAAAAAGGAGGAGGAGGGAAGGAGGGAGAGAAGGAGGGAAGGAAAGGAAAATAAGTTATCCAAGTAGTTAAGTTGGCAGACCTATTTTTTAGCTTTTTATTAATCCATGAGTACATTGTGTAACATACTGATATTTTACTTTCTGCTGTTCTGCCTCTCTGATTGGGTCACAAAACTTTCTACAGTGGAACAGGTTGTTTGGATGGGGGCAGTTTGGATGGAGGAATCTGAAGCTGGATTAAGGATCTGCTGAGATCAGGGCTTTGTTGAGTACTGTCAACAACCTTAGAAGAAATTATCTACTTTTTCCTGGGTGTGTTCCCAAGCCCATAGGATTACAGTTTCAAATGGAATAAAAAAGCACAGCTTTAAAAGTTGTGCTGATGGGAACACAAGACTGAAATGGAGTGTCACATATAATCAAAGTAGCAGTCCTCTGCTGGTCTGAATTATTAGATTCTTTAGATTAACTTTATATTACAAAACCATTATTTTTCTCTTTTGCAAATGAAGGAATGCTATATATTTTTGCTACCAGAAGTATTGAAATGGGGCTTGCAGAGACGTCTTCTGATAATATGAACATTTGATATACACAAATAAACTCAATTTGTCATTATTTTTCACAACTCTAAGACTTTAAGAAATTCCCACAAGAGTATCTAGATGCACACAATTTGCCTGTCAAATAAACAATTTGGGGAGAATCACAGCAAACACAGAAAGTTGTGTTGTGAATCTGCTTCAAGTTCTGTTCTAATATTAGAATCTGTTTCTATCATTTCAGTCCTGCCCCTGCCCCCAGACACTTCCTATCCTAGCCACTAATGTCTTTTCTTTGACATTGTGGGAGTAAAGCTATTTACTGCTGGGTGTTTGAAACATCCTTTGCTACTGGTACTTTTATAAGAACTGCAACTCAGTGAGGAAATGATCTTTTGTGACAATCACCAGTAGAGCCGGGTGACATTTGTGATCCAGGAGGGAGGGTGGGAATATGAGTCACTCACAATGGCTGCTTCCTGGTAAAGAATTGGGGGGCTTGTATGATTCCAATGCACACCCTACAGTATTGACATGATTATAAACAAACGGATCATGAATACTAATCAGTTATGGATGCATAACTCTGGGTTATTCATTCATATTTGTGGTCATGAATTCCGGCCAAGATTCTTAGGAATATATTATCTCATTTAAGTTTGGAAATATGGTTTCATTGGCAACAATACTAGCTCATTTTTCATCATAGGTTTCTGGTGGCTTCTGGAAATGGAAGTATAGCCAGATGCTTTTTTGATGCTCCCTGCAGTCCACCATAAGAGAATGCCAATGCGATGCGATTTTGACATAGTAAAATAGTGAGTCCTGGGAATTGTGACAGGGGAATATTGGTACATTTCTGCTTGAGGAACTTCTACACTATGCTCAACAATGTAGGATCTCAGCTATAGTGTCCACATTCTGTGAGACATTAGAGACTGAAGACAATGCCTCTAGATACCAGCAATGGCCTTGGGTTTTTTTAGTTATCTGCTAGAAGGGAATCCATAGGACGTCTGACTGTAAATGAAAGGGTATGAAGCATAGCGTGGTTGAGCATCATACCTGATTGAGCTACTGTTTTAAGCATCCAATTTTTCATCATTGCTAGACATATTGTCTATTGAAATCAATGATGCTCTTCATGGAAGAAATTGAGCTTTTTTCATGAGCAGCAGCATTGATTTCAGTGGTCACAGATAGTGTCTAGGTGATCATAATTAGGTTATGACACTTAGGACACAGACAGATTTCATTGAGTCAAAAAATATCAGGTGCAGGATGCTTGATTGGGCTTTAAATTCCGCTTGTCCACCCTCTCATTCCTCAGACCAGCCAATTTTCCTGCACTCCTTTGTGAGACATTGCACCAAATGTCAGAGCTTAAATTGAGTAGAAAAAGAAATTGGGAAGCTGTCTCTGTGATTGAAAGCATAGCAGATATGTAAATTTTATAAAGCAATATTTCTCTTTTTTGGGATATTTTAACATGCAAAATCCAATGACAATTTTTCACTTTGCTGCCTCTTCCTTTGTTTTCTTGACAAGTCTTGCATGATAAAGTTAATATCTTAAGCACAAAATGGTGTGTGTAGCAAAGAAGTTTTAAAAGAGCAATAAGCCTTATAAATATTAAGAGAAGGACTTGATCAAGCCCCCCCTATATATATATATATATATATATATATATATATATAATATTTATATCAAAGAGATGACCCAGTTATACACAGTAATTACTTGAGCCCAAATACAGAAGATACCATGTTAAATCTCTAATCACAATTATTTTAAGAAAACTGCTAAGAAACATCTAGATGTTGCTGGACAGCTGTTGGCTACATTTGACTCATTTCTAAGGTTTTCTCATAAGGAGCCTAAGCAGTAAACTCAGAATCTTTGGTATCCTTTACAATTAGAAGAACATGGTATGAATTGGCATAAACAGATTCTTTCTCATTTTACCAAAGTCTGAGCTAATGAGCTAATGAAATAGTAGATTAATCTATAGGAAAATACATAGGTAGTCAGGAATTACTAAAATATGTTTTCACCTTCTGTAGAAAATATTTATTGGCAACTTTGATATCCAAATCTTTGTAGATATTGTTTAGCTTCCAATACACGACTTAAAAGTCCTACACCTCTGAAGTAATTACAGTGGTGGATGGAGACTGGAATCGCCTCTGATAAGCCCCAGTTTCATCAGCAAAATATTACCACAGAGTAGAGAAAGGTGGCTGCTTCAGGTGACAAATACAGGATAGCAGGAGTGGCAGCCATCCAGATTCTTGGGCAAGGCAGAGCTATGTATATAAGACAGTGCTATATTGTCTGAAATAGTATGCTGCTCTCTGGGCAGGTGTAGTAGAGTGGATATTTTTCTTCTTCTGGCTCTTGTTATCCTGATATCAAGACTGAGGTCTAAATAAACAAAAGGGAAGATTAGCCAAAGACCTGTATTTCATTGATAATCTAAAGTCTTAAGTCTTTTAAAGTCCAGCCATGTTAACTGAATTGCAAAACACAAACCAATAATGATGAGACATTGCAAAGGTCAAGAATCCAATTAATGAAGACAAAAGGAGAAATACCAACTCAGGCCAGGACAACAACAAACAATAGCCAAGGTCAACATCCAGTAGACAAATGTCAGGAGTTCAATTGTCAGAGTCCAGAAGGCAAAGCCAGGAATTCAGGAATACAAGCAAGGTCCAAAGAATAGTACAAAGAAGCCAAGGTCAAGTCCAAAAATGTAACACCAGTAGTTCTTGAAAACCAAGGGGCAGCAGATGCATTAGGGGGTGGGAGGAAGGGGGTGGGCACTATTTTTTCCCTTTGAGCTCCTGGAACCCAAAGAACTGGGATGGCCCCAGGAGTCAATCCTCAGTGGCCAAGCATCTGCAAAGATCTGTATCTTAGATAAGGTCCAAATTTTTGCAGGTGTCAAATTAATCTGGAGAAAATTGGGATATCCCAGTTTTCTTCAGATTAATCTGGGTTTATCTGAGGCATCATTTGAATGCCTCAGGTCAACCTGTGACTCATCGCAGATTTTAGCACAGTGAAGAAGGGCCCCAATCCAAAATTCAGAAATCTCCAATGGCTTTTTAAGGTTTAGTAAGAAATTGAACCTAGAACTCTCAAGTGAAATAATTAATTTATTCTGTATAGTATAGAGGTGCTATGCTCCCAATGAACTAAATATATTATTTACTGCACTCTTTCTTAAACGGTGGGTTCTGACCCTAAATGGTCACGAAAAAAATGGCTACAGTAAAAGCTATCTGAACACCACTCATTTACACAAATCTCTTAGCAACAATATGCAGTGTTTATAGTGTTTGATTTGTATATCTATTTTATATACCTACATAGCTCGGGTAACATAAACAATTCTTGTTTCTCTATACAACTATTGGAGAATCATAAAGGATTCCTCAGCTAGGGTTTCCCCCCAAAGCTATGCTTTGAACAACTATCAGAATGCAATGTCTGGAGCTCAAAACATCAAAAATTGCTGGAAGTATACCCTACCCTGTCTCATAAGCCTTCAATCTTGAACTCAAGAGAGAAACTGCATGAATACATATATAATCAAGGCATTCAAATGGACAGAGAGGCTATCAATAGCTCCAAATTCAAAATGTGGTTCAAGTTGTAAAAAATTGACCACGAAAGGGCTAGTATGTACCTAACCAACCTTACATTCCCTAAACTCAGACAAGCTTTTACAGCCCCACGATTCCAAAGTATTCCCTCAGAAGTGTTGAATGGTAGATACTCAAGCACTCCTTTGGTGTGTAGGCTACGCATATGCTAGGGGACCCAGAAATTGAAGATTGCCTCACTGCTTGTTTGCCTGCTCCCTATACTCTGCACCAAGACACAGATGATTGGGATACTTACAATTGAACATGGTTGAAGAAAAGATCTTCTACCTTTTATCCAATTCCAACTCGACAATCTCTTATAAGGTTTCTTTCTTTACCCTGGCAGCAAATAAAATCAGTGCAAGACTGATTGGAGGCATAACAGTCGACTGTGCCGGGGATGCTTTTATCTAACCTGAATGGGGTTGATTACCCCTAAGAGATTCTTACTTAAGTTTTTAACACGACCAAACTTTTATACTGGCTTCTTATCGGTGAATGTGCAGTTCCTAGAACACACCACACTTGTGTCACTGCACTTCACAATGTATACTTTGTACACTTTGTTTTATCTTACTTGCATCCTACTTTTAACTGTTGGATTTCACAATGTTTTGTATAGATGCTTGTTAGATGTTGTTTCTGTCAGTGTAAATGCATATGACCATTGGTCAGAGCATTAATAAATTGATTGATTGATAAAAATGTGTTGGGTAGAATAGGATTGTGAGTGGAAAAAGTTTAAGAAGCCCTGATTTAGTAAAGTCTGTTCACAGACCATATTTGTTTAAAATGTGGTGTCTACAGCCATGGCCTTTTTATGTGAGATTTGCAGATACAGCTCAGATGGATAAACATCCACCTAACAAGTATAATCTGGAAATTGCTGAGAAACCTTAAATTCCATTAACCTCAAAGGCAAGTGTTAGACCCATACATGACTGGGCATAAATCTTGCATAAATAATGTACATTGTAATTGCACTCTGGAATTTAGATTGTAAGGAACAACTTTTTCCCCAAAGTCATATTAGTAGTGGGGAATTGATACAACTGCAAAATGATTCATTACAAAGGAGCAAAACATTATTATGATTATGATTATTAACTTTATTTCTATCCTGCCCTTTTCTCATAGAGACACAAGGTGGCTAACAAAGAAATACACCTAAATTTAAAATAAGACCGATACAAAAATTACACAGCAATTAAACATTTGTAGGTGGGTACAAAAGTTAAAATACAAGAAATGTCATTAAAATTACATTCAAAGCCTACCACTATTATGATATATTTTATAATGCAAGATTCAGTTTAGCCTGATATAAGCATTCTTCTTCTAAGATTGGGTTGGGAATCATATGCCCACCCGGATTCTGTGGGATGCCAAGGGCCTGGATCTAAGTGGGTTCTCAGAATTAAGGCTGTTTGCATTTTTCTTCTTCTTTACCTTCCTCTTTTAATGGAGAAGGGGAATGGTGAAGTAAGTTCAAGGCTGAGGAAATTGTAATGTCCTTTCCCACCTCTCTTCTGTGAGGACAAGTTCTCAGTGACAGAAAGAAACAGCCAGGATTGAAACTGAGTTGGGGAACACAATGGGCCATAATAGACCATGAGACAATAGGTGTGGATGCACAGATGAGCCTACTCTGAAGAAATAATATACCATGATTAAGATTTAGAATTGGAGAAAAAATAGGCAACAGCTTTTAATTGAATGGTAGCTTCCATGATTTTATGGGGTGTAGTCATACCAGTTAAAATATTAGCAAATTGATATAAATGCACAGGAAATAGCGTAATTGGGAATTAACACTGCACAAATGTTAGGCAACATTGTTCAAGAATATGCATGTTTATTGACCTTTTCACATGGCCCTTTTGGGCCGTGCCTTTGCGCCAGCAATCACCAGCAAAAGGGAAGGTGTGTGCGGTGGCTTGTGGCACCCCACTTACCCTCCCTCCTCCCTCATCGCATGGTGGGGATGGGAGAGAGTGCTTTGGCACCCTTGCCCTCCCCTCATCAGATGGCAGAAAGGACAGCAACGTGCATTCCCCACCACCCTTTCTGCCACCACATTGGGAGCTACTCATCACACTATGCTTTCCTCCCTGTAGTGGAGGAGAAAGCATCTTTCAGCACTTCTCTACCACTTTGGGAGGAATGTGGGTGGGACTTACTGTGCATTATCTGATGGTGCATGGTGCACCCTGTCCTTGCTGTGCATGAAAGTGGCAAAACGGGGCAAAAATGCCCCATGTGGAGAGGTCTGTATGTATGCATAGATAGAGATCAAAATAAAGACAGATATAGAAATAGAGGTGTCATTTTTGTTGTTCTTTTCTGTTAAACATGCAAAAATTAAATATGTAATGATAAAATGCTCTCAGGAGCATCAAGATCTGCCCATGTGACTCCACTCTTGCGTGAGCTGCACTGGCTTCCTATTGAATTCCGGGTCACCTTCAAGGTGTTAGTTTTAACTTTCAAGGCCTTATATGGTTTGGGGCCAGTGTACCTGAGAGAGCGGCTTACCCCTTATGTGCTCAGGAGATCACTGCGCTCAGAGGGGCTCAATCTATTGGATGTGCCGGGCATTAAGGTCTATAGACTTGCTAGCACGCGGCAGAGGGCGTTTGCCGTAGCTGCGCCAACCCTGTGGAACACCCTCCCCGAAGAGCTGCGAGCCATCTGGGACTTAATGCCATTCTGTAGAGCCGTAAAGACCTGGCTATTCAGACAGGCATTTGGTCCATAACCAATGCCGTATTATCAGCATCCTGTTGTGTCGCTGTCAGCATATTCCTACTGCCATTGCAGTTCTGCTGGAATTTGATTTTAACTGGGGGTTTTATCTGGTTTTATTGCATTTTATGTGGTTATCTGTTTTTAACTCTGTAAACCGCTCTGGGCTCCAGAGAGAGCGGTATATTAAGTTGAACGAATAAATAAATATAAATAAATAAAAACAATTGTACATTGAAGATATATTCTAACCATGATCCTAAACTGTATGCTCCAGTTGTACAATGCTGGTTTGTTATAGAGTTGTAACACTTCATTACTAAATGCACAATGAAATGCATATGTACATAGCTCATGCAATGGGTATCAATGTTCAATGTGAAACTATTTACAATGCACAGCATACAATGTGGGGCTATGTGCAATGTACAACTATGCACAATGGCACAACATGCAGAACTTTTCTTCTGCAGGATTGATGAGAATACTGTA
Organism: Anolis apletophallus; assembly: GCA_030556195.1. Classification (NCBI taxonomy): domain Eukaryota; kingdom Metazoa; phylum Chordata; class Lepidosauria; order Squamata; family Anolidae; genus Anolis; species Anolis apletophallus. The sequence goes on from JARBWK010000002.1 coordinate 127,292,169, forward strand.
GAACTATATGGCTATACAAAATTGTCCAAACACTTCTGTAGGATAACTTATGTATGCACAAGACACCAAGAGAATTCTACCCTCCTTATTGCTTGTATGACATACTATAAATGTCTTTCTTTCAGCACAGTAAGGAACACCAAATCAGTTATGATCTCCTCAATAATTCTGCATTCATGTTAATTTTGTAGTGCTAGGACACCACCAAATAAATGCAATGATAAAATGTATCCCATTTATATAGTTGTCTGACACATTTGAGGGCCACAAGCTCAGTCCAAACAGCTTCAATTTTGTTTTGGAGATTTAAATTGTCCTATACATTTGCACATCACACCACTACATGTTCCCGGCATCATTGTGTTTGCTAGAATACATTTCTATTAAATTCACAGAGAACATTTGTATCACTGTTAATCCAGAAATTCTCTTTGTGTGCATTTTTTTTTAAAAAAACGCAAAATAAATAGATTTGATTGCTATCCAATCCAATCCGATTTTCTTTTATACTCAAGAGATATAGCATCTCTGTACATGCTTTACTGAATCCTTCTAAGATCTGGGCAGAGATGGTTAAATAAACATACATCAAAATGAGACATACATTTCCATTGATGATATATTGAATGATTCCTCAACAAAAGTTATAGCAAAACAATCTATTTTCACCACTTTCTATTCTCATTTTGAAAACAGCCCTCCTGGCATTCTACCAAAACCCTTTTGTCATCTATAGCAGTTTGCAGAGGGAATAATCTGGCTCCCACTTTAATGAGCAAGTGTGTGTCTGCTGGTGCCACAAATGGGCATGTTTCATTAAAGGACTTCAGCTTATCGCTGCAAAATCTTGTCTTCCATTATTTATGTCAGGCTGAAGTCTAGTTAGCAGGCAATCTATTAATCATCGTTTCATAGAACACTTCCCTTTTTTGTGAATGTATTCACAGTTCTTTCAACGTGTTCTCTGCAAATGCACAGGGCACAAGCAGAGATTCCCCCCCCCCTCTTTGCTACATTCTTTTTAAGATGCTGAACATTATATATTTCCCACCTGGTGAAAGGTGAGTAAGATGTAAAGAGAAGTGGTGTAGGAAGAGCAAGAAACTTCTCAAATGCTAGCTGGCATTCAATATTACACTTAACAATCCACAAACTAGGGCTATGGATCCATAAATGTTCCTATTTCAGTAATTCCATGCCCCCCACACCAGTCAGCCTTAACAGCTAGCAGTCATATTGAGTAAAGTAGTGAAGTTGGGCTGCTGATGTATCCAACCTCTGGTCAGCAAGTGGGGCTGCAACAATCAAAAGTAAAACCTGGGGACACAATACTTCATTGTGGCCGACCCCCCTCCCCGGTGTCCTGATGGTGGATCACGAGGCCGCGGATGGCCGAGAACTGCTGCGGGTCGCGGCTCGAGCTGTGGCGGGGGGGGCGGCGAACACCCGATGAATTCCCCGCCACTTCAGATGAGACGGAGGCGGGGCCGATGGCGGGGCAGGGGGCGGGGCCGGAGGAAATCCCAGCTCTCCTCTGCACTACCCCTTCCCGCAGCTGCTGGCCCGCAGAAGGCGACCCTCGGAGGGTTCCATCCCAGGACTTTCCGGAGCGTCAACTTCAGACGCAGGGTACCTCCCTCGACGAACCTCCAACCCAGGAGGATGGGCAACCTGTCGATGTTGGGACCCGCACCGCAGGCCAGCATCGACCGCCACCATATGGACCTTGAGTACCTAAGGACGCTGTTTGACCTGTGGGTCCCTCCACGGCTCCCCCCGTTCAATGGACGAGCTTAATAGCTCTGATATACCCCTCCTCTTGCTGTGTCCACCTCTTGTTGATGCCCTCATCTTGTTGTATGTTATGTTTGTTTTTATTCTGTATTGTTTGTTTTTAACTGTGCACCGCTCCGAGCCTACGGGGAGTGGCGGTAATAGAAGTTCGATTATTGAATTGAATTAAATTATTAAATTAGTAGGAAGGATCTGGAAATATTGTTCTTGAGTCCTAAATGGCAGCTAAACTGACCTCCATTGTTCAATATTGCTGCTGGGTATTAAGGAGGGCTTGGTAGTTAAATGAGGTCAGGAGGTTTTACTTAACTATCCATTCATAACAAAATGGCTGATATACTGACTGACTGACTGACTTTATTATTTCTGAGTCGCCCTCCACGTTAGTGCTCCGGGCGACTTACACACAACAAATTCCACAATTAAAATAGAGTATTTAAAACTAGATTAAAATATTCAGTGGTTAAATGCAGGGGCCAGGCCCGGTATTTGGGTTCCTGGTTCTGCATTAACCATGGGCTTTCCTAAATAGCCAGGACTTCAGACCGTTTAAGAGGTGGTCAGGTATAAAAACTGGGGCAGGTCTGAGGAGGGCTCCTAAAGCTCTGGTCCGGTGGCATGGGTTATGGTTCCAAAGAACGGGGGCCACAGCGGAGAACAGATTCTACCAAGGGAATCAGTAGCTACTGAAATGGACATCCAGGTGGGCCTCTTTCAAGCCTGGTACGTGAAGAAGGTTCTTGTTTGCTGGATCCCCGTGTACAACTAGGGTCCTTGAGCAAGCAGGCATCAACATGGCGGTCTTTTAGTTCTTATGTTGGGCTTTCCCCCAGGCCCAGGAACTAGGGCTCTCTGGTTTGAAAGCCAAAGTCCAGGTCTTGTGTAAGGCTCTATACTCAACGGGCAGCCAGTGCAGGCGCTGCAGAGATGGTGTAATGTGGCATCTCATCGATGTTCCTGTGAGAAGCCTGGCGGCTGCGTTCTCCACCATCTGGAGCCTGCGGGTTAGTGACCGGGGTAGACCTACATACAAAGCGTTACAGTAATCCAGCCTTGATGTAACCGTGGCGTGGATTACTGTAGCTAGCGCTTCCGTCGGAAGATAGGGCGCCAATTGTCTCGCTTGGCGCAGGTGGAAGAAGGCCCTTTTGCTCGTGGAGGCAACCTGGGCCTCCATCGACAATTTGGAGTCCAGGATAACACCAAGGCTTTTTACTGAGGGGGACGGAATCAGCGGTTCCCCTTCAAAGGGGGGCAGCGAGATATAGGACACAGGCATCTATCTTTTCCTGCCAAAAAAGGAGGAGGGATCATTCATAATCAGATGAGAGGATAACATGACAATTTGTGTATGGGACAATTCAACAACGTCACACATCCACACAAACAACTTGTTTCACAATACAAAGGATTTCTAGTGCAACATTATCAAATATCACTTGGAGCAAGTTCTTGGTTTCCCTTAACTACATGAATTGACATGAAGTTGGAAAAGATTGTATTTAATGTACTGATAGAAAGGGATTTTGGCATTTACTATTTGAATGAATTCTGAAATGCATGATTATTGAGAAAATTGCTTACAAATCTTTTGGTTTCCCATCATCATCAGAAGAAAAACCTCAAGCATCAAATTATATACAGCAATACACTTAATTCAAAAGGAATATATTTGAAAAATGCTCAGATGCAGTCTTTAGGGAATTGGAAAATGTGTTTTAAAAAGTGTACTTTGAGGGGGAAATGTAAAGCCAAATACACATATTTGTAAAGATGGGATGGGATGAAAATGTTATGTGGATTAGAACCACAAGAAATGCAAAACATTCACTGTTAATAACACATTCTGAAATTACCACATTTCAAAATCAAATTGCCTCCTTGTGTGGTGTGTGCCCCTTATTGGAAACCAGGGATCTAGACTATTTGAAAGACCATATAATCTAATCATCAACTAACACATGCTTTGAGATCTGGAGGGGATAACTTTCTTTTAGTCTCACCATCTTCAGGGGTGCAGTTGGGGAGGACTCACAAGATACTTTTATATAGGCAAGCCTTTTCAATTTAATTATGGAGCAGCTGTGTGTCTAAAGTGGTGTGCTGTACTTTAAACTTTATTGGAAATTACATTTTAAATATATTGTAATTTCTTCTTTATTGACTCTTGTAATATAATATTTGAAGTTGATTTTAAGCATTATTATAAGACACTTTGGATCTCAACTTGGGGTACACATTCAACAAACAAATAAACAAACAAATTCTGCATTCAAATGTACTTGTGCATGTATGTATGTACACATGTGTAATCCTTGAAAGCCTTTGAGCATTTGCTCCAATTATACCTTTAAAAGGTCAGTCACATGGCCACAGTCAGCAGTTATCTGTGACTTGTTAGCAGATTATTCCAAAAAGATTACATTAAAGGTTGCCACATTTGCAATTGCAGCTCAAAAAATTCGAGCCAAAATAGTAAACTCCACTGCAAAAGCGAAAAAAGGAAAAGGAAATGGAGATATATTGGGATGATGTGAATCAGACATTGTAATTGTTGTCATGTCACTGCTGCTGTATTTTTTAAAAGCCAGTATATGGAACATGTTTTAATGTTTATATTGGAAAGTGCTTGTTGTACTTTTAGAAGTTGTATATTTTATGTCATGGCCTATGGCTAGTACAATAAACAATTCATTCATTCCAACTTCCTTTAAAAAGTCAGTCTAGTGTTTGGGGCAGCCTTTGGTAGTGTTTAAAATCTGTAGAGGAAGATCTCCCCACAACTTAATACAATTGCAGCCGAGTTCCTTGTATCCCTTGTCAGATTTATTTAAAGAATAAAGAGAAGGATACTCAGCTTTAGCATCATTAAGAAGGTTCCTGCTGCCCTAAATGCTGCCAGGGGAGCTGTTTATTTGCCAATTGTGCTGAGGAGGTGAAAAAAGGGATGTCTAATCCAATCCTAATGAGACTTCCAGCTTGAGTTTACAGAACCAGTAGAGTTTATGATTCATCCTGTAGAGTGTTTCTCTTTCAAGTAGACGTCTGGGGCCTTATGATATTTTTAAGCTCATATCAATTTTTGGTTCTACACTGAGAAGAAAACACTTTTGTTATTGGTGCATGTAGTACAAGGCTCCATAGCATCTTCTTTAGCATTTATTTGTCTTATTTTGCTAACTACTATACATTCCTAGTGAAGACCAGTGAAGTGTAGCAGTTTGGGTATTGGACTAGGACTCTTAAATTGAATCTACACAGTCATATAATCTAGTTTCTGAGTCCAGATTATGTTCTTCGAACTGAATTATAGGAGTCTACATTGCCATGTAATCAGGTTCAAATCATATAATCTTGTCATCAAAAAATCAGAACACCCCTCATAGTCATTCATAAAGAGGGTTTGGACCCCTTGTTGGTGAAAAATTATCGTCCCATATCCCCTTTAAATAATGATTACAAGCTCTTTTCGTCGGTAATAGCGAATAGGCTTAAGACCCTCCTACCAGAAACGATCCACCCGGACCAGGCAGGATTTCTCCCAAGACGGTATCTAAAAGATAATATTAGAGTTATGTTGAACATCATCGAATATTATGACAAAAACCCGCAAGAAGAAGTAGGCCTACTTTTTGTCGACGCCGAAAAAGCGTTTGACAACGCTAATTGGGACTTCCTGAGCCAGTTGATAATAGAAAGGGATATGGGATTTCAATTCAAGAATGCGATTCGAGCAATCTATTTCAACCAGAAGGCGTACTTACTGATCAATGGAGAATCAGCGGGTGAAATTGACATCCAAAGGGGCACCAAACAAGGATGTCCGCTCTCACCTTTACTTTTCATCATGCTATTGGAACCTCTTTTAAGAGCTATCAGGGAGGACGGAGATCTGAGGGGTCTCCGTCTGCGGAAGGAAGTTTATAAGGTGAAGGCATATGTGGACGATATTGTATGTATTGTAGCAGACCCACTGGGGAATATCTCAAAATGGATTGCAAAAATCTTGGAATTTGGGGCGGTGGCGGGTCTCAAGATTAACAAGGATAAGACAAAAATCTTAACAAAAAATATCGACCAAGTAAGAAGGGACCACCTGGAGGAAATCTCGAATTTCGAAACTGCGAGGAAAGTGAAATATCTTGGAATCTATCTCACGGCCCACAATAACCAGCTTCCAAAAAATAATTATGTTAACTTCTGGGAGGACATTAAAAAGAAGCTCGAAAAATGGAAATATCTCAATCTCAATCTGACAGGCAGAATTGCCGCCATTAAAATGAGCGTGCTCCCCAAGATGATGTTCCTTTTTCAAAATATCCCAGTAATTAGGTCCAATCTTAGCTTCAAGACCTGGAAGACAGATATTTTGAGATTCATATGGGATGGCAAAAAGCCGAGGATTAAGTATAAAATCCTATGCGATCGGAGTGAAAGAGGGGGTCTATCTCTACTTAATCTACACCTATATCACGACGCAGCCGCCCTGAGCTGGGTTAAAGACTGGGCCACCCTGAATAATAAGTACTTACTAACGCTGGAAGGTTGGGACCTACGCCGAGGTTGGCACGCATACCTCTGGCACGACAAAGCCCGTATTGAAAAAAATTTCTCCAACCACTTCATCAGAGCGGCCTTACTTAAAACTTGGAGGAAGTACAAAGACCTGTTTTATCGCCAGACCCCATATTGGGTTTCGCCGCTCGAAGCCCAACATATGCGGGATATCCCAGTCCATCAATGGTATACATATAAACAATTGATCCAGAAAAGCAACACCCGATGGACTCTCAAATCATTAGATCAACTACGGGACCAAGGTCTGGAGATATCATGGTTCCAATACTCCCAGGTCAAGGAGTTCTTCAAAAAAGATGTGGTAAACAACTTTAGCACACAAGACTCATTGTGGGACAAAATAATGACCTCAGAAAAGAGGATAATAACTCTCCTCTATAACAGACTCCTAGAATGGGAAACGGAGGATGAGCTGATCAAAGACACCATGGTAAAATGGGCCCGCGATCTTGGCCACTCAATCTTGCTTAAAGACTGGGAGAGTTTGTGGAAGGTCAAAATAAAATATGCCGGTTTTGTTAACATCCTGGAAAACTGGTATAAGATGTTCTTTCACTGGCATCACACCCCAGTAAGACTGGCAAAATACTACCCCACTCTTAAGGACAATTGCTGGAAATGCGGAAACCGAAAAGGAAGTTATATGCATTGCTGGTGGTCTTGTGAGGTGATTAAAAAATTCTGGACTAAACTACATTTTCATGTGGGAAAAATCCTAGGAAGAAAGCTGGAATTAAAACCGGATTATTTTCTGTTACATATCATTGATTTGGACATTGAGAAAAACGAAGATAAGATTCTCTTCTTTCTATCGGCGGCTGCAAGAATCGAAATTGCGAAAAATTGGAAAAACAAGGAACCAGTGATGGTGGGCAACTCGTTACCAAGAGTAAAAGAACTGATGGACTTGGACACTCTGAGAAGTATCATAACAGACCAACACCCGAAAAACCGGATTGATTGGAACAGATGCAAATCTTATCTACAAGAAGTGAATATCAAAGGAGAGTTTAAGATATAGGGAAAAGGCCTCTCCAAAATATCAGGGGAAAGAAGCGGATCAATAAATCAGTGCCCATATGGGGTGTTTGAATGTTCAAGGACTTTGAGACCCTGTTAACCTAACGGGAGTTCATTATGTCTCGCTTTTTCCCCTTTCTTTTCAATTTCTTCTATCCTAGACACCTATCCCCCCTCCTGTCTATCCCCCCCTTCACCCCCCCCCTCTACTATCAACCCCTTCTCCTTCTCTCCCCACTTTTTCACCCACCTAGCTGTCTTTTATTGTATGTGCAAAAACTCTTTAATAAAAAAAAGAAAAAAAATCAGAACACCCCTCCCAAAAGATGGACTTAACTTAAATTCCAAAGTCAAATATGTATTTATTTTACGTTTTATAGAGTTGCAAATTTTTGCCTCATTTTCAATGACCCTGCCCGGATGGTCAAGAAGGCTACACATTCAGAGAGATTAACTCACCTTTCATAAACAAATCACCTCAGGGGAGCCAGACAGGAAATACATATTCACTAATCCCAGACTGAAGCCTTTCCTATGTGTATACTAAGGATCTCATCATACGAGGAAATTTCAGTGTCCTAGAATGCTCTCGCCCCATTTGAGCCACGGAGCCCCACGCCTCTCACTTCTGGCAGGACTCAGTGGCTCAATCAGGAAAAAGTGGTCTACAACACTGCCCCACGTGTGATGGGGAAGTGGTGCTGCCATCGAGGTGGGGCCTAGGTTACCGGGATTGCCCTGTTGCCAGCCTCAATTCACCATGGAGGCTGGCAAAATAGAACGTGGGACCTCATCAATGAGATAAGATCCTTTCAGTCCTTAACAGAAAGAGCTTGCCCACAGTTTCAAAGTTATAACACCCATCACCCCCAAGAATCACTTATGAAACTCCCCATCATAATTCCCCTTCATAATTCCTTGTGATCTCATATGTTTATTAATAAAGATAACTGGATGTGCTGAAGCAGAGAGCAATAGTGGCGGCTCCGGTACTCTGGAACTCTCTCCCGGACGACGTTCGAGCTGCCATGGAGCTCATTCCGTTTCGTAGGGCTTGTAAGACCGCCCTGTTTAGGCTGGCCTTCGGCTAGGCGAGTAAGCCGAATGTACTCATCTTCCTAACTGGCACCCTGGTTTCAGGGAATGCCATGGCATGTACGTAATTTTAATCCCGGGACCTATTGTATTCTGTTTTATTGTGTGTTTTATGCTCATTTTATTGTACGGCGACATGGATGCTGCATGTCTGCCGAATTTTGTGCTGTTATCCGCCCCGAGCCTGCAGGGAGGAGCGGAATACAAGATGGAACAAATAAATAAATAAATAAATATGTATCCTCTCGAGGGGTTTTTCTAGCTTTTCACTGTGAGATTGGGAGCACCAGGAAAGGACAATGCCAGCATGTGAAGGTAATGCCATCTTGTAATTTTCCAGCTTCCTGAGGGGGCAAGATATGAACTGCGGCCAGACACCAGTTCACAAATTAACTCTAAATACTTGTCATTTACATAAAAAACTCATTAGCTGAAATCACTCTTCATGAATTTGGTGACCATGAAGGAACAGGGGACCACCAATCTTCACCTTGCCTGCTCCAGGAGCCTAAAGCCTTCACCCAACAGACCTGGCTTTGAGCACTTACCAGGCACCCTTACTGTTCACTACCTGGATTCCTCATGAGGAAGCAACATTGCTAGGCTCCAGCTCAAACATACAACACTAATGAAGGCAGGAACAGACATCCCAGGGGATCAAAGACTCAGGATTGGAGAGGATCTCCAAGTGAATTGTGAAAACCACTGGCTGGTTTGGAAGGGGAAGGTGGCAAGAAATATTAGGGCTGTTGGGAGAGCAATTTCTCTTCCAGTGGCTTGGCGAAGCCTCCTGCAAAAATTCTGGGAAGCCAAACAGTAACCTGAGAGATCCAAAATGGAATCCAAAAGGGGAATTGAGCCAATGGACCACTTCATGCCTCCATGAGGGCTTTCCACACCAGACAGGCCTCTGTTTTACCTGCCAAATACTTAGGGTGCAAAAGGCTTGTGCAGGTCACAGCCCGAGGCGCGTGAAACTGTTCTGAGCCTGTGCTTGTGAGCACCTTTTGCCTGTGGCTGGCCATTCGGTAAGGAGTCCCAGGATAAAATGGGAAGCAGGCCACATAGACTGTTTCTTGTCCCAGAAGAGACTTCTTTGAGTAGAATTCTGGGGGAGTGGGAGAATTTGGGAGAAAAGCCTTTGAAACCCAAGAAATTGGTGAAATGGTGAAACAAGAAAAGGTCATTGAGCTCACTTGGAAATGGCACCACCAGCCCAGTAAATGGCAGTGTGAATAAGGAGGTCATCTTCCAACTTCAAGCTTTGTTCCAACAACAGGAAAAGTAGGGTGAACTCGTGTATACCTCAGGCTTCATGTCTCCATGCATGCAGAAGCAGGGGGGAAGCAAGGGAGAGTCTGGTGCCCATTTGGTATCCATCTCCTCCTCCGCTAAGTGCATGCTGTCCCCTCTGCCACCCCTATCAAGGTCACCTTTTCTATCCCAGACAGTCCTCCTTCCCCAAGCCATGCTTCACTGCCACTGCTAGCCCGTCTGCTCTTTGCAGATGCCAGCAGTTTCAAGTGCTGAGGCAGACAGATGCATAGAACATGCAGCCACGACTCTTTGGGAAACCAGGGAATTTCACTCATTCCCAACTGATAACCCAGCCTCAAAGGCAGAACTCTGGAACTGGCCTGAAGGAAGGCTGCCAATGTCTACATGAACTCAGACTTCTAACATTCCAGTTGCCCCAGAAGCTCTCTGTGAGAAGGGAGGACACCCCACCTCAATTCGCAGAGAAACCTCAGGAAAAGCAAACAAAACTCTTTCAGCTTTTGCTGTCTATGGAGGGGCCATTGGGAGTTGCTGCCATGCCCCAGCATGTCCATCAGCCAGCCTTGAACACCAGCCCAACAGACCGGATCTGCCCCTCATCAGCGCTGTGCCAAAGGCCTTCTGCCAAATGACTGGATGCCCTCCTACATGTCTAAATCACAGAGTAGTGGGTTCACAGGTACAACACAACAAGTCACAAGACTTCGATATAAAAATGTATCTATTTGATTTCCATATAATGCACAACACTGGTATATATATGTATATATCACAAACAGGACATACCAGATACAAAGGTTATTCTTAGGAGGCGCTCATACAGCATGGATAAACATACATAAAGTAGAGCATTAATACAAAAATAAACACCGCAACCTCCCTGAAACAATTCAAGGTAGTCCAGAAATAAGGGGATAAATTCCCCAGTGCTGTGAAGTCCAAACAGCGGATGACAAGAGGACCTAGGAGGTTAGATATGCTCCCAGTGATATAATTCAAAAGTTGGCCGACGGGCTGGCGATGCCAAACTTCTCGGGGCCACTCCCCCATTTCGCCCCTGGGCGGGGCTTTTTCAAGGCCATAGATAGATTTTCCGTAGTCCAATTATCTAAGGAAAGTGTATATAAACATAATGTACAATTCTCGTAGTCAAACAACAAAACCCAGAGTTTTTTACATAATCAAGGCATACATACCAATCAACGAAGCGTTCAGGCTTAACCTTACCGCGGCGGCAAGGTGACCATAAAGGTAAGAAAGGAAGGATCAGGAGAGTATTATAAAGTAATTCAGGTGAGGCACTAAGCAATTAACGATTGAACGCTAATTACTTCATTTAACCCATTCGGAATCTCTGAATTTAACCGTAAAATCCAGAGTCTTTCAAGCTTGCAAACAGCTTTAAAGGGGTCCGCATGTGAGCGTGGTTCTATTTTATCAAGCACTCTAATGCGCAATGAATCAGGGTGGTGTTTATGTTGGAGGCAGTGTGTATATAGCGGTAAATCAATGTTGCCCATATTAATCCTACTTCTATGTTCAATAAAACGTTGGTGTAAAGATCTAGTGGTCATTCCAACATAAACTGACGGGCAGGAACAATTGATCGCATACGTGACGTACGAGCTGGCGCAGGTGGCGAAACAGCGCACTTCAAAACTCTTTTCCAGGGAAGGGCTCCTGATAGTAGTATCAGTACAAATATTTTTACAGACAGAGCACCGTCCACAAATCTTAGTGCCCTTACTGAGGTTGCTAGTAGCGTGTACATAAGCATGATTCGAGTGGGTCAATGTGTCACCTAAGTTACTAGTACGCTTATAAGCTATAAGAGGTGGATGTTCTAACCCTTTGATGTGAGAGATAATACACACTGCCTCCAACATAAACACCACCCTGATTCATTGCGCATTAGAGTGCTTGATAAAATAGAACCACGCTCACATGCGGACCCCTTTAAGCCGTTTGCAAGCTTGAAAGACTCTGGATTTTACGGTTAAATTCAGAGATTCCGAATGGGTTAAATGAAGTAATTAGCGTTCAATCGTTAATTGCTTAGTGCCTCACCTGAATTACTTTATAATACTCTCCTGATCCTTCCTTTCTTACCTTTATGGTCACCTTGCCGCCGCGGTAAGGTTAAGCCTGAACGCTTCGTTGATTGGTATGTATGCCTTGATTATGTAAAAAAAACTCTGGGTTTTGTTGTTTGACTACGAGAATTGTACATTATGTTTATATACACTTTCCTTAGATAATTGGACTACGAAAAATCTATCTATGGCCTTGAAAAAGCCCCGCCCGGGGGCGAAACGGGGGAGTGACCCCGAGAAGTTTGGCATCGCCAGCCCGTCGGCCAACTTTTGAATTATATCACTGGGAGCATATCTAACCTCCTAGGTCCTCTTGTCATCCGCTGTTTGGACTTCACAGCACTGGGGAAGTTATCCCCTTATTTCTGGACTACCTTGGATTGTTTCAGGGAGGTTGCGGTGTTTATTTTTGTATTAATGCTCTACTTTATGCATGTTTATCCATGCTGTATGAGCGCCTCCTAAGAATAACCTTTGTATCTGGTATGTCCTGTTTGTGATATATACATATATATACCAGTGTTGTGCATTATATGGAAATCAAATAGATACATTTTTATATCGATGTCTTGTGACTTGTTGTGTTGCCCTCCTACATGACCAAATGCCCTACTGCCATATGGTGTGGAAGGCCCCTTTCCTTTTTTCCCCCTTCCCTGAGTGGCTGAACCCCTGCATGGAAAAGGGGGAAATACCTTGGTGGGGATCATATAATCTCTCTCTCTCTCTCTCTCTCTCTCTCGGCCATGTGCCTCCTCCCCTTAATAGGTGCTATTTGTCTCGCTTCACCATTCCTCTTGACCAGGGCTGGGCAATTACCGGCCCTCCAGGTGTTTTGGACTTCAACTCCCAGATACCCTAGCCAGTTTACCAGCTCTTAGGATTTCTGGGAGTTGAAGTCCAAAACACCTGGAGGGCCGGTAATTGCCCACCCCTGCTCTTGACTATAGTTTCACCTACCCCCATATGACAACATATGTCCTCTCTAGGAATTTTCTAGATCTACCAGGTGATTCTATGCCATGCTTCCACTAGAAATAACCATATAATCCCTGGAGATGTTAGCAAATTCCTGCAGAGGATTTTTCTCTAGATATTTTCTAGGTTCTCAAGCATGACACTTTGTTTACTTCCAGCAGTAATTGTTCATTTCAAGGGTTTCCTATTATCCACATTTTCCTGTTTTTGCAGTATGTACAGAAATATATCATTCATAGTTATAGAGATCATGCTGTATAGTAGTATATTCTATGTGAGGTTGCCTTTGAAGAGTATTCATAAACTTCAGGCAGTGCTAACAGCTACATCCAGATTGCTAACTGGAGGAAGTTTCATGGGCCATATTACTTTCTTACTATACCCACTCTACTGGTGTTTCTAAGCATAATTTAAAATGCTGGTTTTTAAACCATAAAGTCCTAAACACAAGAACATAGAATGGCTATGTTTTTAATATAGAAAAATATTTATGGACATGGATTGTCAATAGATGTCTACTAGGGCTATGCAAAATTATCGTTGGTCCTCATAAGACAGATCAAATTTGTTAAATTTGTACTTACAATGCAATATCCAACACGTGGACATGGCCCACTCCAAAAGCTTAAGAATCAAAACTTACCCAATACTTTTTAGTTTGAATTTGAAACAAAACAAAACCTCTTTAATTTAATGGCCTCTCGCCATTAGAAGAGGGAAGTACCAGGGAGATAATGTTTGCTGGGAAAGAGACTGAGGAAGCACAGAATTCTGGGAAATGTAGTTTAGGAAGGCGAGGAGCCCTATGCCAGAGAATGCAGAAGGCCCTGCCCTAAAATACATTTCCCAGAATTCTGCTCAGCATTAGAAAGCCCCAATCAGGATAGGGTAGAGATTTGTCCCTCTATAGCAGCAGCCAGACAGAGTTCTAATAAATTGTTGAATCTGCAAAGAGGAGGACTGACTAATACTCCTAGTAAGTAAATACAGTATATGTGCTGGGCTGGGAAGAAATCCCTAGATGGAAGTTCTATTGGTTAAGATCAGAGACATTCAATAAGATAGCTGTTGTGGCTTTTTTTAAAAAACCTTTTTGTCAAAACTTTTAAAAAATCCTTAAAATCAGTAGATGTATGAATATTTCTGAAAGTTGGAGGGAATGATCCCCTGTTACCTTGTGTCATTGTATAGAAAATTCAAAGAGATTTATTTATTTATCTATTTCTATCTCACTCGTCTCATCCTTGCGGAGGACTTAGAGCAGCGTACACAATGGCAATATTCAATGCCTCACATTCAACAACATAAAATGCCATACATCAATGCAATAAACAAATAAAACATATAGATATCATAAAACTGTTAAAACGTAATACCTAGTCCTAAGGTTGTCATTTGTGTGTTACATTGTGCTGATTCTATATCACATTACCCAAATGCCTGATTGCAAAGCCAGGAGAGAGGGGAGTAGTTTCATATCACTGGGGATGGAATTCCACAGCCGAGGGGGCACCACAGAGAAGGCCCTGTCTCTCATCCCCACCAGTTGCACTTGCGATGGGGGTGGGACCAAGAGCAGTGCCTCCCCACAGATCTTAACTCTCTAACAAGACATAGCCCTTGTAGTTTTTTTAAAAAAAAATGTTGTTTAGAAAAAAATTGGGAATTCCCCCAAAATCTATGGATAAGTGAAATGTTCTGAAACTTATTATTTATTTATTATTTCGCACTTATCTGACCATCCCGCCCCCCAATTGGCTCGGGGCGGCTTACAGAGTACATAAAACACATTGGCGATCAAATCACCTACTACAATAAGCACAATTAAAATAGAGCAACAGTTAAAACAACACATTAAAAACAATAGGCTGCATGGTTAGGCGGCTGCGGCAGCGAATACATAGGACAGGATGGCAGTGTAAGGAACTGTGATCTAGCCGACCCCGAAGGCCTGCTGAAATAGCAGAGTCATGACTGCCTTCCTAAACGGAAGGAGGCTCCAGGTGGCACGGATGTCGGCGGGCAGGGCATTCCATAATGTTGGGGCCACAACGGAAAAAGCCCGCCGACAGGTTGTAGACAGGTGGTAAGTCTTGACATTTGGAATGACCAGGATATTTTGCTCTTTTAAAATGAATCTTGAAAGATTTTTTTCATTGATTGCACGGCTCTAATGTCTAAAAGTGTTCTTTTAAAATACATGTACAACATTTCTTATTATATATGTTAAAAAGATATGGATTTCTCAGTGGCTGTTTCAGGCTCTTAAACCACTTCCTTGAGCAGCTAGAATGGCTTCCTTTTGGCTGTCTTTCTGTATCGGGCTTTGGAGAAGAAAATCTTTTTAAATAAAAGGCTTTTAGGAGCATGTTATGCATTTTGAATTTTATGTATTTATTTATTCTGAAATGCATGTTTATTTTTTTCTATTTTGTAGAAAGTTTAATTACATGTTAATGTTGTTGTTTTATTTTGTATGCATTGCATTTCTTTCCATTTCTAAACCATATTAAGTCCCTTGTCTGAGGGAAAATATGAGCTATTAAAGATTATCATGATAATGGAAGCAATTCTAAACAGATTGTCAAAAACAATGAATGAAATTATGATAAATAGGATTACAATAACACAAATAGGAAAAGTGATACTATTCGGCATGTGGGAAGGATATCTCACTGATTGCTAGATTCTGTGATAGAATCTGAACTGCTGATTGCCCCAATTTTCTGCTAGCAACACCTGATAGACTGCAAAACTGAAATAATAACAACAATAAAATCTTAAATCCAGGATTATTTGCCTGAGGCATTCAGAATCTTTCAGGTGCATATGATTTCCTCTGCCTACTTGCTCTACTTCTATTTGTCACTGTCCATTGGGAATGGATGAGAAATTCACTAAACTACAATTTTGATATGTCCATGTAACATCTGGGACCACAACACAGTTGAAATGGTTGTATGATATGAAATCTACATAGTCCAGAAATATTATGTTCAAGTTATATAAATAGTTTTGCTTAATTTATTAGATCCATTTATATATGTGTTCTCTAGGCAATATAGTTTAACATCACTCTAACAAAAAAAGTGAGTTGTGATTATTTCTTAGTTCTTGTTGTGTGTCTTGACTCATTTCTGATGTATGGCAACTTTACGGTAAACCTATCACATAATTTTCTGGGACTGAGAGAATGTGACTTGCCAGCAATCTTTTATGGCTGAGTGGAGATTCAAATCCTGGTTTTCAGATCCTTCATCCAACACTATGCCTCAATCTCATTATCTATATATACATAGATGAGATTGCATCTATGTACATATAGATGTAATCTCATCTATGCATATACATATACATGAATGAATTGTTTTATCTGGAAGAGGAAAATAACATATTTCTAAAAATATGCATAAAGCTGTAGCTATTTCAATGAATACATAGAGATGATGAGAGACATATAAAGAGAGGCACAAATGGATGTACAGTTTTTTAAAAGCATAATTTGCAAATCAATATGGAAATGATCTGACACAATTTTACTATAGAAATCTGGCACCTTGTTTGGAAAAGGGCCCTCCTACACATGAAGGCACAGCCCGAGATATCTAAACTCCCGGGGATGGCCCCTGCTCTAGCATCACACCAAACCTCATTCTTGCCACTTATGTACATTGTATTGCTGATTGGAAAACAATTTCTCATTATTTCCTTTTGGTTGCACAGCTTGGAGCAGAATAGCAAGAAATTAGCAACACTGGCATGATTTTAGCTGATTAAAAAGACTAAACTATTTATCTTCTTCCTCCCACTCCCCAAGAGGAAAGACTTGTGTTTCATGCCATCTCTTTAAGACTGAGCTGCTCTCATTATTCCTTGAGCATACTGGGTTAAAATTGTCACCCTTTCCTCAGATCTTTCCACACAATCTCCATCTTCATTCCATCAACAGTCTTTAAGGAATCAGTCCCTTGTGCCTTGGAATTCACACTCACCAGATGCTAATCCCCTCTCAGTATGACTCCAGCCTCAAAGCTATTTACAAGGAAGCCAGCAGGTTCTATTGCCAGAATAGTGAACAGTGGTTAATGTTTTTTTCTTGATAATTAGACTTAGCTCTAATTTGAACTCTTGATCCTCATAGCAGTCATGGGTCTTTATTTGTGCTTTGATTATCCATGAACTTTTACACTATCACCTTGCCTTTCAGGGAATAAAATATTCAGGGCTAGCCATGTTGGTGATGCATTAAAATATGATAAAATTCAAAATCCAGAAGCAATGAGATTTCTTGAAGGGGGTGAACCCCAACACATAAAATAGATTATGAAAGCTTTCAAAGCTTAGTATGTCTTGCCTTTTTTCTTCAATTTTCTCCCTTGCCTGTTACGTATTTAGGTAAGCAGCCACCCAAATCACATTAGTACAGTGCTTCCCAAACTTTGATCCAGCTCCTAGAATTGGTGACTATTGGTCAAGTCAGACAGGACTTCTGTAAGTTGAAGTCCAAAATATGTGGAGGATCAAATTTTGGGAATCACTGCTGTAGCACTTCTTCCACATTTTTAAGGTAGGTTCAAGCACTTGCTATGTAAGCCTGTCCTAATTTTACTTCTTTGTAAAATTTACTTTTTCTCCCAAGTCTTCTAATAATATACAAGAAGACTTCCTCCTCCTCCTCTATTATGGTATATGCATGTAAGGATTGTGTCCTGCGTGTGTGTATGTTTTAGGGGAAAACACCTGGGTAATTGAAGCAATCAAGGATAACAAGCTTGAACCACGCCCTGAATGGAGTATAACTTGAGGAGTGTTTGTAATGGATTTTGGGACTTACTGAAACACTTGCTTCAGAACTTACACGGAGTAAGTTCCAGGCTGAGAGCCTATAATGCTTGTCTCCTTGCACCATTGAAGGAAGAAGAAATTTTCAAAGAAGATGCATGAATTTAATACAAAGGATTTTATATGAATTTATTTCTACAGATGGACTGAGCTATTTCAAAGCTGGATATTTTCGTGTTTTTTGAAGCTGCTTATTTGACTCTGTTACTTAAGAGTAAATTTTGATTTCCCCATTTACTTGGCTCATATTTACTCATTTGTGGATGCACAAAGGGCTGGGAAGTCTGGACAGGACTGCACACATTCTGGGTTTGCTTTCGTATAAACTACAACATCCTCCTCCTCCTCTCTTGCTCCTCCTACTGCTGCTCCTTCTCCTTTGCTGATAGGAACAAGTTAATATGCTACTTATATTGACTTTAACATATATCACTAATCACTTTTTTAGTCAAGCTCCTGTGCTAAGTAATTTTTGGCCAAACAGTTGCTTAGAATTCAATAATGCATGTGTTTATTTACTTACATTAGGGAATATAGCTGCAGAAAAATGACACAATGTATTAAAAACTAAGGTATATCTCTATATCTCTCTCTATATATAATAAAGCGGAATGTTTGTATGTATGTATGTTTGTGGGTTTGTATGTGCCAGCGTTCTGATTGGCTCCCGGCCTCTAAAGTCCCACCCCCTACATTCAAACATCATGATTGGTTCCCACAGAGGCAACATTTGCTACACTGCCTCTGATTGGCCACCATTGCCTCATTGCTAAACCACCTCTGATTGGCCACCATTGCCTCAAACCCCATGATTGGTTGCCACAGAGTGAGCATTTGCTACACCGGCTCTGATTGGCCACCATTCCTGCTTCCCTATTCTCAAAGCTCTCACAGACACTACTTTACAAACAGGCTTCCTTTAGCTACTTTTACCAACTAGGCCTCGCCCTCAAAAAAGACCACACTTGCCGCACAGCCCCCTCCCCAACACCCACTCTACATCCTCGTGCAGTTTGGGGGGGGGGGCACGGATGATGGGACTTCCTGTACCTTCACTAACTTCCTAAGACCACTGTGACCCTCATCCAATAACCAATACACACCCAACTGCCCACACAGAGCCCCCATTACCTGCTGCACTTTAGAGGAGGGTACACTATGCATGATGGGACTTGCAGTGCTTTCACTACTTCCATAATACCACTCCAATGCCTTATAATGAAGGAGCAACACCACACTTGGCAGACAGACCCTCAATGACCCACTCTACATCCTGGTGCTGTTTGGAGGTGGGTGGACCACGGATGATGGGACTTGCAGTTCCTTCAGTAATTTCATGATGCCACTACAACTCCCAATAATGATGGATCAAGGCCAAACTTGGCAGACAGAGCTTCCATGACCCACTCTACATCCTGGTGCTGTTTGGAGAAGGGTGGCCCACGGATGATGGGACTTGCAGTACCTTTATTAATTTCATGATACCACTGCTACTCCCAATAATGATGGATCAAGGCCAAACTTGGCAGACAGAGCCTCCATGACCCACTCTACATCCTGGTACTGTTTGGAGGAAGGTAGACCACAGATGATGGGACTTACAATACCTTCATTAATTTCATGATACCACTGCAACTCCTAATAATGATGGAGCAAGGCCAAGGTTGGCAGACAAACCCTCCATGACCCACTCTACATCCTGGTGCTGTTTGGAGGAGGTTACACCATGGACAATGGGACTCGCAGTGCCTTCACTAACTTCCTGACACCACTGTGAGCCACATAAATAACTACTACACACCAACTAATACGTTTCTCAAAAAACCCGGGCACCGCCGGGTCCCCAAGCTAGTAGAAAATAAATTCCAAGTTATTTAAGATGCCTGGTCATCCTTGAGAAATTTCAGCCTATATTTGTGTCAGTGCTTCTAGATCAGTATTACATTTAGTAAAAGGTACAGTGGATGTGTCACTACACTGCTATTTTACACATTAGTTTGAGTTCTGTTACTGATATCCTTATGTGCTTCTCTCTCTCTCTCTCTCTCTCTCTCTCTCTCTCTCTCACACACACACACACACACACACACACACACACACCATAGCTCTTTATGGCAGGAATGAGGAACTATGATTCCTCTACAGACCAGTTACAGTCAGTCCCCGGGTTACAAACATCCGACCTACAAATTGCCCATAATTAAGAATAGGGTTGAAACAACAGGATGTGAGAGAAATCTTCTGAACAGGGACAAAGACAGCAAAACAAACATCACAGGGATGTTAACACTTCCCTGAGCTATCCAAAGCTATATATATCTGGCTAGAGTTACACTTTAAAAATGTATGTGTTCTGACTTCCATATAAATTCAATTTAAGAACAAACCTACAGAACCTATCTTGTTTGAAACTTAGGGACTGTTTGTATACATAAGAAAAGTCAGCCAGTCAATTCTGATGGCAGCAAGGCAAGTGGGAGAGCTATGAGGAAGAGAATATAAAAGAGGAGGTTTGTCTCTTCAGGTCTCAATGAAGAACTGATGGCAAATAGGATCGTAGCAACAAAACAAGCAAATTGGAGCAGGGATTAGAACAATATTGGTTAGATGAGAACTCAAAGGGGTGGTGAAGAGTTGAGTAGGAAATTCAGAGAAGTTCTCTCATATCACAATTGATACATGAAGCTTACATGATTTATGTCTGAATCTTTTCATTTTGTCTGGCAGGTATTTGTTTATGGACTTATAGGATGAGAAAGGCATGCAGTTAAAAACCTGAAGTCATTGTAAACCACTTTCACTTATCCTCTGTTAAAGACACCTTGGGGTCTAAGTTTTTTAAAGGTGGTGGGGAAAGGTAAGTGACAGAAGCCAAAAGGTTGGTATATGACTGAGCCGCTTGTCACATGAGAAACTGCTGAAAACGTAACATGAAGCAAAACTACAGTGGTATTAATCTACCAAAAGACCTCTTGTGTAAACCACCATTCTGCCCTCAGGATCCGTTCCAGCAAGTTGGGTGACTGAAACAATTAGTTAATTAAGTCAACATGAAGTCCATAAAAACAAATCACTATGAAATGACTACAAGCAACTTGTTAAGGTTATGATAATGCAGACACTCACTTATCATTAAGAGCAATAGCTGCTACAGTGATGATAAACGACATTGTAAATGCCCAAATTAATTCACCATGCACAATTTTGACTCAGATTTCCCCTCCAAACACAGTCATTTATTCAAGAGACATCCGCAAATCTCTCTGAATAGCATTGGTTGTACAATTAATTAGCTGTAAATACCATGAAATCTTGATTTTAGCTTCTAGGAGAGCTGCCAGCATTCCATTGTTCCTTTTAAGAGCTAATTACCAAAATGTTATCTCTCAGATACTATTCCACAGGGGTTCTTGTATGCTCCACCTTGTAATGTTTTCTCTCATTGAATGCATGGAAACTATGTACATTGGTATACAATGTAGACATGCATAGATAACCTTCAGTAGACATAATAACAACTAAGGAGAGTTTGGTGTACATTTCCATTCTGTGTCAAATTGTTCTGCTCCATTATTGAAGTCCATTGAAAAGCAATATTTGTATTTTCTGATGCTTAGATGTCAAACAAGTAACATTCTTTAGTTAATAGTATATTCAAGCAGTGATTGACACCTCTGGTGAGGCAAAATAGGGTAGACTTCATTACCAGCTCTGTGACATCTAAATACTGATATTCTTCTCAAAATCTAAGTATTACTATTTTCCTTTTCCATTTGAAATGTTTTCTGAGTGGTGTCTGAACAAACAAGACGATTCTTTGCTAAAGATCTTTGTACTCATAAGCTATGTGTCATATTCCATGTTGTGGAATATCTAAGGACAACATACAGTTTTTAACTAGGAAGCAGAAAACAATTTTAAGGTAACAATATAGGAAGAACTCTATGTGGTCACAACAAATGTCCAGCTACTTTTGCATTATTTTGATACACTGGCCAAGGAGATAGTAAGCCCACAAGCAGAACATGAGTGAATAGATCCTCACCACCTACAAGGCTAATTGACTCTGATATTGGAAGTAATATACAGCTATCAGGACCTACAAGTCATTGATATACACTTGTACTTCATCCATATATCCACTCCCCTTTTAAAGCATTCCAAGCTGGTCACCATCATTATTTCTTCAGGTACTGATTTCTACAGTTTAACTAGATGATGCATGAAAACATATTTCCATTTATTTGTCTCTAATCTCTGACCATTTTTCTTCAGTGAATAAGGTTATAACATTGTACAGAAAGGAAAAAAAAGATATTCATTTTCTCTATGCTGTGCAAACACCTTTACCATAGCTTTGTCTACACCTATTCTGGAATAAACTTGCATGGAGCTACCTTGACATAACCTGGGATCATCCCAGGATGAGACAATCAGTTGGACAAAAAGTGCACTGGGGCCACTGCTGCCACAGTGTCTGTGGTCATGGGTAATTCTCTTGCCGGTAATATCCCGTTCCCTGATCCTATGACTGGGTGCCCTGTAGTAACCTCACTAGAATCAATGCTGTCAGCAAACCTCTATGAGGGAGCTCTTGTGGCTGGTCTACTAGATGTGTTGATGATTGACTGAACCAGATTCAGGGGTTCATAACTCTAAACACTGAGATCTGGGAACTCTAGAGTTACCCATTATGCCATATTAACAACTGGATACAACACTTCTGTGACAAATCCAGCTGAGTCCATGTTATTTGTCCTGTATAGACAATGTCAAATTCTCTCCTTTAATGTCTTTCTATTTAAAAGCCCTAGATATTTAAAAATCTGAAGTGTCCCAGCCCTTTGATCATCGTGATTGTCCTTTCCTACTCCATTACCAGCATTTTCTTTGTGTTAGATGCATTGCCCAGAATTGTGTGCAGTATTTCAGGTAGATTCACACCACAAATTTGTAGAATGGAAATATTATAGTTTGCTTTAAATGTGAAATTTGTGCTAAAAACAAAACAAAAACTGACAGGAATATATTGGGCTAAATTATTAGCCAGTACTATCAGCTATTTAGTTAAATATACTTAATACTTAAGAAACAGTTACCTAAATTTATTTACTTGTAACTATCAACCATAACAGGAAGTCAACCATGAAAACAACCTAAGGAAGAATTTTAGGACTGAACATTTTGAACAAATTGGCTAGAATCCTATTAATGACATGCACTGCTTTTAACCAAAGATTATAACAGCATATGCAATGTTTTGTATGTTGCAGAAGGAGGTGTTGAATACCAATTCATGTAATGCCTCTTTTTATTGGAAGCACCACATATTCTATGAGAGCACACCCATAGCCATTTAGCAACAGGGAAAGGGAAGGGGTTTCCTATGTAGCATCTTGCTGACATTCTATCATTTGAATAGATGTTGCCCTCCTGGATTTCCAATGCATGTGGAGTTCTGCTCTGAGAGCAAAGTAGCATATAAATTAAACAAACAAATCTTGCTGGAGATCCAGGAAAAAATGTGTGTACGCTGTGTGCATGCCCATCTTTGACCTCACCTGGCCACTAAGGTCCCATCTATACTGCCATATAATACAGTTCAGTGTATTATATATGACTACACTGACCATATAATGCAGTTTCAAACTGCATTGTATGGCAGTGTAGATGGAGTCCAAGTGGCTGTGGGAGAAGGAGATGAATTCTTATATTGGAAAACCGCCTTATGCAGAGAGTGAAAGGGTGCTAACCTACTTACCCACTGAATGTACAATGTGGTATCCCCAGCATCATAATGCAGTTGTAAATGGAGCAGGCATTTTCTTGTGTATTCAGTAGGCATGGTTAGGTCCAGTCAGAACCATCGTAATTTGGAATGAATTCAGATCAAATTCCTTTTTGAAGCAATTTGGGAACCTGGAGGTATCTTTGCTCTTTCGAAGCCACTGTTGCCATCTTTGTTCCGACTCAGGAAATGATTAGGAAAAGACCCAGCATTTGGAAGCAAGCAGCAGCTTGCATGCTGGGATGCTTGCCTCCAGCCAATGAGGGGAAACCACCTCAGGAGGGGTGGGGTTTCGGCACAGCAGCCAGGGACGCGAATGGGAAGGGACTAGGCAGCTTCGGTGGGAAAGGTGCCATGCCACTGCTTTGCAAGGGAACAACATACCCGGGGAACCTAGTAAAATGCCCCCCCTCCCATGTTTTCCTGAACTAGCTGGGATTTGGAGGAGAAAAGAAAGGGGAAAGGAAAGAGGGAAAAGGAGAAGGGAGAAAAATAGCAGGAAAAATGTGGTTTAAACCAGTGTGGATGGGATGGATCTGCGTCAGTTTAAACCAGTGTGGATGGGATGGATCTGCGTCAGTTTAAACCAGTGTGGATGGGATGGATCCGTGTCAGTTTAAACCAGTGTGGATGGGATGGATCTGCGTCAGCTTCAACCAGTGTGGATGGGATGGATCTGCGTCAGTTTAAACCAGTGTGGATGGGATGGATCCGTGTCAGTTTAAACCAGTGTGGATGGGATGGATCTGCGTCAGCTTCAACCAGTGTGGATGGGATGGATCCGTGTCAGTTTAAACCAGTGTGGATGGATTCCTTTCCTTTCCCAGCGGTTTTAACCAGAGTGGATGGATTTCTTCCCTTTCCATTTTGAAACCATTAATGAAGGATTCGGAAATCTCTGAAATTTTGAAAAGTATTGAACTTTTTTTTTCTATGA
This sequence comes from Anolis apletophallus, assembly GCA_030556195.1. Classification (NCBI taxonomy): domain Eukaryota; kingdom Metazoa; phylum Chordata; class Lepidosauria; order Squamata; family Anolidae; genus Anolis; species Anolis apletophallus. Next base: position 127,316,572 of record JARBWK010000002.1, read on the forward strand.
AAATCCGAAATGAGTTTTGAACCAATTTTTTTTAGCAGACATGCCTAGTATTCAGGTATCATGGTTCTAGAGGACTGGCATTTAGTAGCCCTATCCTTGAAAAACCTGTTTCTGAAGAAAAGGTGCTGAAAAGGGAAACAAATACAACCAGTTGGGGGAGCAATACGCTGAGGGAGAGGGGAGAAAGCTATAGCATACTTTGCATTTGCAGTATGCATTAGAGCTCTAAGATGTATATTATTTCTGTGTATATGCCTTTTAGGTAGCAAAACTATTATGGAACTTGCACTAAACAATATCATCTTGATCAAAAATATTTTACAAACAACAGTAGGAAAGTTTTAAAGTCTGATCTAAAACATATATATAAAAGAAGAAATTCCTGCTCTGCTTAATAATAATTTTAAAAGACCAAAAAGCCCTTCTCCTGAAATCAGCCCTGAATGTAATCAAGTGCTCTCCACATTTCTACACTGTACATTTCCGCTCTTCTAAATGTGCTGACAAAGCTGTCCTGAAAAACCCCAGCCCATCCTCAGGCAACCCTTGTTTGGTTTGAAGAGAAAATGACACTTCAAGAAGTTTTATTCTTTCACATTTTTGGAGGAGCAAATGATACACCACTGAATGCTGGGGGAACAGTTTCATATTAACTGAAAGTAGAATGTCCTCAAATATTATCCTGTCCCCTGTGGCTTTCTTCCATTCAGTGTCTCCCTTTGAAGTAAATATCCTCCAGCAGGCATTTGGCAATGAAATTATCTTCATTTGCATTAACCTTGAAGAAAACTGCAATTACACATTATGATCCGATCAACAACGTTTGAGTGTGAGTAATGGAGATTCAGAGAGTAACTTTCTGCAGAATCCAGTTAGCAAACTTTGGCTGTGGGGTGGATCATCATCCATCCAATATTTATTGGAACCCTTGGCAATATTTTTTCAAATATCTTTTTACTACCTTATCAATTTTATATGTAGGCATTGCAGGTACTGCATTTCAAATAAGACCTTGCAGTGTTCTTGGCAAAGAGGATTCTGGGGCTGCCAGAATTCTATCTATATATATTATTTAGTATTTTTTCATGCTCCTGATTGGTAGGCAGTTTTTACGCTCAGTGCATTCATCTCATCTCGTCATTTCAAATGGCAAGCCATCAGCTTCCTAACTTATGGCAAATTGCCATTGTTTAGTGTGAACAGCACATTACACAGGAAAACATGAACCCCATGTAATGAACTCAGAAGCACTGCATGACCAACTGTAGAAAGAATGCATATTGCAACATATTTTCAGTTTATCACAAGTACATGACTGTCTCCTAGTGCCAGAGATGAAGATGTCCCTTGATATTTGCAGAAGACTCAGAATTAAGACACTATTGATGATACAGATATACATAGTTGTTATTATCAACACCCTGCCTGAATTACACTTCTTACACTCAACTAGAGTTACACTAAGGGTCCTTCCATAGAGGCCCCAAACCCAGGTTTGTTTCCAGATTAGACTGAGGCATCCAAATAACACACCAGGCCAGGTATGGGGCCTGTGGGGATTGATTTTTGGGATTGATTCTTAGGTTTGCGTTCTGCAATCCTGAGGGTCAATCCCTACAGCCATCCCATTCCTTCAGAGTAGGTAGCCCAACGGAGTAGGATAGTAGTGCAACCATCCCCTCTCAGGCTCCTGTGTCTCCCATCACTACAGGAGCTTGTTACAAGGAACCTGCAAATGGAGGCAGGCCTCTCCAGTAAGTTTGAGTTCAGGTTGATTTTGTATAGACCTGGGAGGATATCAAGCCTCCACCATGCTGAAATAGCAAAGTTTGGGCCACTGTGTGTTAAACCCCAACCAAACCCGGTACTTAAAATGCCAGTTTCTCTTGTGTTTTAGTCATGTGTACATGGGCCCTAACTGAATTAGTGGAATTTACATATGTCTTGACTTACTACGTTGCCATTATTTAATGGTTATACTTTGGATGGGATCAGCAATTGGATTTATGTTCATCATTTTCAATACAGGAAAGAGTTTCCAAGATACACAAAAGCTCTATATCATTCTTCCAGTGTTCTGGATCACTGTGCTCCTGAATTCTGTAGCCACCTAGTAAGTCCTTGAACATCCTATTGGATGTTTCATAGTGTTTAATTTAGCAGTACAGCTACTCTGATGGTCTTCTTGCTCCACCAGTGATTGATCATGATGCCTACAAAATGTCTGGTTATTCTTGTGCACTTGAGGAAGAAGGATGAAGGCTGCACAAATGAAACCAAATGGCACCAAGGCATATACCCTGTGACCAATCATTGATCAGGAATGGCACAGCACTCACGTTTTGTGCAGCTAGCTGGGGCAAAGGTGCTGAGCAAAGAGGTACTGGATCCCTTCTTATGAAAACCCTTCAAAAGCAATACATTGCTGTAAGCCTAAAAGTCCTAAAAGCTCCAGATCCCATCTGATCTTGTAAAATAAGCAGGAAGAACCTGGCTAGTACTTGGAAGGGAGACTACCAATGGATTCTAGTTTCTGTATGGTATATTTCAGAGGAAGAATCTGGCAAAATCACCTCTGGGTATTCCCTGCTTATGAAGCTCTAATCCCAGACAACCCTGCTCTCCCAGAAGCACTAGCATGCAGGAATTCCATTTTATCACCAGCTTGTCATGTTGAAGGGCCAACATCTAGGACCTCTGAGTGAGAATCCTCAGCATAACCATAATCTGTCTAAGACAAGGTGTTTTTAACTTCTAAAGATCCCTCTCTCAGGGTGCATCTACACTGTATAATTAATATAATTTGACACCACTAACTGCCACATTCGATGAATTCCTAGGGTTTGGCTATTGGTGAGCCACAATTTTTCTTTGGCAGGAAGGCTAAAACTACAACTTTCATGTTCCCACAGAATCGCTCAATAGTGGTAAAAGTGGCATCAAACTGCATTACTTCTCCAGTGTAGAGTGTAGAGAAGTAGAACCAGATATCCTGACTGGGCTGAAATTTTACTCAAGTTTTTCTTCCTAACTTTTTTGAATAAAGCATTATTTGGTGATGCAAGCAAGAGTTGGCCAACTCTCAACATACTGGCTGCAAGAAGTGAAACACTGATTAAGTTCAAATTTGTGTTTGTAGGAAGAGGTATCCAAGAATATCCCTCACTACAGAGAACTGAAAACAACACATCATTAAAATAAGATTTTGATGTCTTGTCATTTGTTCTGTGCATTTTTCCCATGATACCCACCACTAAAGAAATGTGGCCATTTGAAATTTCATATCTTAATGATTACTTTTCAAGTGAGAGAACAATTATGGAGAATTTATGGTAAGTAACTCCCACATTGTCCTTTGTGGCAAATAATGCAAAAAACATCTGTTCATGGAAAGTAGCTGGCTTGATTTTGAAATATTCATATATTTTAGTGTCAGTTATTGAACTAAATAGTAAGAGTAGAGATATCACACTGGCAATTAGGATCCGCATAGTTAAAACAATGGTATTCCCCTCTCTCTCTCTCTCTCTCTCTGTGTCTCTGTGTGTGTCTCTCTGTGTGTGTGTGTGTGTGTGTATTTCTAGGATAGGCTCGTTGAAGAATTCTTATTGCAAGACACGATAGAAATGTTGATAAGAACTTGCTATGTGAAAGGTAAAAAGCCAAGGGAGTTCAACATATCAGGAGGGAAATATTGTAATATTGCAGTATACTAAACATTTCTCTTATAAGGAGTCAAAAGAAATTGGTATCTGAAAGAATATAAATCTTTTAGGCTTGGGGAAACAAATTTAAATATTGTGACACTCCTTTCAATGTAGTAAAAATAATGAGATAACCTTTCTTTTTCAGAAGCTTTTCAGTTCCTAATAGGTATATAGATGCAATCCATTTTATTTTCTGCATTAGATTGTACACAGTGGAAAGGTACAATGTGATGTCAATATCATCAGTGATGAAAATTCTTAGGTTTTTTTCTTTCAGTAAAACATGCACTATTTCAGATTTTTCTTTTTCTTACTGTCCTCAGTGAAGAACATTGTGGAATGTATTTAAACATTTTCCATAGTAATCTGTCACAGATTCAGTTGTTGGATGATACAGAATTGCACCTAGTCTATGAGTGGAATGACTATTTATTACTGCAACAATAACAGAAACAAAGAGGCTGTAGTACTAGCACTGTGGATAGAGAGAACCCACAGTGTCTTTGGTTTCCCGGTTTCTTTGTCCCCAAATCCTATAATTTCAAGATTCCATACAGCTCTTAAGTGTCTCTGGCATGCAATATGACATAGAAACAGGTTGGTTAGGAAGAGTTTTTACTTACAATTTTCCAAGATATCTATGATCTCATCCATATGTGGATGAACTTTTAATATGGATAATATTAAATTGTGAGATATGAATGAACACAGTCAATCTATTGTTTCAAAAACAACCTTGTGGTGAAGATAAAATGGAGGATGTGTCTGCACTGTACAATTAATGCTATTGACACCACTTTAGCTACCATGGGTCAATGTAAAGGGATTAGGAAGCTGTAGTTTTACAAGGTTTTAGCCTTCTTTGCCAAGGAGAGCTGTCATGATTCCATGGCAATGAGCTATGGCAGTCAAAGTGGATTACAACTGCATTAATTCTACAACGTGGCTTGTGCAGTGAACAAAAGAAGAGAACTGTATGGGAAACTGTTTAGTATAATAACATTGCCAACCCTGACACAGTAGTAGTTGTACTAGTAGACTGAATGAATTAGAACCAAATTTTCATTCAATGCAGCTAAGGGAACAGTACAAGGGCGGATCAATAAGTCAGTGACTTTTTGAATGAAACACAGGTTTTGGGATAAAAAATAATTTTATTTTTCAACGTAGTCTCCTTTGAGCTCTATACACTTTGTCCAATGTTTCTCCAATTTTTATCCCTTCCAAAAAATAAGATTTGTTGAGGTCATCAAAATAGGTATTTGTTTGTGAGATGATTTCATTGTTGGAGTCAAATCTCTTTCCGCCGAGCCATTTCTTCAGGTTTGGAAAAAAGAAATAGTTACTCGGGGCTAAATCCGGAGAATAGGGTGGATGAGGGAGCAATTCGTATTGCAATTCATGGATTGTTGCCATGGCAACTGCACATGTGTGCACCCTTGCATTCTCCTGGTGCAAAATAACTTTTTTCTTGGCCAAATGCGGTTGTTTCCCCCCCTCCCCCCAAATCCTCATTAAATCAACCCAATAAGTTGGCATAATATTCACTATTGATTGTTTTACCCTTTTGAAGTTAGTCAATGTGGATTATATCGCGTGCACCCCAAAAAACGGTCACCATAACTTTATTGGCTGACAAACACACCTTGGCTTTATTTGGCGCCGATTAACCTCGAGAAATCCACTGTTTGGACTGCTGTTTGCTCTCTGGTATATTGTGGTGGATCCACGTTTCATCCACGGTTACAAAACAGTGCAAAAACTTGTCTAAACTCCTGCAAAATTGTCACACGATTGCGTTTGTGGTCGATTGTGAAGAAACACGGCACCCATCTTGCTGAAAGCTTTCTCATACCTAAGTGATCAGGCATGTAACCGGGGGGCTAAGGGGGCTTCAGCCCCCGAAATTCTCAGGGTGGTCAGCGAATAGGCCTTACTGGTACATTATTTAAACTGTTATGTTTATTCATATCATGATCTGATCACCATGCTCATTATATCCCACATTAATGGGGTTATTGGGATAACAATACAAAAGGTTTGCTAGGGTAGACCCTCTTCCACCCAGTCTCAGCCCCCCCCCCCCCCGAACCAAACTCAGCCCCCTCCGAAACAAAATCCTGGCTACGGCCCTGTAAGTGATCATTTAAAATTGAAACCACTGAGCCATGTGAGATGCCTATGGCTCCCACAATCTCTTGCTCTTTCAATCTCCGATTGGCCAACACCATATTGCCATTTTTTTCAATTGTTTCAGGTGTAGAGACCTCAACTGGGCATCCAGAACGTTCGGCATCTTCCGTGCTTGTACGGCCACAACAAAATTCAGTAAACCACTTTTTTTACCATTGAAATTGATGGTGCAGAGTCCCCATAGTATTTATCAAGCTTAGCTTTGGTTTGCGTGATGGTTTTTTTCCACACAAAAAAAAAAGCTTAATGAGCACACGAAATTCACCTTTTTCCATTTTCTCCTCAAATCACGTGGTAGTCTGCTATCAATGGCTGTCAAACACAAACTAAATGATGCAGCTTGTTCAAATTTTGACAGGAGTCAACTGACAGATGCCTGTTGACAGGAGCAGTGTTGCCCTTTCATTTAAGTGGCGGGAAATTGAAAAGGTCACAGACTTATTGACTTGCCCTCGTATCATCCACTTCACTTATGGGCAACAAGCTAAGGGTCTTCAGTGTATTTGCCTGAATGATGCAGCTCTATCCTCCATCAAGAATAGACAATGGGCTGCCCCAGACCACTTAATATACCACCCAGCATCTGCTACCTAAGGTGACTACATCTGTTTAAGGAACTCATCACACTTACCAATTTAAGTATCCCAGGACACTTGACAGCCAGTTGAAGATGGATGGGCATGCAGCCCATCACATGGCCTCCCTCAATGTCTGGTGGAGGCCCTGCACCCAACTGGCATGGAAACAGCCTAAAATGCTTCCTCACCAACATTGGAAGTATCCCGTGTCATGCTGGCTCCAGTGGTGCCAGCACACTTCTGCTCCAATTGAGTAATGCTTCCCTGTGTGATAAGATCCTAATGGTAGATCCATCCCTGGATGAAATATAATGTGAATTTGGGCAATAATTTTTCCTGAGAAGGTATTGAAGTGCTGAATACTTTCACTACTGCATTTCATTTTTTAAATAAAATTAAAAGAAATTAGAAAGTCTGGGTGATATTTTTTGTGATGAATAACAAAGCTTCGCTGTTAGGAAGAAGATCATCAAGACACTAGGGCAAAGAAAACATCAACCTTTTGTTCACAGACTGTAAAGAATGATATTTAGAACCCAAGCCACCTGCTCAAACTTTTCATAATTAATGTGTTTCACATTCAGTTTTTTATTTCTAATAATAGACCAACTTGTTAAATGCCTGGAGTGTTTATCTTCCTGACTTCACTGGATCTCCAAGCAATTTGGATTAAGTCAGACAATGGCTTATCAACAAAAAAAAGATCCTCTCTTTTGCATAGTTTATTTGGTGGTTAATAAGCAGAAGGTTGAGGTCCAGTCATTTCCTTCTAGAAAAAAACCATGTTTCCATCTGTTCACATAAGACTGCAAATGACAAAGATATTTATATATTGTCACAGCACCAAGGGAAAAAAATATCACAAGCTGTCTGCAAACCCTATATTAAGGGTCACGGGAACTTTCTAACATCAGAGTCTATTGGGCATTTTGCTAACAGTCCACAACCTAAAATGGCAATGCATTTGGAAATATTGTGCTTAATTATTTCACCAGTAGAAAGTGGATATGTTTTTGACATTGCATACTAAATTGAAGTCCTTTATTATTTGTATTTACCTGCCTACTTATTGATCATCTATCTATCTCACAACAATGATGGCCCTTTTCAGCTTCTTTGCATCATGATTAAAATGGTCGAATTTAGAATTCAAATATTAACAGCCTGGTTAGCCTTTCATGAGGATAACCATATAATCTAATGAGAAGTATTTGCATCCTAGAGGTTTAATTTCAGATTTTCCTCTTTTACCTTAATGTTTGAATGAGAAAGCATAGTGTGAAAATCTGTCTGTCTGTCTTCTATGGAAGAAGACAAGAGGAGGAAAAAAAACATGGTGGATTTAGGGTGCCAAAATTTCCTACCGAGGGCTTTTGTTGGTGTCTATACTACTATTTAATGCAATGTATATTTATATAATGCAGATCAATGCAGTTACTTCGTTATCACACATCCTTGTTCCATAACAAGCCACATTTTTCAAACTCCAATTATCACAAGGACAGAAAGTGAGGTGAAAACTTCTGAACAGGGGCACAGACAGCAAAACAAACACCTTAGGGTATTAACCCTTCCCTATGCTATCCATAGATAGATAGATGGAGTTCCACTTGAAAATGTACCTGTTCTGACTTACATACAAATTCAACTTAAATTACAAGCTAGAACCTCTCAAGTTTATAACTTGCGGGCTACCTGTATTTGAGAGCTTTCTGTAGTTTGAAGTTTAACAATCATGCACAAAGGAAGGAAAAACGGATTGCAACCCAAATTTGAGGAAAAGAAACAAGTAAGATTTGTCCTATTCCAAATCAATCCTACCCATTCTCTGAAAATAATGGTGACTCTGTTATATTGTATATTCGGCTTGGTTGATTAAACGTGATTCTAAACTGTGTCCAAAAGTAGGAGGTGCTGGTGGTTCAATTCTAATGTCACTTCCAAACTTTTGCAAAAAAAATTTTTTGGAACTTTCTGAAACTTCTAAATCGATTTGTTAATGCAGGACGCAATTGCGCAATATGCAAAAAATAGCACTGGCACTGGGGAAACATCAAGGACATCTCCCTCCCTTATTTTTAGTCCAATCCTGTAGCACAGCAGTTCTCGTTTGTGCCTGGGGGGCAGGGGCCAGGACCGGGGGTCCCATTGGCACTGGGGCCTGCAGCAGCAGAGTTGGATTCTGAAGAGGATTTAGAAGGGTTAGCAGGAGAGTTTCCCATCACTGGGCCTCCTTCTCCCACAGAAAGCCTGGCTTGGGAGGAAGGTTGGCTTGACCCTTACGACGAGACAGATAACCAGGTGCAAATGGAAAGCAGTGATAGCGAAACTTATGAACGGCCGGGGGGGAGAGGTTCACAGGATCCTGTGAGTGAAAACATGGAAGAGAGCGGCTGGGAAGAATCTAGGGAGGAGAGCTCTCATGGAGATAGAGACCCAGGTGCTGGGAGGCAAGGCCGAACCTTTGATAGGAGATGAAGCATCGAGACTAGCAGGAGGGGATGGTACCATAGCCTAGACAGGCCGAGGTCCGTCAACAGAGATTGAGAGACACGAAGCCTAGAGCGTCGGGGACCTCGGCCGAAAGATTAAGTATAGGATCCGTGGGAATGAATCCTCAGTACTTCGGCCACGTCTCTTCTGAGCAGACGTGAAGCGAAGCTGGTCCACGAAGCTAAGTTGGCTAGTGGCCTACCAAGTCTTGCCTTGAATCTTGTACCTTGCCTTGTTTCCTGAATCCGCATTGCTGTGCGGAGCCTTGCCAAGTATTTTGGATTCTTTACAAAGCTGCTTTGGACATTTGATTGCCTTTTGCCTTTGGATTTGCTTTTGCTATTTTTATGGACAATATTCCTTTTGAACTGTTTTTATATTCAATAAAGTAGTTAGCCTTCAGTCCGTCTCTGTGTGTGTGATTAAGGGGCCGGTCAAGTCCGTGCATCGTGACAGTTGGCCGAAGTACTACAAGAACCCCTGTTTCACATCACGGACGCCGCAGGAAGCGCGCAAAGAACGTTGCCGCCATGGCTCAGCTGACGGATGCCCAAGTGGCCGAGATACAGCAAGAACTAGGAGAACTAAGGACTAGGGCTGGACGGCACCCCTCGGTGTCTGTGCCTGCACGATTCGGAGGCAATCCGGCTCAAGTCGAGGTGTTTATCGGCCAAGTGGAGATGTACCTGGAGCTCCGGCCCAATGAGTTTGTCACGGATCGGGCCCAGGTGGGCTTTGTATACAACCTGTTGGAAGGAACGGCAGCAGCGTGGGCGACTACGTTGCTCCGGGCCAGATCCCCCCATGTGGCCAAGTTGAGAGCCTTTCTGGATGCCATCAAGGCGACTTGGGGAGCCCCAGTGAATGCGGAGTTGGCCGAGCGAGATCTGGACCGGTTATTGATGAGGGACATGTCCTTGTCCCAGTATATTTCCCGCTTCCGTGTGCTGGCTGCCCAGGTGGATTGGAACCCCTCTGCTCTTCGTTACCAGTACATCAAAGGGTTGTCATCGGAGATGCAACAAGAGATGTTGAGAGGACATGGCCGTCCCGCGGACCTGGAGGCGGCAATTACCTTGAGCTTACGAGTGGAAGCGGGATTGCAGACCCGGAGGCGTTGGGATAAAAGTGCAGTGGAGAAGCCGGTGGCGAGGAAGGAGTCGGGGGCCGGCCCGTTCTTGCCCCGACAGTTTGCCCCGGCTCCCCAACCCTTGGATGAGCCGGAGCCCATGCAGCTTGGGACTGTGCGCCCCAAGGTGGATTCGGCGGAAAAAGCACGCCGTCAACGCCTAAACCTGTGCTGGTATTGCGGAGGAGCTGGACATTTTTCTAGAGAATGCCCCCAGAAGCCGCGTGGAAAGACGCCTCGGGCCTCAGCCGCCCTTGGAGGGGCCCCGGAGGCCGAGGAAGCAATCCAGGCGACGGGGGAAGGGGCCGGCCGGGTGTAAGAGGGTTCGCTCACTCGGCCGACGTCGCTAACCTTCCCCCTGAACCCAAGACTGGACAATTGTTCCTAGTGATGGTCAGCCTTTGGTCGCCAGAGAAGGGGCCGATGATGGTCCATGCCATGATCGACTCAGGGGCTACCAACAACTTCATTGATGCAGACTACGCCAAGTCTGCCGGATTACAATTTCTTGATCTCCAAGAGCCAAAGGGTGTACAGACTATTGATGGGAGAACTCTGAAAACAGGGGCTGTGACTCAATATACAGCCCCTACCAAGATGTGGACCAGCTCCCATAAAGAGGACATTTCCTTTCTTTTGACCAAGTTACCGGATTTCCCTATCGTCCTGGGCATTGTGTGGCTCTCACTTCATGATCCCCAGATCTCCTGGGCCAAGAGACAGTTAGTTTTTTCTTCTGACCATTGCCAGAGCCACTGCATGACGGCCCGGGCTTGCCAGGCTCAGGAAGTGGAAAACGTTGCCACGCTGCCCAAGAAATATGCTGGATTTTGGGATGTGTTCAGCGAGAAGGAGGCGGAAAGCCTGCCTCCGCACCGGCCCTATGATTGTGCCATTGAATTGGAACCTGGAGCCCCTATCCCGCGGGGGAGACTCTACCCTCTCTCGGAACCAGAGCAACAGGCTCTCCGAGAGTTCCTGGATGAGAATCTGCGGAAGGGCTTCATTCGGCCTTCTCAGTCCCCGGCCGGGCGCCCATTCTTTTGTCAAGAAGAAATCGGGAACTGCGGCTCTGTAATGACTATCGGGAGCTCAACAAGATCACGATTCGAACCGCTACCCCTTCCCCTGATCCCCGAGCTGTTGGAGCGGATGCGGGGAGCCAAGGTGTTCACTAAACTGGACTTGAGGGGTGCCTACATTCTTGTGCGGATTCGTCAGGGCGACGAATGGAAGACGGCGTTCCAGACCAAGTGGGGGAGCTTCGAATACCTGGTGATGGGATTCGGTTTGTGCAACGCCCCAGCCTGTTTCCAACATTTCATGAATGACATTTTCCGAGACCTGTTGGACTGTTATCTGGCAGTCTATCTAGACGACCTGCTGATTTTTTCTCCGGATCAGGCGACCCATGACCGCCATGTCAAGGAAGTGCTCCAGAGACTGAGAGCCCATGGGCTCTATGCCAAGCTGGAGAAATGTGCTTTTGATCTGCGAGAGGTGGACTTTCTGGGCTATCGTTTCTCACCTACGGGCATTGCCATGGATGACACCAAGGTCCAAGCTGTGGCTGACTGGACGGCCCCGGCCAGCAAAAAAGACATTCAAAGATTCCTGGGCTTTGCCAACTACTAAAGAAAGTTCATTCCTGACTTTGCCAAGTGGGCTGATCCTATCACCCAGTGCCTGCGGGGAAAGGTGCCGTTCCGGTGGACACCGGAGGCGGACGTGGGGTTCCGCAAGTTAAAGCAGCTGTTCACCACTCAGCCGCTTCTGCAGCATCCCAACCCCCGTACCCCTTTCATCGTGCAGGCTGATGCTTCGGATGTAGCAGTGGGAGCGATCCTGCTACAGCCGCAGGGGACGGACTTGTTGCCTTGTGCCTACTACTCCCGGCAGCTGACGGCTTGATGTAGTGTCAAGTCCCAAAAACACCACCCAGGAAGAATGCAGAAAGAGGAAAGGCATCCAAATTAGCTTGGGCGATTTCCCCAGCTTGGGAAAGTCACCAGTTATGCATCTCAGGTTAATCAGTGCTGGGAAATGTAGTGTCAAGTCCCAAAAAACACCACCCAGGAAGAAGGCAGAAAGAGGAAAGGCACCCAAATTAGCTTGGGCAACTTCCCCAGCTTGGGAAGACCACCAGTTGTGCAGCTCAGGCCCTGCAGTGTTGGGAAATGTAGTTTTAAGTCACAAAAACAGCACCCAAAGAAAAAAAAGAGCAAAAGCACCAAAATTAGTTTTGGTTACTTCACTGGCTTGGGATGGTCACCAGTTGTGCAGCTCAGGTGCTGCATTGTTGGGAAATGTAGTTTGAAGTCTCAAAAATCACAAGGCAGATACCCGAATAAAAAATAGCTATTGCTAGCTTTAGTGACCAAAAAAGTAGTTTCAAATCACTTTATTAATTTCTACCTCTCCTTTCCTCCTTGACAAACTTTTCCTTCTTTCTTTTTCTTCTCTCGCTCCCTCTCTCCCTCCTTCTCCCAAAAACTTCCCTTCTCCTTCTGCCTTCCTCCCTTCTCCAAACCTCCTTTCCTTTGTCGTTCGAATCCCTTTCAGTCCACCCACCCACAACAGCAGCAGCATCACCAAAACTCCCTATGCCATCCCTTTCCTGGCTGAAATGAGCCTCCCAGCCATGTGCTTGGGTTTAGAAGCAGCAATGGCAGCCAAACACTGGATAACCCCTCCCCTCCCCAAAACGTAAGCCCTGATTGGCTGGGAGGCAAGCAACTTAGTCTGCACCTCCCAGAAGGCTTACTTGCATGAAAAAAAATGTTATCATACTTCCGACTAGACTTCTGAACCAATGTATTCAATGGACCAAGGTAATTCAAAACTATAGGGGACTTCCGACTCACGGATATGTGTCAGAAGTCCCTTCAGAAGCCCAAAAACTTCGTCTTTACTTCCGATTCTGCAACATCTGAGACCACTTGCTCATGTCTATTGTATACACACTATTGTATAGTGGAAGGCATCACTCCCATCATATATCAATGTCCTTTTCAATCCACCTTTGATGGAAGGCTGACTGGAAATCGAACCAAAACATGCACACAAGTAAAGTAACTCTGATTACAAGATTTTTTTCCTCAAAAATTAGGCTTTTTAAAAAGAAACAATCCTAACCATTAAGAAATTCAGTTACAGGAAAGCACCTGGCTGAAATTCAGCAGCACTTGCAAAAATGCTATCACCTTAATTTGTTCAAATCAGGTGCTTCCAGCTGAACATGCCCATAGGCTCAAAGAAGACATTATGTGCTATGCTCATTAAGACAAAGGTCACCTATAATAATGCTCATTTGCATGGATCCAGAGAGGAAATTTTATATTGTTTAAAAGTTACTTATTTTGGTCTCACCTGAGGTCACATTGAATATTAGGGATTTCTTATCTCCCCCTGCTCCACTAATCACCTCAGTAATAAATGAGTATCACTGAATTTTAGGAGTCACATGTCCTCAGGAACATACATATTAATGGCACCAGTTGTTCAAAGAATGATGTGTTACCATTGACTTGTATTAAATAGTTTGAAATAATCTAATAATAGTAATGGTTCATGCTAGGTTATTTTTTATCTGGGGCTTTCAAAGTCCTTTACAACTATAAATAATAGGACTTCCAGCAGTAATTAAGCCTCAAAACAGTTATATGAAACAGATATGAAGCAGATGGGAGGAAAATGAGCCATGGAAATGTAGCGGCTCAGTCAAGGTCAGCCCATAAGTGTGAGACCCAATGGCAATGGTGAATAGAGCACACTGACTGTTTCTTTAATTTGCATTCAGGCAATGAAGTCTTAGCAATAGACAGCAAAACAAACACCACAGGATATTAATCCTTCCTTATGCTATCCAAAGCTTTCATATGTATATGTATATGCATATGTATGGCTGGAGTTCCACTTAAAAATGTATTTGTTCTGACATACAAACAAATTCAACTTAAGAACAAACCTAGCAGGACTCATCTGTCCCATGGAGCCTCTCTCCATTGTTATTTTGTGACTGATAAAGGAAGATTGCATCACAGATATGACTGGCTAGGTCTCTATAGCCAAGTGCAGAACTACAGAGACAGCCTAACATGATGTAGCCATTCTTTGGCTAGAGGGACATTGGCTGATGCTCCTCCAATGTCTGCTACTCCACACCAGCCACTAAATTGCTATAGAGAGGTGCTTCTGAATGTGGAAAATGGATCCTCTGGGGAAGGAGACATATGATAGTTTCCCCCCTGGAACAGAACCTTATAGCTATTCCAGTAGAGCAACTTAGCAATCTGATAAATGTACTATTATACAATTAGTTTAGTGTCATTCTGTTTATTTCCAGATATTTTGATGTGGTGACGCCACAGGGAAAAAAAGGCTCTTCCTTTCTTCTTCCATATGTTGGCCCAGCATGAGAATGACATTTGACCACATTCCCCACCTACGCCATAAGGCTATGCTTGTTCAATGTGAAGTGATCCACAGCAAAGCTGTGTACTTTTAGCAGGAAAACATACAAATAAAATATTAGAAGACATTAAAGGCTTGCTTTCTGCATTCACTTGCTTGATAAAATACTTGTCTTCAAACATGACAAGAACTAAGGTAATTAAGGAAAAATGTGTTTCATTATGCAAGCTTCAGACATCTAAACAATGACAGCCTCCTACATATTTCCTTGATTTATTTTGATTGACTCACATTGAGGTTCTCACTTGACAACAACTCTCCTGAGAACTAAATGAAATATATGTAGTGGGAAGATGCATCTGACAAATGATACCAACAATTTAATCCTTTAAAATAATAATTACTGATCTGTCATCTTACTCCACATCACAGGTAATTGAAAGGTCTTGCAAAAAAATCAGAGTAAGACCTTGTGGAAAAGTAAGTAAAATGGAACGTGGACATTCAGACTAACACCTTTGTGATTACTATGTTCATGTGATACCAAGAGTTATTTTTCCTTCTTTTATGAAAAGAAAGATGCTTGCTGGACATAATATGTGCCTAATAATAACGATGTTCATTTATGACATTTCCTCCTAATTACTCATTATGTGTACAAAGCTGATGGTTGGATTCAAGGTCTTCCTTCCATGGACAGAAGGATTCCTGCATGGAAAACATCCAGTTTTGGAGATCTTTCTCTTCTGCTTTACTACTGCAAGGACCTTGATTCTCTCTGTAGCATTGCCAAGGGATCGAGGACTTAAGTCTACTACCCAATTCAATCTGAATCCAACCCAGAGTCAGTTTGTATTACATTATTGCAGTAATTTAATGCCATTTCAACTGCAATGATGCTGAAATCCTTGGATCTGTAGTTTGACAAGGTTTATCTACTTGACTTTTTTTTACTGTTGTAGTCCATTGAACCAGTAGTGCTTCCCATCAGAAATAATTCAAATATCTCACTGTTCCATGGATGGGAGCCATGGAAGTTAAAGCCATAATCTCACACAATATGTGCACATTGCAGGTATATTCTCAATGCATAATTTGACATTCAGGTAGTAGCTGATGCCTTCAAGGGACATGCCATTGTTATTCTCTGGCATAACTGCAGTATGTCTTCATGTCTTCCCTCTCCATCTTTCTTAGAGACAGCACATGTTTTATGTGTATAATAAAGTATGCCTTTCCAATAAACTCTAATTAAGTGGTCTCTGATTAGATTACTGCAACAAGATGTTCATGGGATTGCCCTTGAAAAGTGTTTAGGAACTGTTGGTGCAAAAAGGATGGCCATTGTACAAAGTTCTTATGCAACAAAGTGCACTGGCTTCCCTATTTTTTCCATTGAACCCATTACAATGTTCCAATGCTTAAAATTCCAGTTCATGGGTATCTGAAAGACTATTCCTGTCCATATGTCTCAGTTTCAAATCAGCTTTGAGGATTCTGTTCAAATCACCATGGGAAGGATTATGGTGTTTCCTTGCATATGAGGAGCTCCCCCTTTAATCATGATACTATCAGGCTGCGAAAAACATATTTATACCTCTAGGATTTCAATGGTTGCCAATACATGGATGAAGATTTTACCTTTTGATTTTTGAGAGTTTAGTTTAATTTTTTTTACTGATCTATTATTGGAAGGACTCATTCAGCACCAACATGATATTAAGTGTGTGTGTTTGCTGTTTACTGTTTTCTAATCAACATCAATTTATGGAGTCCCTGTGACTGAGAGGCCTTTAAATCACCCTTCTCTCAACAGCCTTGCTCAGGTTTGGTTGAGCCTATCTATTTGGAATGTGGTCATCATCTTTCATTACTGTCCTCCAATTTACCAAGCATTATCATTTTTCCTAATGAGCCATCCCTTCTCATCATAAGGTCAAAGTATGACAGAAAGAATCCAGGTTCATTTGCTCTAGACCCATTTCTTTGTCTTTTTGGCAGTCTAGGGTAGTTCTCCTACAGTACTACATTTCAACTGTCCAGCTTTCAAAATCATACATAGATATGGGGAATACAATGGCATGGATCATACTAGGTTTAACATTTAGTGATATATGTACAGTAGTTCATTTCTACTGTAGTCCTAGCCTTCTATTTCTTGACTGCAATATCATCTCTGATGAATGTTTGAACCAAGCAAGATATGAGAAATGTTGAACTATATGTGCATGCTTATTTATAAATTTTAAAAATGCATTTGTTAAGATACACGTGTGGCCTTGGCTTGCTGGATTTAGCCATTTATACTTAGAGAGAGCTTGAAAAGTTTACTTTTTTGGACTAGAACAGTATTGTCTATGCAGGTCAGGGGATTCTGAGACCTATAGTTCATTAAGTAACTTTTCCAGGTTCAGGAACTGAAGGTACAATTCCTTAGTTTCAGGGAGAAATGCTTTCTGTGCCTGAACACTGACCCTCACTCAAGGAGTGAGGCTCAGTCATATTGCTGAACTCCTATAATAAGTGGTAGATCCGGCAATTTTCAGGTTAAAACATCTGTCTGGGCACTAGAAACAGTACATTTGAAGTAACACACATGAATATGAGAAAGATATGGCAATTAATAAGAAGGGTGGAACAGAGATAATCTGATTTATAGCTTAAAATGTTTTGTTCCCATACTTCAAAAACCCAGAGGTCATTTATTGTGACTGTAAGTAACACTTTCATTTCTACTGAGAATAATAAACATTGCAAATTAAGTTGAATAATGACTCCACTATCTATTTCACTTCTATGCAAGAAGTACACCGGGGACTCAATGTGAGACAGTATTTATAATATAATATATAACTTCCACTAAAAGATAGAGTTGCATGGAATATCACAATTATTTAGGTATTGTACTGCTGTAGGAAAAATAAAAATTGCAACACACACACACACACACACACACACATATTGTTGGGGACAGAATATCAATACTGTAAACCAAACACATTTTCCACCAATTTATAATTTGCCTTAAGTATGTGTGTGCGCATCTACAAGTCACCTGTGGTGGCTCTATGGATTTAATCAGATGTTCCTAGGTAAGAAATACTTAGAGGTATTTTGTCAGTTTCATCCTCTGAAATGTAAGCCTACTGTACCTGATATCTGTGTGCAACTGATGCTGCTTAGCTTCCAAGAACAGACAAGTGTGGGAGTTTCTGGGATATTTAGACCATTTCATGAAGTATGGGAACTGCAAATTTCAGGGGGCCAAACAAAGCAACATGTAAGCAACAGCCAGCATGTGGAGTGGAGGTTAGAGTGAGATAATTGATGTGTTTACATTAGGCCATGAATTAATTGCTTTACCCCATGTATCTGAAATATTCCTACCAAGAGAAGAGCACAAAATCCATGTTCCCCTTTGGCAGAGGATAAAAAAATGGGTGAAATCAGTCTGGCATTGCCATAAATAAGTATCTGCAAAGCCACTTCTCCTGTGTGTTCTTTACTGGTAACATGTATGTCAGTGTTCTCAGCTCAGCTCTCAAGAGTTGTGATGACATAAATGAGGTGAGAATTAAACAAAAATACTTACAAGAATTACCAGAGAAAGGAGAATTTGGCCTCCCGGACCTCATAACATATTATGATGCCAATTGTTTGGATAATGTAAAAGAATGGATAGATCTGAGGGACGGGAAACTATTAAATTTAGAAGGGTGGGAAAATAAATTTGGGTGGCATGGGTATTTATTTTATAATAAAGAAAAAGAGGATAAGAATTTCAAAAATCACATAATAAAAGCACCCTTACTAAAAAATATGGAATAAATATAAAGACAGCATTTGTAAGAACTACCCCTTATGGGTCTCTCCACCAGAGGCCCTTCAAATAATAAAGACAGAGAAGGAATCTTGGCCAACATATAGAGAAATATTAAACAAGAAAACAACAGCTTTACCCTGAAAACTCAAGAAGAGTTAAAAGATTATAAGATAAACTGGCTACAGTATAATCAAATAAAAATGAGGTATAAGACAGATAGACAAATAGGCTGGGAAGACACATCAACGTTAGGAGGAAAAATACTGACTCAGTTTGAAAGGAAAAGAGTTAGCAAGCTGTACAAATTTATACTAGCAAATGGTCACAAAAAAGACCCAATAAAAGACTATATGGTAAAGTGGAAGGACAATATAGGGTACAATATTCCACTTGAAGACTGGGAAAGAATGTGGAAATATAGATTAAACTTTACGTGTGCATATTCGTTAAAAGAAAATATGATGAAAGTCTTGTACAGATGGTACATCACCCCAGTCCAACTAGCTAGAATGTCTAAGAATGGCAATGATAGGTGCTGGAAGTGCCAAAAGGACAGGGGCACCTTTTTCCACCAATGGTGGTCCTGTGGAGTAGTAAAAAAAATTTGGACAATGGTACAAAAATTAGTTCAGGAAATTATGCAAATTAAGGTGAAGTTAAAACCAGAAACTTTTCGTTTGAATATTATAGAGACAAGGGCAATGAGTAAAGAGAATGAGAAACTATTCTGCTTCAACACAACTGCCGCTAGAATTGTATGGGCCAGATACTGGAATAGACAAGAATCCCCGGACAAGAAGAATTATTGCATAAACTGCTGGAAACTGCGGAAAATGATAAACTGACATATTTGTTAAGACTGGGAACAATTAACCAATTTACAGAGACTTGGAAACCATTTGTTACATATGTTAAGGAGAAGAAAAATATTAATTTGAAAGGGTTCTGGATATAAATAGTGAATTTAAAAGGACATATACCATGGCTCTATGAGAGAAAAAACAATGTATCTGTACCATCGGGTGAAGTTAACCAGTTTGTTTTTAGTTAGCCGTGTCATACTGAATGTAAATCCTCCCCTTACCCTCCCTACCACCCACCCCCCATCCCATTCCTGCCTTTCCCAGATTCTTCATTGTTCAATGTCATATGTTGTTATTGTTGTATTTTAAACAATAAAAATACCTATTAGAAAAAGAAAAAAATGAGGTGAGAAAAAGCTATAGACCCACCACCATATAGTTAGGTATGTTAATAGGCCTATGATGAATAGTTTTCCTTTCGTTTTGGGGCTACAGAATTGAGACAGAAAATGTAGATTACATTCTGTGATGCTGTGCTAAACTCTGTGGTGAGACCAACTCAAGAAGAAGAAGAAGAAGAAGAAGAAGAAGAAGAAGCAGAAGCAGAAGCAGAAGAAAGGATTTATTTGGTTTGTTATATTCATATCCTCAAGGTTATTCCCAAACTTCTACCCTTACAATCACCCTAGGAAATGAGGTTTCAATGAGAGATAATGGCTGGCCTGAAGTCACGAAGCATGTGTCCAAACTGAGAAATAATAGCAGTTTGACAACTGATATGTTTCCATTCTATTGAATTCTGGAGTTTGTGCTTTTGTGATATATTTAGCCTTTTTTATCATACCCTTTTGGTGCCTCACAAACTGAAAATCCATACAAAGGAGCCATGGTAGCTAAAGTGGTGTCAAATTGCTATCATTTTGCAATGTGGATAGTAAGTAGTTAATAAGTCCTTTAGTTTCTTTATTTGTAGTATGTTGGCAAACTTTAGCAGACAATAATTCTGGTAAATACTTTCTGGATAAATTAAATCTAAAGTATGAGATTATTCCACTTCATTCTTATTGAGAAAAAGCTCTGGGGATATGCAGGTTCATGCTCTACATAAGTGCAAACCTTCTAACCTGGTAAGATAGAGCTTAAGTAGGCAGCATGGGTGGGGGGCTGCTTAAGCAAATATAGTGTTTCCAAGGTAGCATCTAAATAGTGTATATCTTCTTGTGTACTAAATCCAGAGCCAGTGGCTAGCTGGGCCAAGGCTGCATCAGCCCTGCTGGAATGCACCTCATTCTCCATGTTGCTGCTACATCTGCTCCCTGCTAGCCATTGAGCTTACTGTGAGCACTGGGCTGCTGAAGTCAGAATGAGCATCTGTTGAAGTCAGAATGAGCTGCCCATGCAACCAGCAAGGATAGGGTATCGTGATTCTCCTTCTACTTGCTCATCATATGGATGCTCCATCAACAGTGCTTGTAGTGAGCTCTGTGACTGGCAGGGAGTGGAGACAACAATACAGGGATGAGCTATCATTTCCCATGCCCTAGTCAGTGCTGGGGGAAGATGATAGTAGCAATGGCATCTGGACAGGGGATCAGGCTAAAACAGGCTCGATCCAGCTCCCTAGACCGCTGTGAAAGCCCTAGGATACTCTGAAGTTTCCTGCAAACTCTGTCTAAAACAGGCTAAAATTAGGTTAAGACCAAAATACTCACTAAAAGTCACAATGCATCACAGACACAACCAGCAATGGATTCAAGGTGAATCCACAGGTGTAGGGTTTTTGTGTGTGTTAGTGTTGAGAAGTCCCAAGTAAGGACAAAAAAACACTATCACTCAGAGTTCTCCTACCCATTTAAGAAAGAACAATGAAAATCTTATTTTAGATACACAGTGATCATGCTGTTGAACTGTCATAAGCACTGGGCCCCTTAAGGGGCAGTGTGTTTCCATAACCCCCAACACATTCAGACATGAATTTCTGTAGAAAGTTGCTGTGCCTCTCTAATGCATACTATGGATTTAATAAAGTGTTATGTCTATTCAGCTATGCTGGGAGATAGGAGAAGCAGAACAATAAAGATAAAACCTGAATGCAAGATGGAAGCTCAAATGTGACAGCCTTGCCAACTGGCTTTTTAGCTCCTGGGCAGATGTTCTGGAAACTCCTACTCTTTTTTGCCATTAATGGCACCCATGATGACCATCTCCATTTTAGATTCTAAACTTTAGAAGGTCAGATCTTTGACCAACTAATGTAAAAAAATTATTCAAAGAGTTTTACTGGTATATAGACAGTGATGTAAGGGTTATTAAATATGTGTGTGTTTAAAAAGTGTAATAGAACAGGTTAAATGCTCATTTTCGGGCATATAGTCAAAACCTTTTTTACACTTTTCTTCCATAGAAATTACAGAATTTCATCAGATTGGTTAAGTTCTGGATCATAATAGAATCCATGGAAAAGTATTGAATTCACAAACAACCTACAGTTACATTGGCTAACAAACAAACAACGGGCATTCCACATCTACTCAGCCTTCACTTACATATACAAACATTCATTCATCCTCATGCATATATCAGCATTTCTCTCTCTGTCTCCTGGAGAAGAACATCTAGAAGAATGCTAGACTGCTTCCTTGCAAATCTGCAAAATTTTCCAATACTTCCAAAACTCCAAAAATGCCAAAATGTATCCTCTTTCCCAAAAACAATGACAAGGATCAGAAACTGACTCCCTGCAAATGTATTCAAAACTCCAAAATCACACTCATTTCTCTCCCCTTGAGAAAAGGAGGCCTAGTGTCCAGAATCCTGCTTTCCAGAGCAGATCTGACACTCCTAAGGTACATACACTATCTCTTCCAATAGAGCATGGCGGGTGATTAGCACCACTGTCTGTCACACTTGAGAATTATTATATTGAGTCTTTTATAGGAATATTTGTGCTGATGTTGTTCCAAAGTTGTAAATGAATTATAGATGTTTTTTCCAGCCTGAAACATCCTGGCTTCATCTCAGTTTCCTGGCTAAATGTTGATTTTGCATAATTGGTGATAGTAAATGTAAGCAGCCTTGTGTTGACTTCCTTCTTAATGTAAAGAATCTTGTAAACATTTTCTTAACTTAAAGAGCTTTTGTCTCTGATTAATGTAAACACGCTGTTTTCCCCCAAAAGTTCAACAGCTAAAGATTGTCACAGTTCACCAATGTGAGCAGTTCAGCAACTTTTATAGTTCCTGAGTGTAGTTGTTGTCTAGCTTTCAATCTTTTTAGAATTGTGTCTTCAACCCAATAGGGCCCCATTCATACACTTTTCATACAATTCCATTAAATCCACATATCATATTTCATCATGACATAGTATATATTATGCAACCTGGATATGAGTTATTTAGGTTTACATGAGTGCAACAGGATCCATCTATATCAGGAAAAATCAAAGCTGATGCACTAACCAAAAATGAAAAAAGACATTCTTGGCCACTGCTACTCCCTGACCACCCAAGAACAGCACTAGATCCAAGACTGCTCCCAAAGCGCACTGAGAACAAACTTGCACAAGTCTTTTGCTTGGTGAGATGGAGACTATAGCAGGAAATTCCTTTCTTGCTTTCTAAGAACAACCTAATAAGAATTTTTATCAAACAATTTCAGACACGTTGTGAGTTGGAAACCAAAGAGTTTTATATGCAGGTTTCCATTCATGAAAACAATCTGGTCCTGGCAGATAACGGCACAATACATTAGTTCTTACAAATGATGTGATGGCTAGTACTCTTCATTAGTATTATTTTTAAAGAGGCTTCCTAAGGAGTATTTCTATTTGGCCAGGAAATCAACACCAACTACTCTCTTTAAGAAGATTATGGAAATATGTCAACTGGTCACAGTGTAAGGTGCAAATGTCACAGTAGTGACTCATCTCAGGTTTCATAGGAAAGATGATCTAGGATTAGAGGCTGTATTTCAAAGACTTTGGACTTTGGAGACCTGCTTTGAAGCAAGTAGAGATTCTCTTTTATCACACATAAACTCAATGAATCACCCTGCTGATGTGGTGTTAAAACAGAGTAAACAGCAAAGCACACTGAAGGAATTCAAGCAAGACTTGTGCTTTATTTACAAAGTTAAAAGGGACTGATGAATGATTCTATTTTTTGTTTTTCAAATGAATACTTAATTAACCATTCTGTGGCAAAGCTTGGAAAATTGCAAGAGCAACAAATATGATGGCAAGGGCAATGAATATGATGGCATACCCTTCTCAGGCAGCATGACATTTAGCTGGGATAAGGGAAACTATGGTCCAACACAACTGGAGGGCATCAAGCTTCCAATTTTACAACCACATAGGATAGTTTCAGCTGATCAGTGTATTCATGTCTCTTTAAACTATTTAGTTCAGTGCTGTTACTGGAAAAATTTTGGGCATATTTCTGTTGTGTCCTTTCAAGCCATTTCCAATTTATGACACTCAGGCAAATCTATCATTGGTATATCTTTACCAGTTTTGTTTAGAAGGTTTACCATTGGCTTCCTGTGAGTTTGAATGACTATGGTTCACCCAAGGTCACCCTGCAGGTATCCTTAGCTAAATAAGGATTCAAACACTGTAACCATTTCTGCACCATGCTGGATTAAAAGTTGCTGGAATCAGATTCCACTTGGCATTTATTGAGATTCCCTGAACTCATCTTCAAAATCACCAGTACATCAAATCTGAAAATATCTGAAGATTGACATACCATGTAATACTTTATGGCAATTTAAGTGGTGTTTTGTGTTATTTCTCTTTGTCTGTGAATGTAATATTGCTGTGTACTATTCTAATTTGCACTTATGGCTTCATTATTTGTTTTCTACCATCTAGTGTGAGGACTAGGGGCTGGACTGACAGGTCTTCAGTTGTACTACAAACAGATAGTGGGGTTTTCCTATTTTGTCAATTTTTCTTTAGCGCAGGCATCCCCAACCTGATCTCCAGATGTATTTGGTTACAGATGTTATCACACATGACTCATAAAACAGTTTTTTTCCATTGCAAGTCCATCTTGGAGTAAGCCAGTCTCTCCCTCTTCTTATCATACCAAGTCTTGTTGAAAGTGCTTTGAAGAAGCTTAAAGAGCATTTAGCTTATTGTAGCTGCAGGGATGTGATTTCAACCTGACAAATAGTTAGCAAGTAAGTTAAAAAAGGAAAGGTGAAGAAAGGAAGACAAGAGATGAAACAAACTGACAAAATTATACAAGAGTTTCAAACCTTTTTCCAGATTTATATACAAAAGGAGGAGCCACTACACAAGAAATTAAAATTTATAGACCCAAAATTTAACAAGGTTGACAAAAGAAAATCAAGATATTTTGAATAGTACGATTATGCTGTATGAAGTTACCACTGCAATAGCTTAAAATACAATAAAGCAATAGGACCAGATGGATACACAGCAATATTTTATACAACATTTGAAGAGAAATTAGCCCCATATTTGCATAGAATAATAAACTTAAGTATTCAAACAAAAGAAATACCAAAATAATGGAAAGAAGCCACAATAATATCATCAATTTAATATTTGTTAATCGCCCTCGATCCAGGATGCTTTGGGCGATTTACATAAAAGCAAAGTTAAAACAGGATAAAATATTACATAGACCAAATATAAAAATTAAAATTACAAATCAAACGCTCTACTGAATAGCCAGGTCGTATAGTGCATTACAGTAGTCCAGTCTAGATGTAACAGTAGCATGAATGACAGTTGCCAGGGCCTCTCTCGTAAGGTAAGGTGCCAGCTGTCTTGCCTGGTGGAGATGGGAAAAGGCCTGTTTGCTGATAGTGGCAACATGGACCTCCATTAACAGCAGTGGGTCTAGAACAACACCCAGGCTCTTGAGGGTGGCAGGTGGAGACAAAGCTTCCCCGTCGAAAGTGAGCAGGGGATGCATCACTCCTGTTGGGCGGCCGGGCCACAGGATCTCGGTCTTCGCTGAATTTACCTTCAGTCTGCTAGTGCACAGCCAATTCGTTACCACTTCCAGGCATATTAATTCCAAAATAAGATAGAGAGAATATTCTAGTACAAAACTACAGACCAATTTTGTTGCTAAATGTGGATTACAAAATTTATTCAAATATACTGGCAGATAGATTTAAAAAGATATTGAAAACTTGGATACATTCATTCATTCTAATACTTGTTAATCGCCCTCCATCCCAGATGCTCTGGGCGATTTAAATAAAGATACAGCATTAAAACAGACAAGTATTAAAATCAGAATTATAAAACAACAGCTCAATTAAAAAGCCAGATCTTAAGTGCCTGCGCAAAGAATCGCAGATTGTTCATGGCTCTCAGATAAGGGAGCAGAGAGTTCATTAGATCAGGAGCAGTAATAGAGAAGGCCCTGCGTCTCGTACTATCAAGACGTACTTCTATGGGACCTGGTACATACAAAAGATTTCATTGAGTGAAGCAAGGCAACCATTGATGGTGGGGAGAAGAGAGGCGGTCTCTGAGGTATGCTGGCCCCTGGCCATACAGGGCTTTAAAAGATAGGATCAGCATCTTGTACAGGGCCCAATATTCCGTTGGGAGCCAATGGAGATGTCACAGCGTAGGAGTAATATGGCATTTCATCAGTGATTTAGTGAGTAGCCTGGCTGCTGCATTCTGGATGATCCGAATTTTCCGGGTCGTTGACCTAAACTAAAGAACAAATGAAATGGGAGAAACAAATTCTGCACACAACTCAAGTCTCCAATGTAGCTTATAGGCCTTAAGCAATAACATCCTCCCAGTCCTCCCAGCCAGCATACTCACTGGCTGGTGTAAGGGAATTAGAGTCCGAAGAAACTGGAGAATATAACAGTAGGAGGATGTCACTCTGGAGAGTTTGTCTGGCAGAAGATTTTCACTGCACTTTGTTGCCTCACCCTTCTTTACTTGCTCTGACTTTAATTTATATAATGATCAAGAAAAAACTTAGAGGAACTAAAAACTGTTAAGATGTCATTGACCTTCAGCTCCAGTGTACTCTTCCCTCTCAGTACACTGCTGCTGCTGAGCCAATGCCTTTTATTATACAACTAGGGATTAACTTGGCAGCTCTCATAGTTCACAGAGCTATTTCGACAAGAATCCACCCACCTCTTCCCTCCACACATAACCCCAAAATGTCAAAAGCAGCCATGTGCACAGGTTGATAAATATGATCCAAATGCCATTGAATGTAGATGTGTGTTTTCAAGATCAAATTCTGCTCTGATTTTAGTGCAAAGAAAGAAGCAGAATTTGGCAATGGTGACGTTTGGTTGGGCATGATATTTAGATCTTCCATATGCTGTACAGATTTTCTCTTGAAATATAAATGGAAGAGATAATTTTACATGGATCTTCTGCTAACACTTTTCTTCACCTTCCTTATAGGGCTTTATAGGAGCCCATGGTGCTGTAGATGTCAGATTCTTGCATTTGAAAAGTAATTCATGAATCAACACAAGATGTATTTTTGCAGTTTGAGATGACCTGCGGTGTGGCATGTTTGACACCAGATGGCGCTGTTTCAAGACTGCTGAATGGAACCTTGAGGAATTTCAGTTGAAAGTGACAGTTGGGATTTGATATCTGTGAGGAAAGGTTGTATGTTAAGAAAGGTAGCTGATGGCTGTTGTTTTTGATGCTTAGCTCGATATTATTAATTACAATTCAATACAAAGTTTTATACTTACCATTTGAATTGAATGAGAGTTTTATTATTCACACGAATAGAGACTGAGTTTTGAGCCTATGGGGGATTATTGTTATATTTTTGTTGCCTATCCGCTGTAACACAATTTCCTCGTCGTCGAAGAGTAGAGTGGTAAACCCTTGTGCCGGCAGGACTGCTGATTGACAGGTCAGTGGTTTGAATCCAGGGAGAGCGGGTTGTCAGCTCCAGCTCCCCATGTGGGGACATGAGAGAAGCCTCCCACAAGGATCGTAAATCATCAAATATCAGGGTGTACCCTGGGCAATGTCCTTGCAGACAGCCAATTCACTCACACCAGAAGCAACTTGCAGTTTCTTAAGTCACTCCTGATACAAAAAATAGAGCTCTTTGAAGAGTTTACTGGAATAGTTGAAATATATTGTTATTGTCATTGTGATTGGCTGAGATCTAATAAGCATGCTGTTTGTGAGAGAGGAGAGACAGTGTTTGTGTGTGGTTGGGGGAGTGCACTTTATTTCTAAGAGGTTTATGGACACAGCTCCATTACGGAATCTAATGATTAGTTGTGGAGATGTACTTCAGCATGTTCTGGCTTTGTTATGTAATCAAAGAAGAAGAAATCGCCTCTTTGGGCAAGAAGAAAGCATCACGTAAGTCTAATACAGAGAACCAGGCAGCTGTACTTGGTATTAGACTCATCATTATATATGGATTTGGGACAACAGGGGTTAATGACACTGTAGCTTGATTGACAGCTCTAAGATCTTGAACAATGCGAAACTTTCCATCTGATTTACGGACAGGAAGGAGGGGCGTATTCCAAGCTGATTCACAATACACAATGATCCCATGACGTAACAATCTTTGCAACTCTTCTTGAATTCCTTCTACAGCATCTCTACTGATAGGGTACTGGGCCTTTCTCACGGGAAGCTGACCAGTTCTTATCTCTATCACCACAGGGGCAACATATTTCGCCATTCCTGGTTCATTATCTTCCGCCCAAACCCTGGGAGTCTTTTCCCAGCACCAAAGTATCTTTTTCTTCCTAACTTGTTGCACTCTAAACAATCTGTATTCTTCTTGCCCTGGGACTGTCAGTTCCAGCTGGCCTGATTCCAAGAACTCCAATCTTGCCCTTATCTTCGCCAAATGTCTCTTCCCAGTAAGGGGATAGGACAATCTGGGACATACAGTAACTTATGTATCACTTCCCTGCCCGCAATGTTGCACCTCCTCTGCTGTAACAAAGGACACTTCTGTGGCTTTCCTGATACTCCAACAACCTTGATATGTTGACCACTAGGGGGTGCTAATTTCTTGTTCACTACAGATTTATCCGCTCCGGTGTCTACTAGGAACTTTACACGTTGACCTTCCACATCCACGGCAACCAAAGGCTCCTCTGGGTCAAGTAGCAGAAAAGCCTTGCCAATACTTCAACATTCATCTTCCCACTCAGCTTCCTCCTCTTCTTCCTGCATAGCAGCAGCCACAACAGCCTTCTCATAAGGCCTATAACTTCCTCTGCCTCTTCCTCTAGCTCTTCCTGACCCTCTGGCTGGTATTTTAGCTCTTTTTGCACTTGCATCACTTTCCTCTGACATTTCTTCCACACAGTCTTTTTCGCCAGTGGCCTTCTTTTTACAATGGGCACACTGATTTCGACCCAATTTAAACTGTCCACCACCATTTCCTCTTCCTGACCCTCTGGCACGACTATTTCCTCTTCCTCTTCCTGACCTTTCATCCAACATGTTCACTAAAACTCTGTATCCCTCTCTTTTCTTCTTATCTTTCTTTTCCTCTTCAACTTGCTCTCTAGCCATAAACACTTGATCAGCAATAGCTAACAGTTCATTTAAGTTCTTGCCCAAAAACCCTGGCTGTTTCTGTATTTTCTTTCTGATGTCTGGAGATGATTGGGAAATGAAGGATTGTGTGAGAGCAACCCTCCCATCATTCTGCTCTAGGTTGTAAGGGCTATACTTCCTGTATGCTTCCTCCAAACGTTCGAGGAAAGCAGCAGGCGTCTCAATTTTGTCCTGTTGAACCCCTTGTATCTTTTGAATACTGGAAGGCCGGGGTGGGCCTTTTCTGATGGCTTTTAAGAGAATTTGCTGAAAGTCTCTAATTCTGTCTCTCTGATCCGCATTATTCGGATCCCATCTCGGATCTTGTTCCAGTGGGAATCTGGCATTCCCAAATGCAACTGCTTCCATCTGCCCATGTCCCTCTTGAGCTATCAATCTGGCCTGATTGATAATGCACCTTCTCTCTGCCGCAGTGAATAGGGCATTTAACAGCTGCCGGCAGTCCCACCAGGTAGGATCATGGGTAGCAATAATTCCTTCCAAAAGGTCCCCTTGGCACGCGGCTGCTCAGAATATGGGGGAGTATTATGTTTCCAATTAAAAACATCTGAACTTGAAAACGGGACTATCTGATAAGCTTGCAGGACCCTGTTGTGTACGTCCAGTAATGGGACCTGTCTTATAGGACACTCTAAGACCCCTCTCTCCTCTTCCTCTGGTTGCCTTGCTTCCTGAACCCTGGTCTTGCTTCTGGTTCGCATTGGAGAAGCGGCTTGTCTCACACTGTGCCTTCGGTTTAATTCCGGAGAGCGCTCTATCACTCTTGCGGATTCAAAGGAGCTGCTCCTTTGTACTCTGGGGAGTTGCGCAATCAGCCCCCCTGAGGCTCCGGAGCATTCATCTTCTCCCTCTTTGTCTTGGGGATGCACTATCATCCTGTCAACATTAGGGGTTGGCCATCTCGCTCCTTTTTCTACTTGTCTTGCTTCTTCCATGGGGTAATTAACTTCCATGGAGAGAGGGGCCTGATAAGCAGGCGGTTTCTCACAAAACGGATTCCTTTCTGAACGGGGAACAGGGAATGTCACTGCTGCTTGTGGCTGAATTAAAGGGGCCGGAGCGGGAGGGGACGCTGCCATGGCTGACGGAAACGTCCCGCTTGAACCCGCATTTGCCAGGCTCCCTGATTCGAATTGAAAAGTCATTGGGGGATTCATTGGAATTGAAATTGGCGCAACGGGAACAGGAAGGAGTGCTTGGCTTGCCGGGAACGGCGAGGCGGGGACAAACGGGATTGGCGCAGTAGGAACAGCCGGGACCGCCTCAGATTGCGTCACGGCCGGAGACGTCATCTGAACGGCCGGGCCTGTCCCAAGGGTGGGGGCTATGGCCGGAGCTTGTGCAGGGACGCTCAAACTTGCATAGAGCGGAGGCGCAGTGGCTTCCCCCGCTCCGGTTGGGGCAATCTGTCTCTCTCTTGGTCTTCTCCTTAAGGGGGAAGATCTTCTTGCTCCGCCGGTAACACCGGAGGCTTTCTCCCTGCCTTTCTGTTCACAAAGCACCCTTTCTTCTCATGATCCTTGGGCCCTGCCCACCAAACACCCTCAGCAACCATGCGTTCCCATGTTGCGGAATAAATCCATTGGTCATTTGGATGAATTTCGAAACAATAAGATTCAAGTTGTCTACACTTTCTCAAATCCCAGGACCCTGTGTCTGGCCAGCCAATCTCCTGGACGGCGGGCCAAACCTCTGTGCACAGATTTTTGAGTTCAAAAGCTTTCAGATCTTGGGGCTTTCCCTCTACTGCTAACAGGCAGAACCTGTCCCAATTGTCTAACACACATTTCAAAGGGGTCTCCTTCTCCTGCTTTGATCCCGCACTACCCATCTCTCTGGCCACAGATCAAAGCCCACTTCAGTGTTCTCCCCCAACCCCAATGTGTGTTCCCTCAGTGTTAAGTGCTTGAAAAATCTATACTTGCCGATTCTAGCAGACTTCAGGACGTCTCCCTCCGTCACCTCACGATTGCGTCGGATTACTCACTAGGTGTCACGGACAGCCGCCACCCCCGACTTTCCTTGTGCGCTTTCAGCAACCGGTTAGCTTGCTAGGCACCTGGGAAGGTGCCCCCGGTCTCTGCTGGCCGGATCTCTCAAGAGGCTGCTTTCACAAGCTGCCTCCCTCCGGACTTTCTTTGTTCCTTGGGTTCACCGACAGTCGCGTCAGTTGCGGTCTCTCGTATCCGCAGGCGTTGGTGTGGGGCGAGCCAGGCAAGCCGGTCAATGAAAAAAGAAAAAGGTGGGGCCCCGGTCTCGGCCCTCCTGGGTCGTCTCACCTCTCCGCTTGGGAGCGAGACCCGTCTAGACAGCTAGATTGCGTCGTCCTCACCACAGACCCGTCTTAATTTGCCTTTTAGGATCACGTCGGGGTCACCAAAGATATGAAGCAGCAAATTAGGGAGTTATGGAACTCCGAGTTGGCAAATGACCTCTTACCAACAGGTGCGCGGACGTGCGGGTGGCAGGGGTGAGGAAAGGACGCAACAACTTCACTGTGGTGTGAAATCAAAGAGATTTATTGATAACACCAGCTGGTGGGGATTGCCAGCAGAACACGGCTGCTATCAGGGGCAAAGGCCCCGGTCACTCTCAGTACAAAGCATATATACCCCCCATGGCGGCATCTCGGAAAAGCCCACCCTTCTTCATGGTTTTACACAATCATAATTGGCTGGTGTTACATAGCATTTCATTAATCCAATAAAACATTGCATTTCCATTAGCATCACATCTAAAAGTCCCACCTATGTGTTAGAACAATGGACTTTACTAAGTTAGTTCTTTCTCACAGTACATATCAGTGGCCTGGGACGTTCATGTACCCGATTTGCAACATTTCACATTCTGCCTTTCCCTGCCAGCAAAGGATGGGGCTGAATCCCTCCGTACATGCGCAGTTCTTTTCCCTTTTGGCACTAACATCTCCCAATAGCACATTCTGTACTGTTAGACCAATCTAAGCCTACGTTATCTCACGTTAGGCACGGGGTGTACATCAGCAAGTCACAGCATAGATTAGAAGCGCCAATCACAGTGTTACTTTCACGGAACAAGTGCCTGCCTGATTCTTGGCACAGAAACCCACTTTTCAAAGCTCTACACGTGTGCAGCATCACTCTCTGACCTTTCTCCTGCACAGAAAAGTACCAAAAACCGCTTTATGGACACCCCATTTGAAGAAGTGGGATGGCATGCATTTTAGGATTTGTCTGGATGGGCTCTTAATCTGTGGGAGACTTTTCCTTGGTTGCACCAAGGCCAGTGTTACTATTGTTGTGCACCCAGGGCAAAGAATGCTGCACAGGAAGGAACCAAATGCCTCTTTCTACAATGTCTCTCCCTTCACCACACTCACACCAAAAATTCATAGGTGATTCTCAGTGTTTTGCCTATATATGTCAACAAAAGGATTCTAGTTAACACTATTTTGGAACAAGAGAAGTTTACATTAATGTTGCTAACATAAAAATATAGTGGTCCCTTGATATCTGCTGAGGTTCAGTTTGAAGAGCCCCTCTGGTTATAAAAAAAACCTTAATCATTTGCAGTGACATAGTAAAATATTGTCCCCTATACCAAATAGTAAAAATAAGGTTTGCCTTTTGGAACTTTTTAAGGATAATTTTTATAGGTAAGGTTAAAATATATATTTTTTTAAAAATCAAGCTGTGGTGGATTTTCTGTTTTAATACATGACTATGACCAAGATGGTTTTAAACAGTGTATTTTAATATTGAGACAAATGTTTTTAATGTTTATGTATACATAAAATGAATTCATGTTCCGGCATTGAATGTTCGCTGTATATATGATGTCAGGGGCGGCCCGAGCTCTCCGGCGGCCTCTTCCTCCTTCCCTCCCTCCCTCCGGCGTCTCTCCTTCTGGGTGTCCTTACAGCGCGCGGCCGGCGAGGCCTTCCTCCCCTTCCTCCTCGGCAGAGTCGCGACGAAGTGACGTCACGAAGATGCGCCTCTGGCTCCGGGCCCTTCCGGGGGCGCTGCTGCTGCCACTGCGTCTCCGTGGGGGCCGCCCTCGTGGCCTCCCCCCTCCTCTTGCTCCTCCTCGGGTCAGTGAGCCCGCCCCGTGAGTCCCCTCTCCCCCCCCCCCCCGTTCCTCCGTGCTGCCGGCTGGCTGCGGCAACACGGCGGCGGGGCGGAGCGGCGCCCCTCCCAGGTGGCCACGCCCCTCTCTGGGAACGTTGCCCTACACGACCGCGTAGGTCGCTTAATGGGGAAGGCCGGCCCTGTATGCTGTGCTCCTCCCCGAGTTCCCTTCAGGGTGAGAAAGGCATAATATAAATGTTTTAAATAAATAAATACTTACTACAGAAGGCAATAATTTGTAAGGTGGTGATGGAACACCATTTCGTCATCAATGTCCAATGCAAAAAATCATCCAGTTTTACTTTAATGAGTGGACATTGTGGCTTAGCTAAGATGATCAGTAGCATTACCAACAAAGCAAAACACCTACTTTTTCCCCAAAGACCTATGTATGCAAATATTCAAGCTAATTCTTTTAGTACATATATGTATGCTGGTCCAGGTTCTTGAAAAATAGAGCTGGGATAATTTTCAACCACTAGACAGGGATACCAGAGAACAAATTTCATCTTGCTTCAAGATGCATAAATAAGGTCCATGCTGGTGAGACAGGGCAAGGCACTTCAGAATTGTATCTATAATTATTTGCATCAAATATGAAAACATAATAAACTATATGTGATGTAATTTATATTGAAGCTTTCATATGCCTGATCTGCACTTTTTTCTTTCTTTCCTTCTTTCCTTCTTTCTTGAACAACATTTAGGGAGAACTTACCAAACAGCAATGCAATACACACAACAAATAAAACATATAATGCACAATAAATCTAACAAAACTACCACACGAAACTATAAACATATAGGGGAATATAAATGATCGCCAACTTCTCAACTAGTAATTATCATTGTCAAAAACGATGAATTCCCTCTAAATAAGTGTTCATTGAGCATCTACAATAGACATATCTCTACTAATTCTTTAAACCTAATAGAGATATCACCTCTTAGTGATACCCTCAAAAGTCAGTAACTAAATCTCACTCTTTCTTGAAAGTTGATGCAAATTGTCTTTAGTTAAAATGGTTAATTTGCCCATCTCCACCAACTCACATAAGTTCATCAACCAAACTTCTTATGTTTGCAAAATAGTGCCTTTCCATCCTTAAGTATGTGCAAATGTCTTGTTGCTGCAATCATATATCTTGCACCAACAAACTATTAGTCAGTCTTGAGGTTTGTAAAGGCCTTGTTTTATTTAACCGTCTTGAGCTTATTCCAAAATGGTTTTTGTTCCTATCTAATGGTTATGACCAATTGCCACAGGGAGAGAATGTAAATTCTCAGCAGTAAAGTATTGTATTCCCCAAGGTTTCTGGTTCTTTGTTTCTCTGTTCAATCTAAGAGAACCGCTTCAAGTGTAGCCACTAATAAATCTGAAAAATAGTGTAAACAGCAATGCAGTTTCCAAAACAGTGCAGTGAAGAGTAAGGGAATGCTGTACAGCACTGAAGTGAAATAATTAGCTTTTAAAAACTAGTTAGGGCAGGAAGGAACAAAGAAAAGAAAACCCAAAGATATTCTATAGAGCTCATTAAAACACCTATTTTCATGCTGTTATTATGCTTCTTACTAACTACTTTAGTTATGATCTTTAAACCTAATGTGTTGCATTGTATTTTAATTAATAATTATATTACATTTATTTATGTTAGATCGGAATACCCTATGGTCTAAGCATTAATAAATTATTATTGGCATTGAATGAGTTTTCCATGTTTTTCTCCAATTCATCCTCCACCATTTCCAAATGATAAGATAAAAGTCTCATAACTAATTTCAATATCAAGATGTTTTCTATCATCACATAGATCTGAATTTAATATTTCATTTCCTTTGAAAGTATCTGTTATATATGATAAAATGTGCTTATATTCTGAGCACATTCCCAATGTTTATTTGGAATATCATTGTGTATCTTAGAAAGACTCACTGGAGTTGAATACAATTTGTATATTGTTTGTAATTTTTTCTTTCAAGTGATAAAATAACATTTATACTTTTCATCTACTTTTCCCAATGATCTAGATGCAACTGTGTTCCAATTTCTTCCTCTT
The DNA here is from genome assembly GCA_030556195.1 of Anolis apletophallus. NCBI lineage: Eukaryota > Metazoa > Chordata > Lepidosauria > Squamata > Anolidae > Anolis > Anolis apletophallus. The sequence continues at coordinate 127,351,460 of JARBWK010000002.1, forward strand.
TTTAAACCCACCTATCCAGAGTCAATGTGATGCTATTACTATGCCCATGATGAGTGACACTACCTTACTTCAAAACACAAGAACACTTTAGCCTTGAGTCCCCAGTGGTGCAACGGGTTAAACCCTTGTGCCAGCAGGACTGAAGACCGACAGGTCAAAAGTTCGAATCCGGGAAAAGCGCAGATGAGCTTCCTCTATCAGCTCCAGCTCCCCATGCGGGGACATGAGAGAAGCCTCCCACAAAGATGATAAAGCATCAAAACATCTGGGCATCCCCTGGGCAATGTCCTTGCAGACAGCCAATTCTCTCACAACAGAAGTGCCTTTGCTCCTCACACACACACACACACACACACACACACACACACACACACTTTAGCCTTTGCTGTTCAATGACTGAAGGCATGCAGAGGAATCTCTTTCAGAAGCTGGAGAATGTTGGTAGAATGGGATGATTAAGGAAGAACTATGGATTGTATGAGGCTTCCATAAACAACCATAGTCATACTTACCATGATGGATCACATTGTCAAAGCCAAATACAATTTTCCAGCCCTTCTTTTAACGTGAGAATATACAAGCTACTTAACCCATAAGGCACATCTGGTTTCACCAGAGAGTCCAGCATTGGTAGGAGCAGATGTATACATGTACATCTGCATATGTACATGTATAAATACTATAACAGAGGTTGAGAAGGTTATTTTTGGGCTGATGGTCAGGCTGGGGAGTGGGATACTGAGAATTACAGTGCATAAAAACCGTTCCCAGATTCTGTACTACACATACTTGCTGTGCCTACCCAGTTATCTTATTAATATCCTTTTGCTTTGCTTAAACTCCATTTCAGAAGCCACTTATTCCAATTCCTAAAAATCAATTTATTATATACCTTTCTTAATCTTCCCCTTAGAAATAAGATCTTCAGCTTGCAGATGTTTCTACTTTCATTTGCTTCAGTTCTGTGTAATCGTAAAAGTAACAGTGACACAGAAAATTGTATGTCGACCCACCTTTAGGTATTTTTTTTAAAAAAACTGATTGATTTTTTAAAAGATTTAATTTTTGTATAATCAGAAGAAAGATTAACTTTGTCACATAACGTATGAACAAGACTATAGGAGTCACATTAATATTTACAAATTGTTAGGAGATTTCTACTGTCACTCTGGAAAATGTTCCAGGACTTCATTTACTTCTTCATTATTAATTTTTGATTATTTCCTTGGGCTTATAATAGGCTTTTATTCGAGGCATAACACCAGTGGGGAAAAGTAATGCATGTTCTGAACTAAGCTTATTTATAGAGCACTTGTGTGAAATTGTGGTTTTTATTTACACAGACAAAGACAAAGCTCCATTAATTATGGTCTGCATTTCTTCCCATGGGAGATAGCTATGTAATAAGATGATTATGAATTTCTAGCACATTACAAGATAGTTGGGAATTCATTTGGTATTTGAAGTTCATAAAGAATTTGCATATGATTTAACTATCCATTTTCTTTTGGTTGTGAAACAAAAAGATCTCTGGAGGCACAAATCTCACAGATGTTTAATGAATATGAGAAGGGTCAGTGTGCATACTAATACAGTCTTATCACAGCTTGTCATGGGAAAAGATACTGGTGTTAGCCCACTTGGGTGTTGTGTTAGAGATTGGTGAGAGTGGAAAATCAGAGTTGTAAAAGGATATCTAGCAAGTTTTGGTTTTTTCTAAAAAAATTATGGTGATTAAGAAAAGGGGAAATTAATAATTTGGAATATGGGCATTTCCCTCCACCCAGAAAGATCTGATTCTGTGCCGTGCATAATATCCCATATATATTTGAGATTACTTTCTCTCAAGAGATAGTGATCCAAGGAGATGTGGGAGGGAAGGTTACCTCCCCACTAGTACCTTGCATGCACTACTAGCCTATAATAAATACTGCAATGATGGGCAACTTTTCCAAGCTTATATATAGCACAAGTACATAAGAAGCTAGACTGTCCGAGCCTTTAACCCAATACTGTCCTATTCTGTCTGATAAGGGATGTTGATTTTTTTCCAGGCAAAGAACAGCTGTGAAGTTACCAGAAGTTTTTTCCCCCATTTTCACTAGAACAGTCATGATTCCTGCTCCAGAAAAAACAATGACAAGTTTCTTGAACTAATAAATTTACAGCATGGTTCAGGAACAAAAGAGGTGGGGTATGCTAAAACCTTTTGGGGAACTGTAAACATGGCACAACTTCATTGGTTACTGTCACGACCTGACACTGGTTTTGGAGATATTTAATTAAAATAATACTCCCGGTAGTACTGCCACCAACCTAATATTCGAATTAGGATTTTAGATGTTAATTAAGATGTTTACTTGGTAGTTCTTTAACCGAGCCGCCCCAAACAACCACACTGTGAGGAACTAAAAGATAGAGAGATGGAGACTTCTTAAAGTTAACAATAAAAGAATTTCTTAATTAACAAACGGCTATCAATGAGGCACAGATCGTACTGGTTGTACAGAGAGGCAACTATTGCGTACGGTTACAGATGATAATATGCTGGAGCGTGCGGTTACAGGTAATAACATGCTAAGCATGTGGTTACAGATAATAGTTCACTAAGCTTAGATCTTAACAATACTCTAGTCAGTACTGAGTCTTGACTAAAATATAAACCTGTCACCCTATTGTCTGAAAATAGCAGTGAACAGCTGGTTCCTACTAGGGGCTTCTATCCACCAGAAAATCCCCCTGAGTCTTGCCTGACTGAGTTAGCTACCGGCTAACTCCCAGCCTCAGAACCCACCTTTCCCTCTATACACTGAGGAGACAAGGTGTTTAGTCTGACTCTACAAAGTCAGCCCTAATGGCTCTAACCTAACTATCAGTGTCACCCCAAACACCCTGGATGTGCCACTATAGTAACAGACTTGTCAGAATCTATGGCTGAGGCTTGGAGGATATTGTCACTCCAACCTCAAACCACGACAGCTAGAGCTGAGATGTCTCTCAATCAAAGCTCTGCCCAAGACTGAGAATCTTTTTGACAAGATCCCTCCTCTAGTCAGCTCTGCTCCTCCCCTCTGGCACTCAGCCAATCACAGGGCACTCCTATCTCTGAGCAGGATTGACTCTAAGGCCACGCCCCCTCTCTGGCTATGACCTCCCCCTGATGGCTGCTAGCTGCAAATCCCTTACCAAAATGGATGCCAGCTATCTTCCAACAGAAATGCAAAACTTCCAAGCAGGCTTTCCACCCACTTAGGACAGGTGAGTCCTTACACCTCCCCAATTCAGATTATTTGCTGAATGCAGTAGAATTTTACTCAACTGCTGAGGCAAAGGAAATCTCTATCACCTCCCTACCTAACTCCTGCATTCTAATCCCCTCCAGTGCTAACCTACCCTGGAGCATAGAAATACAGTCAAATCTTACATTTGCAAATCATAACTAAAATGCAATATCTAACAGGTATCATCAGCATTATATATACACAACATACATACAATTGTAACCCTTTTGTAAATAAAAACAGGTTAGGCATACAAAAACATGCTATATACATAATACATTACCTGAACCTTTAATCAATCAGCAATAATAATAACCCTGGGGTGTCGAGCCCCATCGAATTATTAACTACCTTTAGGTTATAAATTTGCAACCCTTAAAGTCTTGGAGGTTTGAACTCCAACTTTAAGATGCACCTAGGTCAGATGTTTTCCATCTACCTAGCTCGCACACCAACATGGCAATCTGGCTTGGACTTTCCAACAAACTGTTGGAATGGTGTTTTGTTTCTCCAGCTGGGACTTCCTCCCCCTTTAAAACACCAGCTCCTTCCTAGATCAGGCTGTAACAATTCTCTCAGCTGCTCCCTCTCTGCAGCAGTAATGTTACTTTGTTCTTCCACCACAGGCAAGTCACACTCTCCATTTACCCTCCCCCAACCTAACAGAGATACTTTTCCCTCTGCCAGTGGGACAAATTGTGTATTTGCCTGGCTACTAGAGACACTAGACGTTAACACAGTCCCATGCAAATCTTTGCATGTTCCCCCCTCAGTCAAAGTCTTCGATCTTGCTTGCAGACTTGTCAGCTCCTGCCACTGCTGCTGCTGGGCTGCTGACAAGACCTCTGCAACAGAGTCTCTGGTGGTGGACAAATGTCCCCTCAAGTCCTTGATGTTGGTGACACCATCTCCGTCCGGAATCTCCTCCTGTCCCGTCCAGGCCTCTCTCAGGACGTCCAGTTGAGCTCTCGGCACTCTCTCGCTCGGCCACTGGAACAAACTGCACCCGGTGTTCTCTCGAGGCACCTCCCGACCGGAACACAGGAACCGCTGGATCCTCTCCTTCCAAACATCTGGGCTCTGCTGGACACAGGACAGCTGCAGCTGGCTCAGAATGACTGTGAACCACTCGGTCAGCCCGGTTGCTTGGGAATGACACTGGGCTGCGGTCAGCTGTCTGAGACCACAGGTCCAGAACATCTCCTGCAACATCTGGAGTGTGAAGGTGGTCCTTACATTGGCACCACTGGACTCGGGACACCCCACACCTGCGCATAGATGTAGCAGTGCGTGTGCCACCGTGCTAGAGTCTGCTTCTTCAAGGGGTTTGCTTCCTTTGCTTTCCTAATGCCTAGATGTCCACTGAAAGGCACATCATGGGCTAACTTCAGGATTTTTTCCCTGTATTTCTGAGGTACCACCAGCTGTGTGGTCTCCTCATACAGGGTGGGGCCTTTCTTGCGTCGGGCCACCCGAAACAGCTTGTCTCCTAAAGTTTTAAACACAGCAGGGTTTGCCTCCTTTGTTTCTGCAGGGCTAATTTCCCCCCACAGTTCCCTCAGGCTTTCATCCTCCTGCTGGTACCTCAAGAAATCCACAGTGTGGCTGATGTCTGGCAACACTGTATATTCTTCAGCACTGCTGACAGGAGAGTTTTCTGCTGTTTGTGAGGCAAAATTACTCTCAAATTTTCCCACTCTTTCTCTCTCCACTTTCTTTTGCGGCTCTGAGGTACTTTGAGACCTCTTCAGGCTTTGGTTCTCTGCCTTCCTGCCCCTGTCTCCCTCCTTTAGCTTCTTTTGCCACTCTGAGGCACCCCTGGTCCACTCGGAGCTCTGGACCTTTGCCTTTCTGTTTCTTTCTACCTCCTGCAGTTTCTTTTCCTGCTCTGAGGTGATTTTGACACTCAGTGTGTGCTTGACCATGGCTCTGCTAGTGTCACTGGCACACACATCAGGAGTTGAGGAGATTTCCTGGACTACCATCCCCTTGGTTACTGGCTCCCTGGCTGCCCTGGCCACCACGATGGGCTCCTTGGTACCTTTCTGTACCACTCCCGTAGCCACATCATTCAGCTTCGGGCCATCTCCACCATTCCTGTCTCTTTCTTCCTCCTGAGCCAACTCCATGGCTCTTTTAGAAAGCTCTCTTGCTTTCCTGAGGAGAGACAAATGGCCTGGAGTCCCTGGCTGAAATTCCTGGTGCCATTCCACAGCCTGAGCCACAACCTCCATGGCACTGTCTATATCTCCTGTGCGACTAAACCATGACACCATATCTAGCACCAAGCTCAGATTCCTCTTAGTTCTTTCTAAAGCTTTTACAATCATGTAGGCTTCCGTGACATGGCTTTGACCCATCATTTGGTGTGCCATCACCATCTTATCCATGTCTATTTTGAATCTTTTATCTTCCTCACGTTGTTTTGCCTCATAAGCCAGTCTCTTTTCTTCCCATTCCGCCTCTTCCTCACGTTGTTTTTCCTCAAACAACCTTCTCTTTTATTTATTTATTTATTTATTTCATTGGACTTATATGCCGCCAACTCCATACGGCTCGCAGCGGCTTACAGAGTCTAGAAATACAATACAAGATAAAAACAGACGAAACAGTACAAAGGGAATACAAGGATAGACATACAATATACAAGTGGGACAAACGGGTGGACGACAGCAATAGGAGGGAGGACCGGGCTCATGCCACGGGGCAGAGCCATCTGGTGGAGTTATCAGGGCGACCATCAAATGGGGGGAGCCGGGGGGGATCCCGCAGATTGAGGAGCGACCTCAGAGACTCCAGATCTAAGGAGTAGTAGTCACTGTGATGACAGTTAATGCCAGCCTGTAGACCCCGCTTCGTCGCCGGCGACTTGTCAATCTTCCTAGGGTGGGGATTTACCGGTGAAGGCGCCCCAGACCTACGGGCAGAGTTCCTGAATGTCTTAGGGCGGGGCCCACCGGGGGGCACCCTCTGGAAGACAGTTACAGTGGGGGGGGGTATTGCAGGGCGAGACATCCTCCGGCCCCGCCTCCTGCCCCGTCCTCGCCCCCGTCTTTGCCTCATCTGGTGACCATCTAGTTTAAGTGGCTCACCGGGGCCCGGATCGGCCCCAGTCAGGGGAGCCGCCGGCAGCCGCTCCGCGCGTCGCCGGGGCCGCTCCCCCGGGGCCCTCTTCAAAACTCCCTCAATGTCAACCGTGTCCGTCACAGGCTGCCGGTGCAGCGGCAGAGGGGAGCCTGCGGCCTTGGGCGATGGGGCCGGCAGCAATGGCGACTCCATGGCTGGGGCCGCAAAGGGGGCGGTCCCGGCCACTAACGAGGGAGGAGGGGGAGGCGGGGTCAGGGGCGCCGAGCTGGGTGAAGACGACGCCATATTGGAGTCATTGACGTCATCGGAATCATCAGCCGATGCCCCCCCCGTCGGGCCCGGGGGGGAGCGGCCCAGGGCCGCCCACGGGCTCCACCACTGGACCGCCGCCGCTCGCACTGGGGTCTCGGCCGTGGGCAGGGTCGCCTCCTCCGAGAGGGGGGCACCCCCGGCAGCCCGGCAGCCTTCCTCCGATGGATCAACTGTGGGGTCGGGGCCAGCCGCTCCACTCGGCCCTCTCCCCTCCGAGCTCGGGTGCGGGGAGGCTGAACGAGGGGGGTCCTGGACTCCATCGACCGCACTCCCTCCAGGCCCAGGGCAGGAGCCCGGGCAGCGAGGGGCGACCGCACCGCCCAAGGACGCCAGCGCCGGACCCAGCCTGTCCAGCTCACCTAACCAGAAGGCCAGGCGCTCGACCAACTGGCCGAGGCGATGGACGAGGCCAACAAGGTCCTGGGGTACGTCCTTAGTGTTCCTGGGTTGGTTGTCAGCGTCCTCCCGGGTGGAGTTGGGGTTGTCAGCGTCCTCCCGGGTGGAGGGAGTGGAAGGCCCAACTTCTTCCAGGCCCGGCCAAGGTACAGGGGACCAGGTCAGGCACCGCTGGGGGGTCGCTGTGGTCACCGGAGCCGCTGGCCCCCAACCAAGGGACCCAGCAGGAGCAGCGGTGTCTCTTAGTCCCGCAAGGGCCCTGAGGATGGAGGCCGGCGCCCGAGCAGCCTCCAGGGCAAGCTCGGCGTCGGCCTGCAGGGCCTCGAGAGGAGGGAGGGGGCACCTCGGAGCCTCAAGCAGTGCCCCCCCCCCCGAGCCAGGCACAGCAGGGAGGACAGGCAGGTCCGGCGAGTTGTTCCCCAGACGAAGAGCGACCCCTCTCAGCAGTGGGGGTGCTGTGCTGGCCACCATGTGAGAAAGTTTACCAGAGGCCCGGCGGAGCTCGGCGTTTGGACGCCTGCTCGACGCGGCCATCTTTAGGTGCTTCTTCCCACTTAGCCTCAAAAGCCATTCTCGCTTCTTCCTGCTCTTTGTCTCTCTCAGCCTCTTTCTCAGCTCCAGCTTGTAACTTTAGAGTTCCTACTAAAGTTGTCCTCTCAGCTTTAGAAGCCGCCATGTTTGTGGTTCTCCCTGAGGTAAATCTTTCCCCCTGAACCACTGGCTTAAAAGTGTTCCTTTCTGGTGGAGCCATAACTGTGTGTGGGTGTGGTGTTTCACGGGAGCTCCTGAGGTAAATTGTTCCCCGTTGGTTTTGAGACAACTTTTACCTCAGAATTTTCCCTCAGAGTTTTTGGAGGGAAAACTGGCTGACTGGATTATGTGTCTTAATCGAATCCAACCGCTGGACACCAATTAATATGTCACGACCTGACACTGGGTTTGGAGATATTTAATTAAAATAATACTCCCGGTAGTACTGCCACCAACCTAATATTCGAATTAGGATTTTAGTTGTTAATTAAGATGTTTACTTGGTAGTTCTTTAACCGAGCCACCCAAAACAACCACACTGTGAGGAACTAAAAGATAGAGAGATGGAGACTTCTTAAAGTTAACAATAAAAGAATTTCTTAATTAACAAACGGCTATCAATGAGGCACAGATCGTACTGGTTGTACAGAGAGGCAACTATTGCGTACGGTTACAGATGATATTATGCTGGAGCGTGCGGTTACAGGTAATAACATGCTAAGCATGTGGTTACAGATAATAGTTCACTAAGCTTAGATCTTAACAATACTCTAGTCAGTACTGAGTCTTGACTAAAATATAAACCTGTCACCCTATTGTCTGAAAATAGCAGTGAACAGCTGGTTCCTACTAGGGGCTTCTATCCACCAGAAAATCCCCCTGAGTCTTGCCTGACTGAGTTAGCTACCGGCTAACTCCCAGCCTCAGAACCCACCTTTCCCTCTATACACTGAGGAGACAAGGTGTTTAGTCTGACTCTACAAAGTCAGCCCTAATGGCTCTAACCTAACTATCAGTGTCACCCCAAACACCCTGGATGTGCCACTATAGTAACAGACTTGTCAGAATCTATGGCTGAGGCTTGGAGGATATTGTCACTCCAACCTCAAACCACGACAGCTAGAGCTGAGATGTCTCTCAATCAAAGCTCTGCCCAAGACTGAGAATCTTTTTGACAAGATCCCTCCTCTAGTCAGCTCTGCTCCTCCCCTCTGGCACTCAGCCAATCACAGGGCACTCCTATCTCTGAGCAGGATTGACTGTAAGGCCACGCCCCCTCTCTGGCTATGACCTCCCCCTGATGGCTGCTAGCTGCAAATCCCTTACCAAAATGGATGCCAGCTATCTTCCAACAGAAATGCAAAACTTCCAAGCAGGCTTTCCACCCACTTAGGACAGGTGAGTCCTTACAGTTACCATTGAACAAGTTATCCTGCTGTCTGATAGAAATGGCTTCACCCAGCTGGATAAATGGGGAATAGCAGACATGTGCTTTCACATGCGTAGAAGCCACTGCTTAATTTCCTAGCCACCTGGAAGAGTAATAGACCCAAATAATCCCAGGCTAGGGGTCACCATTGTAACCTCTGCCCCTGGGTCCATTAAGGAGACTACACAAAAAACAGAGTATAATGGATATTCAGTCTCATTTTCCTTAAAAATGGATCAAAATTGTAACCAGGTCCTACATCCAATCCACCAAAGTTGTGTCATCCCAATATTAACACAAGTGACATATTCAACCAAGAGCATAACCAGTAGAAACAACATCATGCTTCTCATAACAGCAAAAGCCTAATCTGCAGTTTCACCGTTCTAAGTCCGCTAACCACCTAAGCACAGCTGGCCCTTCATCTATTCTCCAAACGCTTCTAGCTTCCCTCTTTCCTTCACATGTCCCCTTAGTCTCTTTTCCTTTATTTCATTATGACCCTTTCTCTTCCCCTGACTTCTCCTGTCTTGCAGTTGTGAAACAAAGTAATTTAAACATAACATTGTGGGTGTTGTCTTATATAGAGCTAGCTAGGAACTAATCCCTAGCTCTGAGAGTTCCTTTCTCTGGGACCTTGTGGGATTGGCCAAATCCAAACAGAAGGTTGCTCAGTTAGGAGCCCTCCTGAGAGAAATGTGCAGTGCCATTTGTTACTCCTCATGTTCCATTATCATGCTACTAACACAGACTACTGACAAAGTCATTGCTGTTGATAAGACAAATATCTTAGCTTTATGTAAGCCTATCAATACAAGGATGATAATAAGAAACAAACAAAGGACTCTGTTGTTGTCAGGAGCTGCCTGAAGCTTTCCAATGTGATCAATACTCTGAGAACAGAGGGTTTGAACTAGCTGTGGAAAGACCTAAGAGATGGTACTGATAATTGTCTGTCTGTTGCCCATCATGCACACCCCCCCCCCCCCACACACACACACACATATGCATATACACAATCCCCTGTGTGGAAACACATTCATCAAACCAGAATGTTAGATACAAAGTCTAGAACTAGAATATAACTCATTGTAATTAGACACTTTTTTCAATAGCAAGCTGGAACAGTGTTATAATTGGGCTAACCATATGTTTTGAGATTCTTGATCTTTCCCTACTTTTCCCCTGCTCTCTTACAGGCTAGTTGTGTCACTACCACAGCAAACATAAACCCAGTGCAATGCAGAGCATTTTGCTCCAGGGCAGTCCCTGATTAATCCATTTGCACCACACTCACTGGCAATAAGGTGATCTGAAATTATCTTGGTGTCTACACAGTAGGCATTGGTAGGTTCAGTCAGAATCTTTGTTATTCAGATTAAAATTGGATGAAATCCATTTCTGAAGTGATTTTGAAGCGATTTGGGAATTGAAGCAGGGAATACAACTCTTAAGGGTCTTTTCCTCTCCTGAGGTTTGACTTCTGTGCTTTGGAAAACCAGAATTCCCCTTTGCTGATAATAATTCCCTTCCTGAAGCAGGGTAAACAACTTTTAAGGGCTTTTTTTCTCCTGGGGTTTGACTTTTCTGCTTTGGAAAACCAGAATTCCCCTTTGCTGATAATAATTTCCTTGGGAAAACACACACAAGTTTGGAAGCCTCTTTGTCTGCATATGGTTACACATTGTACTTTAGGAAACTAGAAATCTAATATTTTCCTTGGGGAACAACACAAAAAAAGTTTGGAGGACCCTTTCCTCTCCTTGGGCTTAAACGTGGTACTTTTGAAAACTAGAAATCAACCAATCCAACCCTTTTCTTGGGAATCAACACAATAAAGATTTGGAAGGCCCCTTTCCTCTCCTTGGGCTTACACGTGGTACTTTTGGGAAACTAGAAATCAACTAATTCGATCCTTTTCTTGGGAAACAACAGAATAAAACTTTGGAAGGCCCCTTTCCTCTTCTTAGGGTTTGATTTCTGTGCTTTGGAAAACAAGAAATTCTGTTATCTGCTAGTAATTTCCCTCCTAGTCTTTGAGGGTTGGGGCGGTGGGGTGGAACGCTGGCCAACAGTGGGCAGCTACAACTTAGAGGGCCGGGGTGGGACGCTACCGTCCTCTGGGGATTCCTCCCTCCTGATCTGGGAGGGGCAATGTTGAACAGTGGCTTCCTTTTAAAATTGTCAAGAACCCAAGGATCTTCTAAAGACATTGAAAGTTAGTATGCTGACAGAGGAGAATCTTTTCTACCACTGTGGCAGGTTTTGTCAGTAGCGGTCTAAAACTGAGGAAAGGAAATCCCCAAGTTTTGCCTGTCCTGTTTTAGCGTATTTCACAATCGCAGCCGCCATTAACAAAGCGATTCTGAAATTTTGGAAATTTCAGAAAATTCCAAATTTTTTGGAAAATTTCGGAAATCATTTCGGAAACAATTGCCTTTTGGGTTTCTCCCCAAAAGGCAATTGTCGACAAATGTACGAACCATAATAGATTTGATGGAATATTATGATAAAAATATTGACAGGGAGATTGCGATGATTTTTGTAGATGCTGAAAAAGCGTTTGATAAGATAAACTGGGATTATTTAAAATGGTTGTTAAAGGAAATCGACGTTGGCTCCGCCTTCACGAATCTGATACAGGCAATCTACTTGGAGCAAGCAGGCAAGCTGATAGTTAATCAGAGAAAATAAAAAAAATAAATATCCAAAAAGGAGTAAGACAGGGTTGCCCCCTTTCCCCCCTACTCTTTATTTTCATACTAGAAACTCTATTGGAGGAGATAAGGAAAGATGTAAATCTCAAAGGAGCAAAGATAAAGAAGAACCAAATAAAAGTACTCGCCTTCGCAGACGATCTTGCATTAATTGTAGAAAATCCGAAGGACCAGATCATGCAGTGGATAGGCAAAATAGAAGAGTTTGGGGCAGTAGCCGGATTCAAGATAAATAAGGAAAAAACACAAATCTTAGTAAAAAACATGACGGAAGAAACTAAACAAGACCTGGAAAGAAGGACGGGCATGAGAATAACAAATAAGGTAAAATACCTTGGGGTGACCCTGACCCCCAGAAATTCAAAACTCTATAAAAATAATTATGAAATGAAGTGGGAGGAAATAAAAAGAGATTTAAATAATTGGTCTAAACTAAATCTGTCTTTCTTGGGGAGGGTGGCATCAGTGAAAATGATGGTGCTGCCCAAAATAAATTTCTTATTTGCAACACTACCCATAATTAAGAAAGATACGCAATTTAATTTATGGGACAAGGACCTATCCAAATTTATATGGGGTGGGAAAAACCAAGAGTAAAGTGGAAAGTGCTACAACAAACAAAGGAGAGAGGAGGTACAGCCCTACCAAACCTAAAGATATATTTTGAGGCTAATTGTTTAAATTGGATTGGGGAGTGGTGCAGGCTCAAGAATGACAGACTATTAGACCTGGAAGGGTTCGACCTAAAATTCGGTTTTCACGGATATTTACACTATAACAAAATAAAGGCAGATGCCAACTTTAACAATCATTGTATCAGAAAGACCCTGCTCAAAACATGGACTAAATACAAACTAAATTTCGGATCAAAAACCCCAATGTGGATCTCACCAACAGAGGCATTCAGACTACGGCAGCTGGACAGCAGGAAATGGATGACATATAATGAGACGGTAAGATGGAATGGTAACAACTATGTCCTGAAAGATAAGTCGCAATTGAAGGGGGAGGAGGGACTAGATTGGTTCTCCTATCTTCAACTTAGAGAAAAATTTAAAGAAGATGAAAGGAAAGGTTTTGAGGAGGAAAAAAACGAGATAGAGGAGATAATATTCGATAATAAACAGAAAAAAGTGGGAAGACTTTATAAGGTATTGCTAAATCGGCATACCGAGAACAAGGGGGAGGAGAGCTATAAAAAACAATGGACGAGAAATTTGGGATTTAAGATAAAAGAAGATACCTGGAGATATATCTGGAAAAAATAGTGTCGATGTTTCCTGCTGTCACAGTTACAAAGAAAACTGGATGAAAATGATATACAGGTGGTACCTGACCCCAAATAAATTAGCCAAAATTTATAGAAACTCCAGCCCAGATTGCTGGAATTGCAAAGCAAAAAATGCCGGCACTTATTTCCACCTGTGGTGGCTTTGCCACAAGGCGGATAGATTCTGGAAGAGGGTCCACCTAGAGCTGAAAAAATTGCTGAGGAAGGACCTGCCGAGAACCCCAGAAGTGTTACTACTGGGAATAGTAGATCCTGGGTGGGATGGCAAAGATAAAAGAATCCTGAACCTGACCATCACGGCAGCCAGGATGGTTTATGCGAGGTATTGGAAGTCCCAGGAAGAACCCACAGTGGAGGAATGGCTCCTCAAGGTAGTAGATGTGGTCCAGATGGAAGCCTTGACCGAGGTATTAAGAGAGGATAGAGAGGGGAAAAAAGAGAATAGAAACAACAAATGGTATTGGTCGGGATTAATAGAATACTTTAGAAAGGAAAAGAATATAGAATTCAGAGTAAAGGGTGGGTAGAATATAAAAGACGGATAAGGGCTGATGGGATATAAACAAAATACCAAGTTAGGAAGTAAAGTAAAGTTAGGAAACTCTGATATACCCTCTGTAGTAAAGGTTGAGACAAGATAAAATATGCTCTCTTCCACACATAGACTGGGCCGGCAAAGATCATAACTACCTCAGAGATAAGAAAGGAGGAACTGACCGGGAAGTCGAGAAGCAAGGAAAAAGACGTACGCCGAACCTTCAACTATCCAGCACACAGACTTTCTTTGCACAATTCTTTTCACTCTACTACTCTATCTATTCTCTCTTTTATGGACTTTCAATTTTCCCCATGTCCCCAGTGGAAACAACACTGGGGAACGACTACACACTGTCTATGTATGTAATTCTACTTACTTTTTTATATTGTGAAACTCTTAATAAAGATGTTTTTTTTTTAAAAAAAAAGGAAATCATTTCGGAAACGAAATGCCAGCGCTCCCTACATCCAAAACGAGTTTTGAACCATTTTTCCTTGATCAAACAAGCCTACTACACAGATCCCTTGTCCAAATCCAATTCAATACCACATAACTGCTCCTTCTCTCTGGAGCAACATTGCTTGCTCTGGCATCATAATGAGGCAGCCAACCATTTAAAGCTTAAGGCTAGGCACCTCGTTCAGACCTCAAAGTGAGTGATATTACTAATGGGGCTTGGAAAAGTTGCTTTGCCAGGTAGGCAGTGGTGGCAGTCACAAGGAGGAACCAACTACTTTAAAAAAACATTTTCAGTGCTTAAAATTACACATTGGAGACAATGGTCTTGCTTACCATTTACCAATATTTCTCTGCTCCCCCAATCCCAAAATCCACCCCAATTCAGGATGTCCACCAGTCAAAACCACCAGATTTTCCTGGAAAATCAGAATCATGTGTGAATTTATGTAATGTGGATTAAAGCCTGAAATAATGGCATCTCAATAGAAATGGTCATACATCATATATTATTACCACATCAAATTCAAGGTCGTCCTTTCCCCCATCGTGTAGACAAGTCTCCAGAATGAGCAATGGAAAAACCAGGAATAATAATAATATAGTAACTTTTATTTCTTGCCCGCCTTTTCTCATGGCTTGAAGCGGGTTACAACTTTGCTAAAACACACATTAATCTAAAAACATTCTTTAAAACACACATATTAAAACATATTTCCACAAAATACATATTAAAATACACAAAACAAATATTAAACATAAGAAGCAAGTTAAAATTGTCATTAAAACTGCCTAGGCCTGCCGGAAGAGATAGGTCTTCACTTGTGTGAAAGGTTGGATGGATGGCTTGCTCATACTACAACCAGGAAATACTGTATTGTAATGTCGTTTGTATTTTTGTCAGGATTTCCAAGGTGAAATATCTGAATTGGTCACTTGCAGAAGTGAGTGCATTTGCCTGAATTTTCCAATGACAGGATCTTTTAGTTGCTAACAAATAACTCGATGAGTTGTCTTCCTGGACCACAGTAGCAGTAGCAAGTAATGGTCTGTTAAGTAATCAGAATAAGAGAAGTAACTAGTTCATTTTAAACATTACGGTAAAATCTGAGTAAGAAGAATGTATTTGATGCCATGACTGTGTGACAACACACCCTTCTCAGTTGACAGACCACCAATGTATGAAGGAGGTATAGGTAAGGTTTTCCAGAGCTTGACAGGAATTCTTTTCTTGCTCCTGCTGTTTCACAGCTAGTTTGATTTTCTGTTATTGCCTTGCCTTGTGCATGTCTAATGAAAAACAAACCCCCTCCTCTCTGTTATTCATGACCCATGGTTTCGGTTTTATGGTTTAAATCACTGTGCACTATAATTCCACTGGAAAAAAAACTGCTGCTGTTGTTCTTCCTCTGATCTTAGACATATACATTTGTATAAATGCAGTTTGTAAGTAATATGCTCTTGCCTCTCTCCAGTTATGTTTCAGAAATTCCCTGAATCCCTTTCTAGATGAGTCTTTATTTAGTGCCATAATGAAATGCAGAAAAAACTTTTTAGTAACTGGCTGAAGGATCCATGGCAAATGTTGGTATAAAAGTCACACAGAGTTTGCACATCTCTCATCAATTTTCTAAATGGGCAGGCTAGCATGTCTTCAAAAGCACCAGCTGTGAAAGTGCTCTGGAAAATTGAGATAGAACTGTGTTGGTGTTCACCCAAAGAGGGTATGTGTGCTTTATGAAATAAGCATTTAGGTATTTTCATGTAGACATTTCTGAATTAACTTAATTAATTTACAACTTTTCTTAGTACAAACAAAATTGGGAGCAAAATAAAATGCTTGTTGCTCCCAAACTGTCTCCTATATCAAATAGCCTGGATAACCAGGATGACAGTCCCCCTAGGTTGAAAATGCTGCTGTTGAATGCCAGATCAATAAATGGAAGTCAATTGCTATCCAGCACTTGATTCTGGATGAGCATGCTGACCTGGTTTGTATTACAGAAACCTGGCTGGATGAAACTTGTGGGCTGGGGTTAATCACTCTCATCTCTGCCTAACAGATTTTTTTTTTTGTATAGCAACAGACAAGCCCTGGGGAGTGTGGAGGTGGAGCGCAATGGTCTATGACCAGGTTCCTTATCCCACCGTCAATGGCTTTTGGGTGTATTTACCTAAAGGTGGGTAGCTGTGATGGAATAAGGATGTTGTTGGTGTACTGCCCACCCCACTACTCAACAATCTCCCTTCCAGAGCTAGCTGGGGTTCTCTCAGGGTTGGCATTGGAGTCTCAGTGATTAATACTGTTGGGAGATTTCAACAGCCATGTTGAGACTGTCCTGTCAGAAGTGGCTCAGGACTGCATGGCCTCCATTACAACCATGGGTCTACCCAAGTAGTGCCTGTTCCTATTCATGCTGCTGGGCACACTTTGGACCTTGTTTTCTGTGCAGGATGGGCAGAGGCAGATTTAACGGTAAGTGAAGGAAAGCGGCCACTTACGGGCGCCACGTGGCCAGGGGCGCATCTGGAGCGCTATGGAGGCAGCCAGCAGTGGCTGCAAAAGCTCCCTCCCGGCCCCGCAGTGCAGCCGGGCCCACCCCGTGGCAATGGCACACGCACGGAAGCACGCAGCCAGCTAGTTTTGCACTGGAGGAGCGTTCTGGAGGAGGAGCGTTTTGGAGGAGCGTTTTGGAGGGAGGAGCATTTTGGAAGTGGGCAGAGGCAGAGCGCCTCTGGCTGCAAAAAGCCTCGGGCCGTTTCCAAAATGCTCCTCCCTCCAAAACGCTCCTCTTCCAGAACGCTCCTCCAGTGCAAAACTAGCTGGCTGCGTGGTCTGATGCGCGTGCGCATGCATGCATGCACATGCAGACACTGCATCAGGCTGGAGAGCGAGGGGGCACCAAAATAAGGTTGGCTTACTAGTTTTGATTACTTTCGTCCGGTCCTGAGGATGGGATTATGTGGGTTGTGGTGTGGAGGAACTTCTCACAATTCCATTGTCATGGACCACCCGCTGCCTGGTCAGGTTTAGACACACTGGAACTTCAAATCATCACATGGGTGGGAGACAGATTAAGATGGTCCACCCCAGGAGGCTTACGGGTCTGAATGGATTCCTGATACCTCAGAGGGATGTTCCTGTCACCTGGCAGGTGATTCTGTAGAAGCTCTGGCTGATCTCTGGAATGGGAAAATGGCTAGGGTGGTCGAGACAATAGTGTCAAGGTATACGGATGTATTTGAAGGTATACTGGAAGAACCAGGCATCCAGAGGTTAAAAGCATCTCTGAACAGAGTCCTAGAGCTGGCCTCCAGTCAGTGACATGCAACATACAGACGTGTGGATGAAAGTGATAAGAATTTGTTGATCTTTGGCTGTAAGGAATGACCTGTGAATTATCTTGAATTATCTTAATAAAGCAATATGTGCTACTCAGGCTGAGCAGAGAACAAGGGACTGATGTACAGGGACAGCAAAGGCAAAGACCAGATGCTTTTGAGTGGGGGGGGGGGATCTTTCCCAGTCCCGACCAGCAGTTTTGGGGACACATCCTTTTGACATTTGAGTGGTTTTTCTCAATCTGCAAAGGAGACCTGAAGTTAAAGACAGGGCTTAAGATACCACTGATTTGAGAGGTTTTCCTCTCAATCTACATAGGAGACCTGAGGTTAAAGGCAGGGTTTAAAAGACCACTGATTATGACATGTTTTCCTCTCAATCTGCAGATGAGACAAAAATAAGGCTGAAGAGATGATAACTGTTCGAGCAATCTTTCATTTTGGACCTATTACTGTACCATAGGGGGCATTACTGTGTTATGCAAAATGAAATAAACAAAAGAAATAAATACTGTGCAGACAAATATTGGCCAGTGTCCAACCTTCCCTTTTTGAGCAAGGTTTCGGAACATGCAGTGGCCTCCCAACTCCAGAGATTTCTGGATGAAACGGGTTATCTAAGTCCATTTCAATCTGGTTTTAGAAATAGCTTTGGAACAGAGACAGCTTTCTTTGCCTTGGTGGATGACTTACACAGAGAGCGAGAGAGGAAGAGTGTGCCCCTATTAGTTCTCCTGGACTTCTTGGCAGCTTTCGATCCCATGCACCATGGTATCCTCTTGGGCAATCTCACTGGGATGGGACTGGGAGGCACTGTTTTACAATGGTTTCTCAGGGTTCTATTTTGTCCCCCATGCTGTTCAACATATTCATGAAAATGCAGGGAGAGTTCATCTGGAGTTTTGGAGTATGATACCACCTATATGCGGATTACATCCAACTCTACTACTCCTTCCCACCAAGAGCCAAAGAAGCTGCTCTGACCATAAACAAGTGTCTATCATCAGTAATGGACTGCATGAGGGCAAACAAATTGAAACTTAATCCAAACAAGACAGAGATGCTCCTGGTCAGTCAGAAGGCAGATCAGGGAATAGTGATCCAGTCTATGCTGAATGGCGTTACACTCCCCTGAAGGCACAGATTCACAGTTTGGTGGTCATTCTGGACTCAGCACTGAATCTGGAGGCCCAGGTACATGCTGTGGCCAGGAGGCCCATGCACAATTAAAACTTGTGCACCAAGTATGCCTGTTCCTTGAGAAGCCGGATGTGGCCACAGTGGTAAATGCCATAGTAACATCCCATCTGGATTACTGTAACATGCTCTACACAGGGCTGCCTTTGAAGAGTACTTGGAAACTTCAGCTAGTTCAAAGAGTTACAGCCAGGTGGCTCACTGGGTCTGGCTGCAGGGAGCGGACAACCCCCCTGTTGCAGCAGCTTCACTGGCAGCCACTTTGTTTCTGGGCACAATTCAAAGTGCTGGTTAGGACCGTTAAAGCCCTAGACTAGGCGTGGGCAACCTACGGCCCACGCCCGGAATCCGGCCTGGCAGCCAATTCTGTCCGGCCCAGGGAGAAGGACATTGGGGGCGGGGCCAAGAAGATGGGGTGCCGCTGTTGCCATCCCATCGCGGTGGCCTTGGAGTGCCTGACATCCCTTTGGAGCAGCGGCTTTGGAGTGCCTGGCGATCCGGGCCTGCAGCGGGAGCAGCAGCGGCTTTGGAGTGCCTGACATTCCTTTGGAGCAGCGGCTTTGGAGTGCCTGGCGATCCGGGCCTGCAGCGGGAGCACTCGGCGACATGCGGGGCTGATCGCCCTGGCGACCCGGAAGACTTGATCGTCTTCTGGGTTTCCAGGTCAAATAAGCCACCTCACATCGCCGACTGCTCCCCCTGCAGGCCCGGGTATGGCAGGGACTCCATAGCAGGGCGATTAGCTGGGGAATGGCTGGGGGCGAGAGCAGGCGGAGGTCTGTAGCCTCCAGTCGCCTGCTGCTCTGCTCTCCTCTGCTACAGCGGTGGCTGGGTCTGCTTTGCCATCCTCTGGGCTGGATTCATTGGGCCATTCTATCTTGGTTCGCACCTTGTCTTCTTGAATTTAATTAAATTTTATTTTAGTGGTTTTTATTATTATTTTATAATAATTTTATAATAATAATATAATAATATAATAAATAATATAATGTTATATTATAATTTCAATATATTATAATGTCTATATATACATATAATATAATAATCATGATATTAATACTAATAATATATGAATATTTCTTGATATATTAATATGTTAATATTAATGATGTGTAATATATAGTAAATATAGTAAATAAATAAATAAATAATGTAGATTAGAATGTAGTTCCACCTTTAGGTGCGGTCCTCCATAATATTTTTTGGCTCTTGTGTGGCCCCTTGGAAAAAATAATTGCCCACCCCTGCCCTAGACGATTCAGGTCCAGGCTATTTGGCTGACCACATCTCCTTATACAAACCTGGCCGGGCCATGAGATCTTCAGGAGAGGCCCTTCTCTCAGTCCCACCTCCATCTCAAGCATGGTTGGTGGGAACGAGAGAATGTGCCGTCTTTCTTGGTGGCTGCCCCTCAACTCTGGAACTCCCTTCTTCTCAGGGAAGCCAGAATGGCCCCTTCCCTGCTATGCTTCCAGCAGCAGGCAAAATCTTTTTTATTGAGACAGGCTTTTAAATGAGTTTTTAAAGATTAAATAAGAGTGTGCTGTGGTTTTTAGTTTGAATATATCTTGTGGATTTTAACTGAATTTTTAATGCAAATTATATAGGAATGTAAGGAAAATTCACAAATGTTTTGAAAAATTAAGACATTCTATTGAATAATGCCATGCAGAGTTTGAGAGGAAAAGTTTATTTCTGGTCTTTCCTGTTTTGGTTTGGCTGTTACATTTAAAGTATCCCTGGTGGATACTGATCAATCCAGAATAGAAATGGAAGTAATGAGCCGAATTTACTAAGGCAATTATGAATGCATAATCTAGAAGTACTACTTATTTGTGACTGATTCATATTCCAGATACCCCTATTTATCTCATTGTTTAGTGGGCTATGTAGGGACTTTGAACGGCCCCAATCCCAACCTAACTGTTGTGATTGAGCCTTCAGCTACTACGGCGAGTAGTATTGGGGAAGATGCAGAGTCAATAGCATCAAACAGTAGCATGGATTTGGCCGAGGCTCTGGGTGATCAGGCTCCTGCAGCTGGGATCAAAAGGGCTGCTAGTGACTCAGAGAAGGCAGAGAACAGAGGAGAAAGATCCAGCACATACTTAGGGATCCTTCCGATTCAGACACTTTTGAAGAGTTTCCTGGGGATGCAGAAATACAGTCAGAAGAGAGTGATACTGACTTAGATCAGTCATTAGTTCAGGAAGAAAGAGATGTATGTAATGCAGATTCTGGTGATAGTACCTTCCTGGGTTTTGATACGGATCAGGATTGGCCTTCTACACATTCAGAAGCTAAGTGGGACACTTTAAGACAGCAAGATCGTTGGAGAACTTGGAGGTCTGTGCATAGTTCAGCAGCTGCAAGGAATGAAGCAGCTGTTGCTCTGGAACAGGGTGGGTCTTCAGATGACTCTGATGTTTAGTGTTATACAGTAAAAGAAGTGGGCATTTCTCTTGGCTCTTGCGGTGGTCAAAAAGTTGCCATCTGGTTCTAAGTTCCTGTGTTCCTGACTTCATGTACCTTTGATCCTGGTTCCAGTTACTCATGAGTTATGGGTTACTTCTCCACTTTGTTCCTTGGGTGAGCTGCTGTGGCAGCTCTAGCTGATGTTGGGAAAAGGTGGGGGGGGGTTTGGGATTCAATATCTGCTTCTCTGTTTAGTTGCTACAGTGTACTTCTTGACCTTTGCTGTGACTGCTGTGAGCTCCTGCTGCAGAATGTTGGTATCGTATTACATGGAGGGAGGTGGACGCTGTGTTTATGGGGGCTGTGATTTATGTTTCTTCCTGTATACCCAGCTCCTGATGACCTCGGAAAGTCTCCTCCTTTTCCATCTGTCTTTCTCCTACCTTACGACTTCTGGACTGGCTTTGGACTTCTCTTCGTGAATACCCTCTATTGGACGACGCAGACGGACGTCTCGTGTTTGTTTTGGTTTCTCTCCACAGCATTCTTTTTTGGGCATTCCTGGGATTTTTGTGGGTTTTAAAAGTCGGATTTTGGGCTACTTTTTTGTTCGTCCTCTTCCCATTTATTGTTCTAATAAACTTTTGTTACCCTTTTACTCTTGGGCTTGGATGCTTGCGTCTCTGTGCTATAACACTAACAGTCAACAGCCACTGTGATTGGCAGGAATCTTTTCCCAAATCAGTTGGGAAGCAGCTATGTAACTTTCTCAACTCTTTTTGTTTAAGCTATCTCCAGTGTCTGGACAGGATTGCTATAGAGACACTACTTCAGCCTGTCACAATGGGAATTGCTCATTGGAGGATGAGAGGAAAGTCAGTCAGCTGCTTCCAAGGGAACAGACCCATGTTACTCACAATAACTATTGCTTTGTAAGTAGGTACTGGGGGATTTGAGAAATGGGACATTAAATGTCTTCTATTTAACTGTTTAAAAATTCCCACCAATAATTGAAGAAATGGGAGAGGGGACATGAAAAGGGGACTTTTTTGAATGTGCGGAAAGAAACTCCAGCATAAGGAATTCTGTACTCCTTTTAAGCCTGTGTGAAACAACTGATCAAATTATTTCTCTAACCCTGCAGGAATGAGTAATAATCAGAAGTGTATTCCTGATCCACAGTCACAACTTACTTCAGTGTGTGTGTGTGCTTTGCATCTGTATCTGTCAGTCTGTGATTAGAAGTAAAGCTGCCATCCTATAAAACTAAAGCCAAAATCCTGTAGACACTTGCCTAAGAGCAATTACTATTGAAATTAATGAAACTACTGAGTAATGACAATTATGTCAAAAGTATGCTAAAATAAAATTAAAAATTTAATACAAGCAGTTATATAGTGCCCTATATCTGAAGGAGTGAGATCTTTCTCAATAAATCTCATGGAAATTTTTGGAAATGACTTCCGAGTGGGAGGAGTACACAACAATTTCATGACAACTTGAATAACTGACAATGTTTTTGTCAGTTACTCAGGTTGTCACAAAATGAAGATTTCATCAGAGGCATCCAATCCATTGCTTCAGATCATTATTTGAGCTTAAATGTTCAGGTGACAATTCAACTTTGTACTCCACAGACACATGAATCTACTTCATGACTGATTAAAGGATTGTGTGAATTGTGCTGTAGTTCTTTAACTAAATGCTAATTTCACTGCGGATTATCATCTCAGAGTGGCCTAAGCACTGGGAAGATAAGAGAACAGGATTAAAGGCCACTTAAAAAAAGTAGTGACAGGTACAGAACTATTGAGGTCAAAAGCAAAAGGCACTCACCTTCATGAGTGCCTACCTGATCAGATCTTGGAAGATTAGATCTTAATCCTTGTGGCTGTGCTTACTCTTATGCACTGTGAGTGACTGCATCAAATGCACAGAGAAATTCTACTGAATGGGGGATACGCTGAATGCTAGAATTGTGCAAAGAATCCCAATTTAATTGGGATTTTAATTGGGGTTTTACTGGTTTTATTGTGCTTTATGTTTGTTGCTATGTTTATTGCTTTTAACTCTGTAAACCGCTCTGGGCTCCAGGGAGAGCGGTATATTAAGTGGAACTAATAAATAAATAAATAAATAAATATCTGTTTCTCTTCATTGCATCCATTATTTTCATTACATTTGGGAGAACCTAATGGGAAGACCCCTCCCAGCATGAAAATCAGCTTGACACAAAGTAAGCGGGAGCCAATCCCGGCTCCTCCTCTGCTTTTCAGCATCACAGTTTAATCTTTTGTTTATTAACCCCCCCAGCAAACAAAAAGAAAACCCAAAATTCCCTGAAAACTACAACTACTTCCAGGAGGTAATCACTCTTCCTTGTCTGAAAGTGGGAAGCCTCCTTAAAATACCTTGAAAGGACTGTGTGGATGCTAGTGTGCTTTCTTGCCGCCTTTAAATGCCTTGGAATGGAAAGAATGTGTGGGTGCTGGAGTGCTCACATGTCCTCTACAGTAAGAAACAGCTTTAAGAACTCGCTTGCCTCCTTTAAATGCCTTGGAAAGGGTGCTTGGGGCATGCAGGCCCAGGAGAGAGTGTGCATGCCTGCCTGCAGCTGAGCACCTCTCCTCTAGAGTAGAACAGCTTATTTATTTATTGTGTCAAGAGCAAACCAAACAGTTGTATTGCATTAAAAACAAACAAGACACAAAGTTTGAAAACTTGGTATTCTATTAAATGTCCTTTGACCAGTAGCTGGCCACTTGGAGTGCCTCTGGAGTTTCCATATGAAGGTCCTCCATTGTGCATGTAGCAGAGCTCAGGTTGCATTGTAGTAGGTGGTCTGTGGTTTGCTCTTCTCCACACTTGCACGTCATGGATTCCACTTTGTAGCCCCATTTCTTAAGGTTGGCTCTGCATCTTGTGGTGCCAGAGCGCAGTCTGTTCAGCGCCTTCCAAGTCGCCCAGTTTTCTGTGTGCCTAGGAGGGAGTCTCTAATTTGGCATCAACCATTGATTGAGGTTCTGGCTTTTAGCCTGCCCCTTTTGGACTCTCACTTGTGGAGGTGTTCCAATGAGTGTCTCTGTATATTTTAGAAAACTATTTCTGGATTTAAGTTATTGGCGTGCTGGCTGATACCCAAACAGGGAGTGGGCCGGAGATGTCACTGCCTTGGTCCTTTCACTATTGCTTGCTACTTCCCAGTTGATGTTCAGATGGTACAATGTAAACAGTGTAATTTCTCCAGTGATGTCGGGCGCAGACACCCCGTGATAATGTGGCATGTCTCATTAAGAGCCCCGTCCACTGTTTTAGCGTGGCGATGTGTTTCACACAGGGCATGCATATTCAGCAGCAGAGTAGCATAGCGCAAGGGCAGATGTCTTCACTATATCTGGTTGTGATCTTCAGGTTGATCCAGACAGCTTTCGTATGAAATTTTTTCTAGCACCCACTTTTTGCTTGATATTCAGGCAGTGCTTCTTGTAGGTCAGAGCACTGTCCATGGTAACTCCCAGGTATTTGGTTGTGCTGCAATGTTCCAGTGGGATTCCTTCCCAGATAATCCTCAGAGCTCAGAATGCTTGTCTGTAGAACAGCTTAAATGCCAAAAATGATGGCAAGTGGAGCCTGGGAAGCCCCCCGCACCTCCCATAATGGGTCAATAGAAAATGGATATTTCAGCACACAGAATGAAAACAGTTATTTGCTTTTCTGAATTTGGGAGGCTTCCAAAAAATGGATCCCCCTGCCCCCCAAAAAAGCCAGGACAAGGTTTACCCGGATTACACAAGCCTAGTGAATGCAAGCAGCTTCTTCCATACTTTTCACCGCATTACCTATAATTGAGACAGTAACAGAATTTTGGGTTTATATCATTTCCAGAAGGTTTGATATTGGCTAAAGCAAAATGAATAACCCAGTAAAATATTTTAAAGGAAAGAAGGATATTTGGGGAAGGGCCTGTACTGAATAGCAGGAGGTATACTTTGCATTAAAAAGCCCCAAATTCAACCCTGAGTATCTTTCCAAGAGGAAGGAAAGACTCTTGTTAAATATAGTAGAGATCCATAGCCAGTTAATTAAGAGCATGTTGAGGTTAATAAGGCAATGGTTAGACTCAGCATAAGGTTGTCATTTCTGTTCTTATGAGGTGAGAAAGGAGCTGCTTGGCATCATGTCAGACTATTGGTATGTTTAGGTAGCTGCTGGTTGATTGGTTGAAAACCTTGAGGAGAAATTCTCCCATCTTGTATTTATAGGAAGTTTCCCCCCTCGTCATAGACACTGAAAGGAAAGTTACAGCTCTTTCATTGGGCACAAATTTACCATAATAATGGAGGGGACATTTCTGTCCCACCAAAATCTTCAGGAATTTGTTATGGCCATATATTTACTTGTATGTGGCCGAGTATCTTCATGGTCGGTCTGTTGACCTTTCTGTTTTATATTACTGCAATCCTTTGAAAAGGGTCTCTGCTTAACTACAAATATAGAAGCAGTCAACTTGACAGGATACAGTCAAGGTTGTGAAGGTCAGAGCTTGGCTAATTTAATTATATATAAATATACAGTGGCAGCTTTGACTAGTATTTATAGCACTGCCTTTCAAATATGGCAGAACTTCCATTAGCATAGATATAAATAAAATGATGGTGACAGAGATATATATGTACTAGAAAGGTTTATCTTTCTGTACATGAGACCAGTGGAAGCTGATAGATTATAGTCCAAGTTCCAAAGGGCTTTGAGGTCAGTTCCTTCTGAAAAACAGCTCCCTCATACTGAAAAATTGCCCACGTAACTCTCAAACATAGCTCTAGGTGGTTGATGCTAGGGGTGGGGTGTTCATATTAAAGATCTTTTAAAGTACTTGAGCATTTTCGTAATCCTAAAGAGACACTTTGGCAGATACTTTATTACTAGTTTGTGGATACATTTCCTTCCTTTGGAATTAGCTTCCTCTTCTGCTGGATTTATTCACACAAACCTGCTTTATTTTTTGTTTTAGTTTATCTAAGATGTAAAGTTTTTCAACCCTCTTGTTTAATCAAAAGGAAATTGTAATGGTTCAGTACACATATATCATTGCCTATTTAAATGTACAAATTCTTCTTGGCCCAGTTTGATATTTACCAATTTACAGAATGAGCATACAAAAGAAAAGCTCATCTATTTCCATTTATTTCATCATGTACCATGGATATACCAGCATTGACCTGTATATAGACATTTTTTTATTTCTCCCAACCATGGCACAAAACCATCAGACAAATTTCTTTCCTTCCCAAATACCATATCGGGGGTGTTTATGCACAGACACACAAAAGTACAAATTATTTTGCAAAAAAAGGAATCAAGATAATTTATTGTCTGAAACAGAGAACATATGCATCATTGCTCCAATTATCTGATTATGAAATTCACAGAAATCAAACACATTTTTATCTAGACTATGAGTTTCAGGCAACAACTCCATGTCCTCCTAGAGTACTGGATTTCACTTTTCATATAGTTTTGTAGCCATCATATAAGTTATATCCAAACAAATTACATGCAAGGCATTCTGCTACTAATTCTGATACCACATCACTATCGTGCAAGACTGACTATAGAGTTCATGTAACATTATGAGCCAGAGGATGTTGGCAGGATGTTATATTTTGAAAACATGCACAGAATGGTTTATTCTATAAGTAGTTTTGACAATTTGTCCATTCAGAAAGTGATGTGTCATCTATGTGAAAGAAAGGGTGGGCTGTACCACTGGCAAATCAAATAAGGAAGAAGCAGGAAAGTATCATCAAAATCTCAATGATAGTATATTTAAGTACCGGACTCTCTAGTCCCTGTGTAGCAGTAGCAACAATACATCAAATTCATATATAGGCAATTACGGGCAGCTGGCTCACACACAAGTGAGCAGAGATGCCGAAGATGGGTGGAGAGAGGTTCCTACGTCATCAGAGAAGGACACAGTCCTGGACGCCGTCCCAAATTAGGAAAATGTTTAAAATAATATTGTCCAACCGACCACAACTTTCTTAGGTAAATACCATATAAATCCTTATATATAGGCAATTACGGGCAGCTGGCTCACACGCAAGTGAGCAGAGACGCCGAAGATGGGTGGAGAGAGGTTCCTACGTCATCAGAGAAGGACACATATTATTTTAAACATTTTCCTAATTTGGGATGGCGTCCGGGACTGTGTCCTTCTCTGATGACGTAGGAACCTCTCTCCACCCATCTTCAGCGTCTCTGCTCACTTGCGTGTGAGCCTGCTGCCCGTAATTGCCTATATATAAGGATTTATATGGTATTTACCTAAGAAATGTATTGATATGAATGTATTTGTATGAATTTGATGTATTGTTGCTACTGCTACACAGGGACTAGAGAGTCCGGTACTTAAATATACTATCATTGAGATTTTGATGATACTTTCCTATGTCATCTACCGTATGTGACACATCTATGTGATATCTATGTGAGAGCACAAGACTGGCAGTGGAAATAACATGGTGATGGATGCCCCTTGCTTCTGGGTCTGTGCCATCAGTGAAAGGCCACATCTTTCTATAACTTATTTATTCAATGCCTGCCTTCCATGGTTCATTGCAGCAAAGGCACCGTGGAAGGAGTGACTTAGGAACGCACCTGTGTCTCTCCATGAAATGATTTCCCAGTTAACTTCTTCTATAGTACTTTGACTCTTAAGTATCCCAAAGAACAAAACCTTAAAGATACAGACTGCTCTAGGATTAGCTAGCCTGCAGGTGATGGCAATATGGAGGCAATAAAACTAGCAGTGCCTATGGGGTATTCCATTCTGCTGGGACTTAATAGAATGTTAGCTGATTTCTAATGGGTTACATAGCTGCCTTTTCCAATCTGCCAAAATTCACATCTCAGATAACATACCTACAATCTTTGCAGGTAGCATAACTGTAGTCAATAAGGAAATAAAAAGCCTTCAATTTTCACTGATGTCCTTTGTTCTGAGATTTTAAAAATTTTTCATATATTTCCAAACCATCTACATTTTGTTACACACATATGATGGCAGATACACACGGCAGTAAATTATGGTGATGTTTATGTTGTCTGCCTTTCCTGCAGAACTTTCAATTTTGTCAGAGTCAAAAGGGCTCTATGTAGCTGCCCAGGGATCTGCAGCATCATCACAAAAATGCTACTGAAATAATGGCAGTGTTTTAAATGATTTTTATTAAAGTTTCATATTTTTATAGACAAGACAAAACATGTAAATTTACAATACACAGATACAAGAAGGAAAAGGGAGAAGGGGGGGGATATACAGGGTCAATATTGACTTCCGTTCTAGTTCCATACTTTTCAAGTTACATCTTTATATCTTTTTTGTTTCTTTCATCTAGGGCATCCTAATGTGCTCTTGTTTATATTATTAGTATTGTGCTTGACAGAGTGTTTCAGTCTATTTCTATTAATTTTATATATTCCTTAATGATAGTCCAGTCTGTCATCATGTTCCCCTTTCCATTGTTTTGGCGGAGCCAATATGTCAATTCGTCCATTCCCTTGATTTCCAGTACTTTCTCCAACCATTGTTCTTTATCTGGGAGTAAGCTTTGTTTCCACAATTTTGCGAAGACTATCCGTGCCGCCGTGGTCAAGTACACTAGGAGTTTTTGTTGGTTTTCATTCTCCAATATGTTATCACCTATTAATCCTAATAGGTATATTTCCGGGGCCTGGGGGAAGTCTATTTTTAACATTTGTTTACATTCATTATGTATCATTGTCAGTAAATTATGGTGATGTTTATGTTGTCTGCCTTTCCTGCAGAACTTTCAATTTTGTCAGAGTCAAAAGGGCTCTATGTAGCTGCCCAGGGATCTGCAGCATCATCACAAAAATGCTACTGAAATAATGGCAGTGTTGAGAGAGAAGAATTTCCTTCCAAATCTCTGGAGAATTGAAAACATAGGGCATTTCCTACTGAGATTGCTGAACCTCAATTCCTGTTAAGGTAGTAATACTGTGATTGAATTTCAGCCAGATGTACCCAGGACTGCAATCATACAGTTGTTTGCAATTTCCATTTGAAGATTGTTATATTCTTGCAAAAAATAAGCCCCCAGAATAGCCATTTGTAGGCTTTCTGGGGGATTGTGATATATACTCATGGCACAGAATAAGTAAAAGCATTTACTAAATAACTACTCTATTCAAACATTTTACTGGCTATTTTTATGTTGTTATTTGCTTTATATGCATGTGTAAGGAAATTTGATTTGAGTCATTCAGGAACATTTTTAACATTAAAATAACACATTTTTCCTCTTTTTTATTTAAGAAGCACAGATTCCTTGTTATGAAGCCTCTGAAGTGACTAACCCTGCTTGCCCCATATCCCCAGGCTCTAGAACACCATCATTATAATGCTGTACATCATCCACAAAGACTGTAATTGAAAGAACTTCTCATGCATGGAAAATGAGATTCAGGTGTGTGAAGAAACCTGATGGGACATCACAGCACAATCCTTTTAAATGTAGATGGTTCCTTCTCTCTTCTGGCTGTTTTGTGTGACATTGTTGCAGAAATAGTATAGATTGAGGGCAAGCTCACAGTAAATGAGCCCAATAATAGTGATTGATTTAGATGACAGTGCACTGAAAGGACCAGGTCCTAAGCGGGTAGAACTTGGCACAGCACCATTAAATTCTGCATCTCGTGTTCAAGTTATAAATATCAAGAGACAACATCACTCCTGGTGCAAGTAGATTAGATCTCAGAGCATGTCTTCCATTTTTAGCAGAACTGTACAGAACTCCTTGAATTCCCACGAAACTATTATTAAAATTTATACAGAATTAATTAATCCTCTAACTAGGAATGCACTGCAGTTTCAAATGTCAATTAAGGAAATATGACTTGAGTAGTGAAATTGACAATATTAACCTTGTAATAACCTGAGGTGGGACTTCATTTAAGACCGGAGTCTACCATCTTTTATCAGGATGAGTTTAAGAAAACCAAGAAGGATGAAACTCATCTCTACAACAGTACTAGAACTGCTTTAAGGTGGTTGTTTCCCTTAATCTCCTCCCTGCTATAACCTCCGGTGCCTACTTTTGAAATATCTCTAGGGGGTTGTGGGAACCTACCAAAGGCTAAAGTGGTGGAGATGAATAATTCCAGAAACAGTACAGTTTTTTGAGCAATTTAACTTCCCACTGCAGTAAGACACACATCACACAAAATCTGGCAAGTCCCTTGAAACTCAATAGAAGCTTTTGGAAGCACACTAGGGACTACCCATGTTTAAAGCACTAATAAGAGTGAATACATTTTTCAAGATGGAAAAGACTAAGTATTTTTTAAAGTAAGTAGAAAATTTTGTCTAGCCTGGAAAAGATAAAAATTCATAATCTGCTGAACAGGAAATGAATTGGGCCACAGATATGTCACCCTTCTCTGCAAAGGAGAATATATTAAAGATAAACCAAGGAAAATACATAAGGAACATGAAGTGGTTAAGACATGAATACCAGGGCATGGCCAAAAAAAAGAAGAGGGTATTGAATTATATCATTCAACTTCATTATGGATAATCAGTAGGCTATTATTACTCAAAGGGAGACAAATGTTTTTAGATTTATTTCTGGCTCAAAATGGTTAGTAAAACTTGATAACTCATGAAACTGTTTATAACTTTTAATGTAAATGTAATATTTTTGCCATCATTATAAATATAAAAGCTATGTTCAAAGGCACTTCATGCATCTGATGAAGTAGACTATGGACCTTATTACATTAACCTATGGATTCACCACACATTGTGACAAATCCATTCCATGGGGCCCCAGCAAGGGACATAGAGAACCCATCATCACATATCCCGCATCACTCGACTTATCCTTGGCCCCATCCCATAGAGGAAAATGTCCGCCAGCCAACTTCTCCCATTGTTGCAAAATGCAACACACGGTGGCTACATACACCATTTCCTCTCCCCTTTTGCCATGGAGCCCCAATGGAAGTAGATGTAGGTCATGGCATGGGTTCTGTGGCAAAAAGGAAGAGGAATCAGTGTACGGTGGGCAAATTTGCACATATGATGAGGTTGTTCTTTTAAAAAAATTAATATGTATTTAGGATATCGCAATTCACAATCACATCACTGAAAAGTCAGAAGAGATAAACAGGTAACAACATTCCATTAAATTATTATTTGTTTTGATATATTCTATTCTCTTGAGCTTTCCATTTTGATTTCCATACATATCTACTACTTATATCAATCAGTTTTACCTCCCTCCTCCCCCAAATGATGAGGTCGCATGAAAGCTTTTGCTACCAATATCTTTCTTCCAGTTAGTCTCAAAGCTTTGGAGATATGTGCTCCCATCAAAGTCTTCTGGAAATTTCTTCCTACCAAAAACTTCTATAGTTGACAGAGACCCAAGTATGATATACTGAAGAAAGAGAGACAAAATGAGCCACTAAAAGCTTTTTGGGTTTGAACACTATATTCTAGAATCTAGGACCTAGTAGGCATGAGAAAAAAGTTATGAAAATTAAAAGAAATCGTAAGTGATTCGTATGTAATGGGACTTTCTAGTTTATATGCATCACGGCAGCTAACCAGGAAGTAGACTTTCTTTTACGGTCCTTGAGGCCAACAATTTGCGTTATGATCGTAATTAATTCTTAATTATTGTACTACTCACTTCTCCCTGTCTTCTCCCCCCATTTCCTTCCCGCCTTCATTCATCTTCTTCTTTTCCCCGCATTTCTATGGGGAACTGGAAGTGACGCTGCTGCTAGGCATTCTGGAAAGTGTAGTCCTCCACGCTTCTCCCCCCCTCCCTTCTCTTCCCCGTTGCTCTGTCTTGCCCTACCGCATGGCCCAACTTCATACACACACACACACACACACACTTCTCCTCCTTTCTCTCCCTGTGCTCTCTCACATGCTTCTCTGCCCCCTCCTCTTTCCTGGTGGCTTCTCCCCCCCTCCCTACTCTTCCCCGTTGCTCTGTCTTGCCCCATCGCACGGGCCAACTTCAGCCCTCCAGGTGTTTTGGACTTCAACTCACACCATTCCTCACAGCCTCAGGCTTTTCCTCTCAGCCTGGGCAAACTTGGGCCCTCGCTCCCTCAGGATCGGGGTGAGAGAGAGGCAGCGAGGAGCGAGGGGGGGCTTCCTCCTTTTTTTGCTGCTTCCAAGAATAGAATACCCCCTCCCTCCCTCCTTCCCTCCCTCCTTCCTATTTGGAGAGTCCCATCTAGAATTCAGTGTGATTTAATCAAGTTTTGGCCTACAACTCCCAGAAATCCCAGCCAATTTACCAGCTGTTAGGATTTCTGGGAGTTGTAGGCCAAAACCATCTGGAATCTTGCATGCGCTGGCATACGAACTACTAATGAATTTTGTTAATAATTAAGTTACATTTTAGAAAATTTTGAAAAAATTTTGAAAGTCTTCCTATTACTAATCAAAAAAAAAACCCCCCCCCATTAGATTTTCGATTTCATATTTTTGGGTTCTAAACCATGCCTAGGACCTAGCTATTGAAAATATGGCCATCCAGAATCAAGTGGTCCTAGTCAAGCTCTTCCCTGGCACCTTTTATCAATTGTGATGTAATATTTACATTTTGGGAGGAAATAAATTAATTCAGACAATTTGTGTTATGCTTATTGAGTTCAAGGTTCACATTGAAGGTGTGCATTTTGGAATTGTAGAGTATCATGAGGAGCCCTCTCAAGCTGTTGACAAAGAAGATAGATTTATATTGACAATGAATATTTATATGGAGAATACTGAGTCACAAAAATGTATCCTGATGAAGTAAAGTCCCAGCAAACTTGAACCAGATGCCTTTTTCTTAATTTGTAGAGTATCACAGAATGATAAATAATCCCCACTGAATGCAGGTTTGCTTCATTGGTTAGAATGCTTGAAAATGACTCCATCATTACTGTAGCAAGAAAAACAAGTCCCTAGCTATCCATCTGTAATGTATTAGATCTTTGATTTAATCAGTTCCCATATAGTTATGTTAGAAAATCAGTTTGTGACAACAGTGTGATAAAAAAATTCAGTAGGCTTTCCTAATTTGTGGTCAATGAAAAAAAAAGTCAAAACTCATTACAAAAATAGGAAGCAGTGGTGTTTTGTTTCCAAATAGTTTCTAAAGTATCATTAGTGAAAATTCGTTACTATAACACGAGTAACAAAATTTCATTTCTTTTTCGTTGTAGTGATTGTGCAAGTGGGGAAACTTCAGGGGCTCATTTCTCCTTCATTTTTACAGATATTGGGGTAAAAGTTACTACAAACAACTTTTTTTTTTGAAAAACTACAAGAGCTGTCTCTTTGGATTTTTTATATAATGACACAAGATAACAGGGGAGACTTTCAGAAACATTCATAGAACTACTGATTTTCAGGATTTTTAAAAGGTTTTGACAAAAACATTTGAAAGCCACAACAGCCATCTCATTGAACCAATAGAACTTCCATTTAGAGATCTCTTCCCAGCCCAGCAAAGAGATTGACTTATCAGTCAGTCCTCCTCTTTGCAGATTAAACAATCTATTAGAACTCTGGTTGGCTGCTGCTACAGAGGGACAAATCTCTCCCCTATCCTGATTAGGGCTTTCTGATGCTGAGTAGAATTATGGAAAATGTAGTTTAGGTCAGGGCCCTTTGAACTCTCTGGCACAGGGCTCCTCACCTTCCCATACGACATTTCCCAAAATTCTGTGCTATCTCAATCTCTTTCTAGCAAACTCTGTTTTCTCCCTGCTGCTTCCCTCTCTTCATGGCAGGAGGCCATTAATTGAAAGAGGAATGGGAGCCCCTTTTTTTGCTTTGCTTTGCTTTTTTGCACTGAAAATGTAACTGACTTTTGGAAGTTTCCAATATTTACAACATGCAAACGAAAAATATTAAGTTTCAATTCTTAAGTTTTTGGTGCGGAACATTTTTTGCATGTCGAATAGCATATCATAAGTGTGAGTTTAATGAATTTGATATTACTTTTATGACTAACAAAAATTGCACACCCCTAATCATATCATGATTAAATTTGAGCTGCAACACTAATTAAAGTACAAACAATATTAAGAAATTAACTAACATTAAAAATTATAGTTTGTGTGGTATTCTATGTAGGGCAGGATGTTACCTAATAATACTGAGCACATTACATAGTTAAAAACTAACAAAGACTGGTAAGGCCAGGTAGGTAAACCAGTATGTAATAATGGTTTGTATGTTTGAGTAGAATTCTTTTTTAAAATTTTTTTAAAGTGCTTTTATTGCAAATAAAAAAGACAAACAACATGTATACAAGCATACTACATAACTCCCCCCCCCCCTTGTGACATAACCAGACAACACAAACATACATGAAGATGTTTGAGTAGAATTCTGAAGGCTCATTCAGACAGCCTCTTAGATGCGCGAGCTGTGTTTTTACATGGGACGTCCAAACGACGCCTCACATAAAAAAGAATGTATTATATACAAAGCAGGAAACCCTGCTTTGTGCTGAATTATTTTGATACTGGAAAGACCCAGGTCGAATCCAGTATGGTTGCTGTTTGGACTGCCCTCTCAGAAGTTCTGGGATGCACAGACCCCCTCGCATCTTCCAGGCTGAATCAGCCCAGAATACTTATGAGGGTTCTAATTCCCTCCCTAAAACTACTTTAAAATGGGGGAAGTAAAAAAACTTAACCTGGCCACTATTAAACTACTGCCAGAGCTCCCCTTGTGTGTAGAAATGGCACGCCAGGACAAGGGGGGGGGGGGGGAGGAGAAAAAATTCTTCTGACTCTTCTCCTGGCGCATCATTTCCACATGCCAGGAGAGCTTTGGCAGCAGTTTAATGGATGCCATGTGAGTTATTTTACCTTCCCCCCATTTTAAGGGGATTTGGAGAGGGGTTGTGTCTTCCTGTCCTCCCAGAAGGTATGTGGACACCCTGGAAAGCACACACTTTCTGGGGCAAGTACAGACTTCAACCTGGGCGCAATCACATTTTAAAACCCAGTTGCTCCCAGGTTAAAGGGCTATGTGGAATCACCCTGAAAGACCAGAGTTTAAATCCCATCTCAGCCAAGGAAAAAACACTGGAAGATTTTGTTTTGCATTCTTTCAGTCTCAGAAGTCAATGGCAAAATCCCTGTGAAGAAATCTTACCAAGAAACCCTCATGATAAGGTTATCTTTCGCCTTTTATCTTAGGGTCTTTATAAATCAGAAATGGCATAAAGCTGCACAATGCACAAACACACATACTCAGTTTTAAAGGGATGGTATTTTTAGTAGGAGGCAAAGAGTATTTTGGTACTGTTAGGACTTAGTTCAGAATAAGCTTCCATATACTAATCCAGTCATTCTCAACCTTTGGTCCTCTTGGTGTTTTGGATTTCAATTCCTAGAAATCCCAGCCAGATTACCAGCTGTTAGGAATTGTGGGAAATCAAGTCCAAAACACCTGGGGGACCAAAGGTTGAGAACTACTGTATTAGCTCATTTCTTCAGATGCAAAGATGTAATACTGAAATTAATTAGTCTTAAACTTGTCACAATGTCTTCCCCCTTCTTTTCATACTGAAACATACAATTATTTCTTTGAAATGTTCATCAGACTTTGTATAGCAAATATTCTTGATTTCCTCTTGATTTCTATCCATTGTACATCCTATATCTGTTAGCCACAACATTGCTGAGTTCTCCCCAACAGATTTAGCCATTTCTCAAATACCATTAGTAAAACATGACTTGTAATAACAATATCCCATAAGATTAAAATTGCAAGCAGAAACACTCATACACACAACCTTGGGCATCATATTATTTCAATTACTCTTGCCTCTCATAAAATGTGAATAAATACAATTTTTATTAACTTTCCATGTATAATTTCCCTAATGGGCATTGGGCACATTTTGTAGGATAACTACATTGTTAGGATATTTGTTGCTCGAAAAAAGCATCAGATCTGAATTAGTTCTGGCTTAATCAATGAAATTAATCAAAAGTTGCTTCTGAATGAGCTTCACTCTCTGGGGATACAAAAGAAAGTTATGCAATCTGAAGTCTTAGCTTCAAAGCAAGCAGATAGAATCACTGTATGTTTGATGTCCGGATCATTTCCATTTTTATAAAGGCACAAAAAGATGTAATTAATCAACTTTGTGGACGGGGGAGTATCATATACTCACACCTTCCAGGGTACACTGAATGAAAGGAGCTATGTTTACCAAATTCAGAAGTGAACTTTTCCTGTTGTTTTTCAAGAAAGAGCAGTTAAACTTTTATTTTCTATTACAATAGATAGAATAATGATGTTTCAGATCTGAAGACATAATAGGGCTCATCGTTGGTTCCTTCAGCACCCTTTCCATCAAATGTTCCTAACTATTTTTTAAAGGCCATCTTTGCCCCTTTCAGGATAATGTTCTCTATTACATACATTGTAGATATTATTTTAATATTTTGCAGGCATACATGTGAGAGGAACAGAAAAAAACATGTTGGCACAGTAGGAAGCCTCTGCCCACTGTCTTATCAGAATGCTCTCAGATATAGCACCCCAGGAAATCTTAGTATTGATGCTTTCCCCCTTGCCTCCCTCCTGCTGTTAGCATTTACCAGCCATATGCCTAACTAATTCGCCTTGGCACTTGTCAGGGTAACCATTTCTGCTCCAAAACAGCAAAGGGCTACTGGAGCTTTCAGCATATCTCACAACAAAATATTCCCAGTTTCAAAGCACACGCCTGACTTATCAAATAAAAGCTGGAATGTTGGTTATATATGCCCTTCTCTCTCCAATGCATTGAAGTGTGCTTAGTCATAGCTCTGCCTTCAATTATTCCCTTCAGCACTCTGCGTATCCCACTGAAGCTCTGTGAGGCTTTGCACAAGGCCTTTCCCTGGAGCAAGAAATGGTGAGATGCCAAAGACTTGATTGAAAGTGACTGGATGATTGCTGCTTCCAGGGTGTGCGCATATCTATTAAAACCACCAAAACAATGTAAATATGCAACCTAGATACAGATGTTAAATCATTCAGTTGGAAGCAAGATTTTAAATTTCTGGCTATTTACATAAACAAGAAAGCTCTTTTCCTGATGCTTCATTCTGACAATCCCACCTCCCAAAACCTACTCATCCAGATGACAGAAAGAGATTCTAAACTGTTCAAATGAAAGAACTGAGTGTCACTCAATAACCTCTTTTTTTCCTCGAACAAGGGAGGGATTTCTAAACACAGTAGAAAGGAAAACAGCTAATTTGTGAAAAAGTGTGAGGAGAAAAAGAAATGGAGAATAGACAATTAGTAAGGATTTTAAAGAAGGAAAGATATAACAACAACAACTACTACTTTATTTTTTGTACCCTCCCTCCATCTCCTTGAAGGAACTCAGGGTGACTTACACGGGGACAAGCTCGAGATTTAACATAGTTAAAATATAACACAACAAAATTCATAAAAACATTTCAGCAATATAAAAACAACCACACATAATACAATATATAGCAAACATCTAACAACCATCAGTGGTCTCAGTAGTGCACAGTTCTGAACTCGAGCGGGCAGGCTGGTCCAAATCACTTGCAACAGATGGGGCTGATGGGTAAATACTGAAGGCAGATGACAAGATTAGAAACAAGGGGGGATATGTAAAGAGAGCACTATGTCTCTAATTAGGGGGTCGTGGCAATGTGCAAAATCTGATTTTGAATCAAACTGGGGGCCAAAATTATTTGAGGGAACTGTCTAATCAAAAGCACAGTGGAACATCCACATTTTTTTGTTCTTTTTGAAAGGTGAACAGGGTGGGTGTCATAGATATTATTCTATGACAATCAGTCAGTCATTCAATCAAATATGGAGTTGTGAAAACTGCATTGTTCTCATATTCTGCATCTATTTCAAGTTTAGATCACTTTAAGAATTATCATATGCATATAATGCATATGCATCTGACCTTCAAAAAAGGAACACAGTCCTTTCTCTTCCCCCATCAGAATACAGAAAATTATCTCCAATTATGTCACACACAATAATCAACAAGAAGCTAGAATATTTTCTAGTTTATTTATATCACACCATTCCCCTAGAAATCAGACTTTTAAAAATTAATACAGATACATTTAAACAAGTTTGTACAAAAAGTTATTTTCAAAATATAACTGAGCAATTAATGAAATTAAAAACATACATTAAAATGCAAGCAATTATAGCAGTTGTGCACAATATTGAAAACCCCTTAAAAGCAGTTATTTCCCAAAGTTCTTTTGGAATAACAAAAATCATTTATTGACAGAAGGAGAAGAAAATGATTTCCAGAACCTGAGGGCAACTAGCATGAAGACTTTCTTGTTTACTCCTATCAAACATGTCTGTAGAGGTGATGGAATAGAATAGCTTCCTCCAAAGAATGTAAATCAGTCTTTTATGAGGAGATATATTCCTTGAGATTGTTTGAGCTAAGTCATATGTTTCTATAACTTAGTTCTACATTCAAGCAAGATGAGGTACATATAACTAGAAAAGAACAGTAAATTTATTCTGAAAAATTCTCGAGAACTTTGACAACATATGGTGAAATTAAATTATTGAATTTAATATCTGTAAAAAAGAGCAAAAGGATATGGGAGCAGAGGGAAAACACCAAAGATGAATTCAAATTAATATCCAGTTCATATAGGGAAGGCATTTAAAAAGTACAAATGCAGATTGTACTAAGACTTGTCAGAAAAGTTTAACATTAAAAAAAACCTTTTTTTGGTTAGGTCCGCCACAAAAGTTAAAGCAAGGAAATAGTAGGGTCACTGTATAGAGAAGATGATGAAATGTGAATAGGGGACAAAAAAGGTAGGGTACTTTCAAACAGTCATTTAATCTGATTCAGGAGGTAGTTCAAAGAGAACTGATTCAGTCTAGAGTGCCTACATAGGCACTCCAGTAACCGACTGGAACCTGGGACAGAGTCCACACAGTTCTGCAGATTGAGGAGTATTCCAATACAAGAAATATTTTTCCCTATCTCCTCTGGTGAGATGTGCCGCAAAGAAGCAGCTTATCTGATGACAATCATCATGACCTGGGAGTCACTCTTGACCATTCTCTGACCTACAAGAAGCACTGACTGAATATCAACCAAAAAGTGGGCGCTAGAAACAAATTCATATGAAAGCTGACTGGTACAACCTGGGGATCACAACCAGATACTGTGAAGACACCTGCCCTTGTGCTATGCTACTCTGCTGCTGAGTATGCATGCCCAGTGTGGAACATATGTCACCACGCTAAAACACTGGGTGTAGCCCTTAATGAGACATGCCGCATTATCACGGGGTGTCTGTGCCCTACACCACTGGAGAAATTACACTGTTTAGCTGGTATTGCACCACCTGACATCCACGGGAAGTAGCAAGCAATAGTGAAAGGACCAAGACAGTGACATCTCCAGCCCACCTACTGTTTGGGTATCAGCTAGCATGCCAACGACCTAAATCAAGAAATAGTTTTCTAAGATCTATAGAGACACTCGCTGGAACACCTCTGCAAGCAGTCCAAAAGTGGCAGGCTCAAGCCCAGAACCTCAATCAATGGCTGATGCCAAATGAGAGACTCCCTCCTGGGCATACAGAAAACTGGGCGACTTGGAAGACGCTGAACAGACTGCACTCTGGCACCACGAGATGTAGAGCCAACCTTAAGAAATGGGGCTACAAAGTGGAATCCACGACATGCGAGTGTGGAGAAGAGCAAACCACCGACCACCTACTACAATGCAACCTGAGCTCTGCTACATGCACAATGGAGGACCTTCTTATAGCAACACCAGAGGCACGCCAAGTGGCCAGCTATTGGTCAAAGGACATTTAATCAACTACCAAGTGTGCAAACTTTGTGTTTTTGTTTGTTTGTGTTTAATGCAATACAACTGTTTGATTCGTTCAAGGCAAAGCAGGAAAGGCATTTGCTTACCTTCCACCTGAGCTTTGTATTTGATTCCTTTATCCAAATGTTCCAGCACTAGCCCTGTCTTCACATGTGCTCTGCATGTTTTTCCCCCAAGTGTGCTCTGCATATGGATCCCAAATTTCTGTTCTGTAGCAGCCATACACTGGTTGGCTTTAGTTGATTTTTTTGGGCTGATTTTGGACTTTCTGTGAGTTTTTTAACATACATTTTACACCTGCATATTGAAGGTCACATTTGGGGGGTATCTTATGAAGACACCCTGACCTTAAGACAGCTTCAAGATGGATTATATGCAGATGTAGATGGAGCCTCAATTTTCTGAGGCCTCATCTATATAGAATCACTGGCAATTAAATTTGAGAATTCATGGATAACTGAAGAAATTCCAGCAGACCTGAGGGCAAATGTTGTCCACAATAAGTTGGGAAAAGAAGACCCCAAAATTCTTGCCCAGTCAGCCGAATATTAACACTAGAATTGATTATTAATTAGACAGTCTGTAAGAACATAGAAAGTAATGCTGTGCTCACTAAAAATAAACAAGCAGTTCTCAAAAACAATCATGCCAAATTAATCTTATTTCTTTTTCCATTTTTTTTTTACAAATTTTGTGGGTGAAGGGAATTTTATGGATGTAGCATTTCTTGATTTAATTAGAGTCATTGCGAAGGCATCACATGATATTCTTGTGAACTAGCTAGTGAAAGGTGGGCTTGGCAATGCTACTGTCGGATTGACTTGTAATTGGATTGATGTGAGTTTTGGTGGCTGTATGGCCATGTTCCAGAAGCATTCTCTCTGAATGTTTCACCCACATCTATGACAGCCATCCTCAGGTTGTGAGGTATATTGGAAACTAGGCAAGTGAGGTTTATATATCTGTGGAATGTCCAGGGTGGAGGAAAGAACTCTTGTCTGTTGGAGGCAAGTATGCATGTTGTAATTCATCACTTTTATTAACATTTAATAGCCTTGCAGCTTCAAGGCCTAGTTGATTCCTGCTTGAAGGAATCCTTTGTTGGGAGGTGTTAGCTGGCTCTGATTGATTCATGTCTGGAATTCCCCTGTTTTCATGATACAGTAAGGGCCAGCTAACACCTTCCACCCTATGCACAAAACATGAAGAGATAATGCTTCTGGAACATGGCCATACAGCCCAGAAAAATCACAGCAGCCCAGTGATTCCAGCCATGAAAGCCCTTGACAACACATTTACTTGTAATTGGTTGACTAATCAAACCCAGAGGGTGCTCAACAATGAAGAGAAGTGACTAGTGGACCCAGTATTATTCAACATCTTTACAATGCCTTCAGTCATGGAATAGAGGGCATGCTTTTCAAATTTGCAGGTGACACCAAATTGAGAAAAAAAGAAATAGCTAATCTTTGAGAGAGCAGGATCAGTATTCAAAATGACCTTACCAGGTTTGAGAGGTAGTCCAAAATTAACCAAATGAATTTCAATAGGGAGAAATATACAGTACTACACTATGATGAAAAAAATGAAATGCACATATATAAAATAAGTGACACTTGTCTAGACAAATATACATATGAAAGGAACCTAGGAATCTGAGTAGTCTACAATGTGAACATGAGCCAGTGTCATGTGGCAGATAAAAATCCAATGCAATTCTAGACTGTATCACAGTGACTACAGTGTCTAAATTGTTGGAAGTCATAACCCCACCCTATTTTACTTTGGTCAGAGCTCATCTGGAATATTTTGCCTGGTTCTGCACATTACAATTCAAAAAATGATGTTGACAAGCTGGAATGTGTCCAGAGAAGGCTGACCAAAAAGATAAAAGTTCTGAGGGCCAAGCCCTATGAGGAGCACCTAATTATATATTTAGTCTGGAGAAGAGAAAGATAAGAAGTGACATGATAGCCATGTCATACTGAGCATGAAGCAAACTTGTACTATACTGTTCCAGGGATTAGGGCATGCACAATAGAAAAGCGGAAAATGAGAGAAAAAGAGGTTTTATTTAAACTTTAAGAAGAATATCCTCACCATAAGAATACACTGTCTCAGAGTGTGGTTGAAGGTTTTTAAACAAAGGATAGATGGGTCATCTGTCAGGAGCACTTTAATTGTGCATTTCTTGTGGAAGGGTGTTGGACTGGATGACCCTGTAGTCTCTTCCAACTCTGTGATCTCATTATTCTAGGAATACTTTTAGTGGTAAAGTTAGAAATGATTTCAAATTGGCAGTGATTGAAACTAAAAGTCAGTACTGAATAGTGATGAATAGGAAGCTCACAAGAAACCTAAAGAATGCAGGGACAAGAAAATAAATTCCATTTTCAAAACAACTAAGGCATTCACTTTGATGAATATGCACAAAGACCACAGAAAGCAGGTGCTGTCAGTTTCTTAACTTCAATCAGTCTAAAACTCGAGAGTGGCAATGCATGGACACTAGCTCAGTCAAATTGTAAGTATATCTTAAAGATTAGCTTTTCCAGACTTTGAAGTTTTTCTTTTAAAGTTTGATGTGTCTTCACTACAAAAGCAGATGCTTTGCATTGTGTTGATTTCTCTCCCTTCATATTAATGGGGGGCCCTTCCAGAAAAGCGCTGTATCCCAGGATATGATCCCAGGTTTTCTGCTTTAAACTGAGTCCGCACTGCTAGATAATCTGGGATAAACAGAAAACCTGGGATCAGGCCCAGGGAGCTTACCTTTATGTTTTCCAGTTCTATTCATTAATTATTTTATTTCATCTGCTAGAATATACAGAAACCAGAACTGGCCATATATGATCATATATTGTAATAATCAGCATTCATGGACATTCATAGTCAGACGTGAAGGTTCGCTTACTTGATCCTTCCATTTTCTTCATTCTGTATTTATACAAGTAGTCAGAAAAAAAGTAACTGCAGGTTATCCTGGCACAGTTACTTTTGTTTATAACATTAGCTGATATTCTGCATTGTATTCATGGATTCATAGCCTATAGTTATGTATTTATTCTTGATTTCTGGCATTCTGTATTGCAGTTACAGATTCATAATGAAGAGTTATGTATCTGCAAGTGCTCCATATTCTGTAAAACTATGTAGTCCCAACTGTAAATTATTTCTGTGATCACAAATGCCCCTTGACGCCCACCTTAAAAGTCAACAGCCAGCTAGTGAGCAAGGCTGCAACAAGGAATTGCACCAGGGATCCATCTTTTCATTACTGCAGCCTCATTCACTGGCGGGAGGGTGCTGGACACATTATTTTCTTTGTGCCCTCATTGACAGTTGAATAAAGCTATTTATTTATTTGTTTGTTTATCCATCTTCCTCCCAGAGTGAGACCCAAGGTGGCTCACACAGACAGTCAATTAAAAAAAACCAAACTACATAAAATTTAAAAATAGTTAAAACATCCTATAAAAACTCAAAATCATTAAACAATTAAAAATACTGTTGTGGTGTCGCAGCAGGTTAAACTGCTAAGCTGCAGAACTTGCTGATAGGAAGGTCAGTGGTTTAAACAGGGTGACCTCCCATTGTTAGTCCCAGCTTCAACCTAGCAATTTGAAAACATTCAAATGTGAGTAGATCACTAGGTATCACTTTGGCGGGAAGGTAATTACGCTCCATGCAGTCATGCCAGCCACATGACCTAGGAAGCATCTTCAGACAACAGTGTTTCTTCGGACACAACTAGACCTAA
This sequence comes from Anolis apletophallus, assembly GCA_030556195.1. NCBI lineage: Eukaryota > Metazoa > Chordata > Lepidosauria > Squamata > Anolidae > Anolis > Anolis apletophallus. The sequence goes on from JARBWK010000002.1 coordinate 127,395,141, forward strand.
ATGTCAAGGATAAATCTTTACCTTTACTAAAGACTGCCACTAAAAGGCTTCCCTGCTTAAACAAAACTGCTTTTATCTGCCCGCAAAAGGAAAGCAAGTGTGTGTGTGGGGGGGCAACTAAGTCTTTTTATTTCCATTCAGCTGCCAGTTGTTCAGGTGAGCTTGGATTTGTAGAATGTTAATGTGCAGAATATTATGTTTGTTTATTATGAAAATCTTTGCTCCATTTTGTAGGGGAATTTGTCTTTCATTTTGAAGCCCAGAGTCATGGAGTCGTACAATTGTAGAATTTGAAGGAGTTTCATAGCACATAGGAAGTCCATATAATCTTTTTCAGTAACAGTTTTCCCAGCAGGTCAATCTTTAAATCCAAACAACCATTAAGTATATGAACCTCCCATCTATCTTCTCAACCAGAAAAGGTGAGATCAAAGTTTTAAAAAAAACTATGAAAGCAATAGTTTGAAATTCTTTTAATTCTTTTAATTCTTTTAATGAACATTGTGTACTACTCCACTGGGAAGAAAACAGCAAGGGAAGAAGATAACATAATATATCAATGAGCTCTGTTAGTGTAACCATGAAGTAAATGAGGTGTGAAAACATAATATTTTCATTTCTACCTTTCCTCCACCATTTTCTGATTATATTACAGCAAAAAAAGTGCCGTGGGAGTATCCAGATAGTCGTTTTAGATTTTATAGCTCAAGGTGTAGTCTATTACAAAAATACACTAAATAAACTCATCTACAGTAGCAAGGATTATTGCAATTTAAATAGACATTGAAGAAAGTGAACCTTTCTATACTTTGCAGTTACATTCATAAGTGTTGAAAAGGGTCTTGATTTTCAGTACATATACCTCTCTGATATGAGACTATTATGGTGTAATGACTTGAGTGTGGAACTAAGAGTGCATCTACACAGTAGAATTGATGCAGTTTAACAGCACTTTAACCGCCATGGCTTAATGCTATGGAATCATGAGAGTTGTAATTTGGTGAGGCACAAGAATTCCTCAGGCGAGAAGAATGCTTGGCCTCACCACAGTAATGCTTTTGTTGACAGCTCTATGCTACTACATGTGTTTGGTGCTGCAGAAATTGATTGCCATGATATTACAGCCTAGTTGCAAATCAGACTCACAAAGACAAAGAAAGTGAATGCAAAGGAGGAAACTGGCAGCAAGAAAACAAAGGAGTGAAAGTTGAAAGTTGAGACAAAGAAACACTGTAATAATTTGAACATTATCTGTTCAGCCATCCTGAATAAACTAATTTTGAAGCCAGCATCAAAATTAGAGAATTCAGTGGAGTCCCTATCTAATAGCATATACTCTCTGTTTTGTTCTGCCTGTTTCCACACAACCTAAGATTCAATGGAGGCTTGGGCTGCTGAGATCTGCTGTTAATTCTCCAATTTTCTTAAGTGCAGAAATGAGTGGGGAATTTTTGGTACATTTCATTCTGTAAATCAAAAGAGACATCATACCAAAATGCCAAATGAATTCACCCATTGCTAAAAAACTTCTCACATTTCATTTGATTTGTGTTATTGCTTTTTCATTCTTGAGTGCACAAAGACAGCAGCTTTTATCTGCTGACCAAATAATTGAAATGCTGTAAATATTAATCACCAACAAAAACAAAAATATATTAACTGCTTGAAAGAATATCTTAAATGGGCCAAAGGTGAGAAAACAGGGGGAAAAAACCTCAGAATTTGTTTCATTAAACTTGAAAGTCTGCTGGGGTTTCAGTGGAGTTTTGCTTCTGGATCTGTTTCCATGTGCTTCCTACTCCTGATATTTCAATCCTTCCCCCCAATCCCATTGCCCAAATCATATTTTACAAGGCAAGATAAATGAAATAACCCTTGCTTAATTAGTTGATGCCACGCAGAGTAGGTAATATTGGCTGTGATAACTTACCTATTATATATTATTTTGAGAAGTCAAATAGTGTGTGGGGGGATACATTTCAGAGGAGCCCTATTAATGATTTCTGTATTCAAAATTGACAGTAAGGATCTGGTAAATAAAAACCTTATACTGCTCATGTTATGTGCCACAAGACTCAAAATAATGAAAATCTGGAAAAGGTTAGAGAATCTGACAATAAAGGACTGGTTAAACAGACAATATTGGAAAAGTTAACCTATACATAAGAGGAGCAAAAAGAGAATTGAAAGAAGATCTATTTGATAAAACTAACACCCATTACTAGTGGTCTGCGATCACGTCAGCATTTAATTTCAGTACACATGTCTGTCACCAAAATATTATAATCCCGAGTTTGTACCCACAACTCATATTTTTAGAAGAATGACCAACCGAGAAAGTCTAGGGGTGAAGGTTAATAATCAAAAATTATAAAGTGGAAATCTTTTTACATGGCCAGGATGAAGGGAAAGTATTGATTCATATGAAATGCTGCTTTTGGAAAGCATTGATTCATCTGCCATTGAATGGCTTTGATCTGAGGTGAGTGTCTGGCTTTTCTAGCAGCAGCTGTAACTTTACAATCACTTTGATGAACATGTTTCAGTGTTCTGTCTCACCACTAGATTTAGCCATACTGTTTCATTCTTTTTCACTCTTAAGGGAACAGTTAAACTATGGCCAGTTTTAATGAAACATAGCTATGAAGCAGTTGTTCCAGATCTTACATTTTGGAGACTTTTCCATGGTTACTTCAAATAACAAAAGTGTTGTCCCTAGTGGCTCCTGTTTAAGTTTGGGAAACAATATTCACATGGGAGGAGTCATGACCCAGGACTGTTTACAGACAACGGCTACCAGGCGTTCGCATAGTAGCACAGGACAGCACTTTAGTAGTTTTAATGGAAAGTTGGTGAATAGGGCTCAATGCTTTTATGGATGGAACACTGTTTTTAACATAGGTGAATGCATAGGATGTGTGAATATAATTATATTTTAATGTATTTTAGTGTCAAATGCTGGAGGGTTTTATATTGTGTTTTATACTGCAATTGTGATGTAGGCATCAAATTATGCCTTTTGGAAGCCGCTCTGAGTCCCCCCTCGGGGGTTGAGAAGAGCGGGGTAAAATGCCATAAATAAATAAATAAATAAATAATTTGTTTGATATGTGATGTTATTTTTGTGATGTGTTTAATAACGTTTAATGTTTTATCAGGGGAGGGTTTAATTTGATTGTTTATACTGTTTTTTTATTGAAGGCATTGGATTGTTGCCAACACTGTGAACCACTCTGAGTCCCCTTTGGGGTTGAGAAGGGTGGTACACAAATATTGCAAATAAATAAATAAATGACACAACATCCCCTTATGGCAACATGGGAAGATTATTCAAAGCTGACATTTGACATTTATTTTGGATTGTGTATTTTGAAATACCTGATATGGAACCAAAAGAGACTCCATCACCCTGGAACCTGAACAAGTATCACTAGTTTGAAATAGTCCTGGAAAGAGTATAGCAGACAGAAGGAGAGGTGGCGGGGGGGGGGGGGGGCAAGGAAGCAGGAGTAGTAGTTCAAGCAAGGAGTGTACAATCTTACAGCAGCGTGTATTTGGAGGACTGGCAAGCTTTGGTTGACATCCTATTGGTGATTTACACACATCTCTTCCCTTACAGATATGACTGTACTTTATGTCTGTATTGAAGCCACAGCTATGTAAGGAGACTTCCACAAGCATGCAGTTGTGTATTCTTGGGGGGTAGGTAACTACTCATCAGTGTCTACAATGGATCATTTAATTTCAGCTTCTAAATTACCAAGAGACGGAGATCCAGATAAGAACGGAAAGAAAGGGTATCATATGGAGAGGTGCAGTTGCCATGCAATGCTTTGTTGATTGATTCCGGAGAAGCCCCCATTCTCCTTCTGGAATAGTGGTCTATTTTACTATACATGCAGAATACAGGTGGTCTCCAGGTTACGAACAAGATTGGTTATGTAGGTTTGTTCTTAAGTTGCATTTGTATTTAAGTCAGAATAGGTACATTTTTAAGCATAACTCCAACCATTTATTAAAAGTTTTGGCTAGCATAGGGAAGAATTAACAACCCTGTAACATTTGTTCTGCTGTCTGAAGCCCTGTCCAGCAGATTTCATCTCACTTTCTGTCCCTCTGACAACTGAATTTTGAAAAAAATTGGGCTGTTGTGGAAACAAGAATTGGTGAGAAAGCTTCAATGGAGACACCTTTTCCCCATGATAACTCTTACAGGAGTGAATTTCCCTTCCTAGGGGTAGATTTCCTCTTATTTCCTGTTGTCTCATCCCCTTTTCTAAGGAGTCTGTAACTTGGGGGTTGCCTGTATTCTTGTTTCTACAATACATTTTAATTGGTCTCCTGTTCCTGGGTTGGGAGTTTCTCCAACCAGAGCTGACTTGAATAACAAGGGAGTGTGCACTTAATATCTATGTACTTGCACATACGTTTTATGTCATTTAGCTGAAGAATTTGGACTTTATCACACCAACCTGACATTCAACAGCAATTGTATTATCATAGATAACAGATGTTTACCACTTTGATATCAAAGCTATCTTCAGTAACACAATTGTGACAGTTCACCAATCCATGGTCCTGCAACCAGACTTCCATTTCCCATACTGCTCTAGTCACAGCATAACTTGTTCATTTAATTTTCATTTTTATTAGTAGAATTGTAGAATTTCAGCATTAAAAACAAACCTAAAGGTCTATATACTATAATATATATGCAGTTTACCTGTGTTTGCATTTTCTTTTCTTCCTCCCTTTCCCTCATTCATCATGCTCTTCTCTCTTTTCATCCCTTCTTTCCTTGCTTTGTTTTCCCTGAGCTATGCTTAACATACAGCTCTAAAGAACCCCCTTCCCCCATTCTCACAATGGTAATTCCATGCCTCATAAGCAGGGGCAGTATCTATTTATATAGGTCTCTGTAGTCGGACAGAAAATTATTATATCAGTGTTGAGATATTCACCAGAGGTCTTAGTATTTTGCTTTTGACTGCAAAAGCATAGTCGTAAACCCTCTCTTCCTGTCTGCCCCCCTCCCCCATTAATACTCATATAGTAAGCATCTGGGTTCTGTACAACCAAGAATGGAATGCTAGCCTCCACAAAAGATAAAGGAAACTCACATGTTTGTATGCCACTAACAAGGTGTCAGCTGAAGAGTGTTGGAAATGTAGGTGTAATTTTATACAGTATCCACTTTATGTTTTTGGTACTAAGTAGAAGGATTATTAAGAAGGGTCATATTTTAGCAGTTCAAATTAGAGGTGTCTTTCTCTTGTTACATATCACACCAAAACACATTTGCACAGCTCTGTAATGTGTTGAAAACATCAACGTTTTGGCTCTGATAATGTAGTAATGCAAGGTAGTAGCATGATGGAAGACCCACTTTGTCACATGCTTCAGCATTCTTGTGCTCTATTTTTTATGGAATGAGAAACATTTCCAATTATTTAATGTTATATTAACTTCCAGTTTGCCTCATGCAGATTTGATTTATTGTACAGCTTTTTGCCAGAACTGCTGATTCCCTATAAATCATTGCATGTAAATCAATAAAATGAAATCAAACAAATCAAGGAACCAAACAATATTTCATTACCTCCGTTTTACTGTTTCATATAAACTTAATTAAAGTTTCAGATTAATTAAATGTAGTTGCCATGAGCATGGCTGCCTATAAATGACCTAGCTTCCATTTCTTCTGAAGGATTGTATGGACACAAAATTTATAATGGAGTGCCAATTCTGCAAAAGAATTCTAGAAGTCATTTCTCATTTGCTTTGGTCAAGTAAAGGCAATATTTACTGTGGCCTTGCTCATGATCTTTGCAAATGGCTTCCCAGACTCAGCGTTTTCCCAGGACATATTGATATCAAGTCTATGGATAGACACAGACAGAGTAGACTCATCAAATCAATGGGATTTACTTGTGTTGGCTCATCACTGAATAATGGATTCAACAGGTCTCCCCTGGTTGGGATTCTCAATAAGATATTGTACAGTCTGAACATTAAGTGCAGATGTCTAAATATAATTAGATCATAGTAACACCTTCTGGCTGGATCTACTCAAGTAGGTTAATCCCTTCTTGTAGATTCACTGAATCAGTGGCTAAATTGCAAGACATTCCATTGTTGTTAGCTACTATTAGACTGACTTTAATTTATGGCAATATTAAGAATGAGAGACCTCAAAATCATACTGTCATCAAGAGCCCTGCCAAAATCTTACTCACTCAGCGTTGTAACAAAAACCTACCCTGCCATCATCTCCCAAAGAGACTGAGGGTAGCTTACAAGCACACAATGGTGCCATACAACATATAATATACAAGATAACAACATTAAAACCAATAACAGTTTTAAAACCAAACATATAAAAATAACAAGACCAATAGAACCAATAAAATATGGCAATGGTCATTAATTAAAAGGTTCATAGAATCAATTTAGCCTTCCCCGGTTAAAGATAGTGATCTGGCTACAATCCTAAGCATTATCAAATGCCTGTAGAAAGAGCCAAGTTTTTAGCTCTTTCCAAAAGCGCTGCAGTGTGGGGCCTTGTCTAGGTTTCCTGGGGAGGGTATTCCAGATCTGGGAGGCCACCACCGAGAAGGCCCTCTCCTCTCCCTCATCCCCACCAACCACACTTGAGACGGAGGTGGGACTGACAGGAGAGCCTTCCCAGCAGGTCTTAGAGCCTGCACCAGTTCATAGGTGGTGGTGCATTCATGAAGATAGGCTGGACCCAAACTGTGTAGGGCTTTATAGGTGATAACCTGCACTTTGAACTTGGTTCCAGGGTTTTGAAATTTAGATGTTGCACTAGATTTGAGTAAATATCAGATATGTATTTCATCAGAATATATTTCAGTCCTATTTTCTAGTTGATTGGGACTGGAAAGACAGGCTCTGTTACTTTGGCATCTTTATTGGGCTGAAAACATCAGTTTGCACATAATGTGCATTAGGCTGATATTTTATCAGTTACTTGTATCATTAGCCTTTTCACTTTCCAGACTCAGTTTTGGGACCTTTCACACTACACTATGGTTCTATTTTAGAGATGCATTGCATGTAATCCTAGGAATATGAGAAATCCTTCTCACTGTGGATTCATGTTAAAAAGTGTAAGGAAAGTGAACAGAGAACATGCTTCTTCCAATTACCACATGGATATTTCACACTCAAAATAACTTATTGACAGTGCTGCTGATTGTCTTTTGGAAAATGAGATCTGAGAGGGAGTAGTTTTCCCTTTGATGTACTATGGCATGCCTTTTTAAATGTTTGCTAATGCTCTAAGTATGACATTGTGGTAATCTATGTGTATACTACAGATTCAATATCCCTTATCAAGAATTATTAAATTTGAAATGCTCCATAAATATTTTCATTCATAAACATATTAAGTATATTGTATAAAATTACCTTCAATCTATGTGTATAAGGTATGCATGAAACAGAAAATTTCATGTTTAGACATGAGTCTCATTTCCAAGATATCTCATTATGTACTTATATAAAATATAGGAATTCCAAAATTCAACGCACTTTTGGTTCCAGGCATTTCAGATATGGGGGTTGGAAATGGAACAGTATTCTGCATTAAAGTGTGGAAAGTGCCTCACAGCTGGCAGTAGAAATAGGGCTAGTTTGACCAGCAGTGCCTTCATTCTTTTGTCAACCTATCTTGCCTCCTCTCTGATGTAAACTGATACTCTTAGGAATTTTTTTTATCCGCCTCTTCACTTTCCCAGAATTCATCTCCCAAACTTCCAAGATGTATTTATTTATTTATTTACCCTATTTATACCCCGCTTTCTCTACCCCAAGGGGGACTCAAATCCTGACCTCTAACCAATTAATAGTTGAATAACAAAGGGATACTAAACTTTTCTCTGGAAGATAAAAACAGAACCCTTTTGTCACTTACAAGAATCTCTCGGAACATTTGCCATATCTTCTTCAACTTAATTTTTGTTTAGTTAGATTGAAGTTATTTTCATTTAGCACTCTTTTAACACTCAAACTTGGACATAAGAACTAGGCTTGGTTTAGAACCCAAAAATCGGGGTTCAAAAATCAAATGGGGGGGGGGGATTTTTTAAAATTAGTAATAGAAAGACTTACAAAAAATTTTCCAAAAATTTCTAAAATGTAACGTAATTACTAACGAAATTCGTTAGTAGTTCGTATGCCAGCGCATGCGCATTCCTGATGGTTTTGGCCTACAACTCCCAGAAATCCTAACAGCTGGTAAACTGGCTGGGATTTCTGGGAGTTGTAGGCCAAAACTTGAATAAATCACACTGAATTCTAGATGGGACTCTCCAAATAGGAAGGAGGGAGGGAAGGAGGGAGGGGGTATTCTATTCTTGGAAGCAGCAAAAAAGGAGGAGGAGGCCCCCCCTCGCTGCCTCTCTCTCACCCCGATCCTGAGGGAGCGAGGGCCCAAGTTTGCCCAGGCTGAGAGGAAAAGGAAGAGGCCTGAGGCTGTGAGGAATGGTGGGAGTTGAAGTCCAAAACACCTGGAGGGCTGAAGTTGGCCCGTCATGAAGCCTCTTCAAGGCTTTAGATCCTGGCAGGCAGGAGGGGCAGGGAGGGCCCGTCCACTCCTCCTCCCCTGCCAGGATCTAAAGCGCATCAAGGCTTGGCACGCTTTAGATCCTGTGAGGAACCAACCTAATGTATAATAGAATGAATGCTAACTTATAGAGTAAGTGCCTAAATATTATAAGTAATCCAACTGGTCATATACCTACATTCCATGCACATGCAATAATACAGCAGTAATAACAATGGACGCGCCGCACACTACAAACGCTGTGCCCGGGTCCCTAGTTTTGCATATATTCCTGTATAAACCCAATGTTCTAAAGTATATATAACAACTAAATAGTAGAGATTATGAGAACCTGGGTATACGAAGAGGTAGGGGTTAACAACATAAAATTCAAACCGAAGTATTCTGACTCTGGTCCCTCCTCAAGCGGTGCAAACGGGCTCTTCTCTATGAGCCCGGGATTCTGCAGCAAATCCTCCCCCAAAGAATATGTATGTGCACGCAGGCAGCAAACGCTGTGCCCGGGCTTTCCCGGGAGAGGCTGCCTCCCGGGCTCATAGAGAAGAGCCGTTTGCAGTTTGCACCGCTTGAGGAGGGACCAGAGTCAGAATACTTCGGTTTGAATTTTATGTTGTTAACCCCTACCTCTTCTTATACCCATTGTTATTACTGCTGTATTATTGCATGTGCATGGAATGTAGGTATATGACCAGTTGGATTACTTATAATATTTAGGCACTTACTCTATAAGTTAGCATTCATTCTATTATACATTAGGTTGGTTTCTCACGTGTTGTGTGCAACTACCCCAATATTCTTTGATGCTTTAGATCGTGGCAGGCAGGAGGGACAGGGAGGGGCCCAAGTTTGCCCAGCCTGAGTGGAAAAGGAAGAGGGCTGAGGCTGTGAGGAATTGTGGGAGTTGAAGTCCAAAACACCTGGAGGGCTGAAGTTGGCCCGTCATGAAGCCTCTTCAAGGCTTGGCACGCTTTAGATCCTGGGAGGCAGGAGGGGCAGGCAGGGCCCCGTTTGGCTGGAAGCCTGGAAAAATGTAAACAGAGAGGTTTACTCAAGAGTAAATCCACAAAGGAGGGCACTTCGTCCAAAGTGCCCTCCTTTGCGGATTTACTTTTCAGTAAACCTCTCCTGTTTACTTCCTTTGCAGATTTACTTCTGAGTAAACCTCTCTGTTTACATTTTTTCCAGGCTTCCAGCCGAAAGAAGGAGCGAGTTTAGGGCTTGCCTTGCCAATACTTATTGGCAAGGGAGGCGGGAGGGTGGTGAGAGAGAAGGAGGGTGCCCCCCCCCTTACGACCTAATTACGATACTTAAGAAAATCCTGGCCCCCGAAGTTCGATAAACAAAGTCCACTTCCTGGTTGGCGTTCCAGATGCGGAAATACTCAAAAGTAGCATTTCTTACGAATCTCTTCCGATATCATTTCATTTTAATTACTCAGAGCCCATGCCTAATAAGTACATATGATTTAGGTAGTCTCTCAAATAGTTTGACTAGTAAAGCATAAACTGCTACTGTTGGCCAAAAGGGACTGGTCAAGAAGGCTAAAAGTTCTAGCAACCACATCAGACAGGGCTTACTTCATCGGCATACAGTGATTCAGCCATAATTTACCCATGTAGCCCACCAGCTCCCATCCCAAGACACAGACAGGGCTCTGTGGGTAAACTATAACAGAATTAGCATATGCCATTGCTTCCCGTGTTGCAACAGAAGCAATGGGGAGAAGCCACATAGTCAACACTTCCTCCTGTGAGATCAGCATGCTAATAAGCCAGGTTACATGGGATGTGGGGTGTGTGGCAATTCTGGCAGCCTTTATGATAAGGTCCTTAATCAATGCTTCTCAGTGTAAAAATCCATGGACCGATCCTGGTTCATGGCCATTGATAGCTAGCTCCTGGAAGCTCCCCATACCTCAAATAGATTAAGAAACACTGGTCTAGATGATACTGAAATGGTTAGGAGAATTCAAGTCTTCCACATGTTTGTTGCTAAGTGACTAAAGAAATAAAATTACTCTGTATCTGAAGTCATCTCAGTATTAATAGTTAAATTGTCTGAAGAATGCTGTGAAAGAGATGAGAAAGAGGAGAGAAGAAAAGAAATACACATTATCAAAGCAAACATATTTTCAGGAATATTTTCAGAAATAGTACATTTGCTATATTCAGTGCATTTAATTTGGTCTTGCAAATGCTAGATAGCTATGTAAATACTATCGCCATTTGCTGACAATTTTCTTCCTATAACACTATTTGCTTTACCATGAAGTTCTTTGAACTTTGAAGCTGCCCTAGATATTCATGCAAATACAGACTTCAGGATGGGAATTTGAAAATGGGTGTCTCAGGGGCTTGTTGTGGAACTGAATTTGCCTTTCCAAACTGAAAGAAAATCAATTGACTTTTTAAGTGTTCAAAGAAGACTTATCTGATGGTGTACTGTATCAATAGACATGTCTACATCAACCTATACCAATTTATCTATATTTCTGACATTGTGATTTTAATAACTGTCATCTTTTCCTTTTTCAATGCATCTATACTTGTCACAAGAAATACAATTTCAAAGTGGCAAACCATTCCTGTATCTGCCTTGCCGGTTTTCAAAACAAAGTGGAAGAGGAGGCCAGTACTTCTGCATGATATTGAAATTAAAATCTGAATGATACTGAAAGTGAGGTTAGATGTTTGTAGTTCCATGAATTAAATACCTCCTTTTAACATTTACAGTTGAAAGGAAATTGATTTCAAATAGTTCATCTTTGAGCAGAGCATACATTGTATACATTGTATACATAGTGCATACAAAAAATGCAGGGGATAAGTGAAACCCTAAAATTTGAGTTCAGAGTAATCATTTGTTTTTAAAAGGGGGAAAACCAGTGCTGTCACTGAAAAAGATATCAGCATGAGATGTTTGCTAAAGTGATAGTGCAGCTAAAATTGGCAGAAGCTTAAGAATGAGCAGCTCTTTTAAAAGTTTAGCTGTTTCGTCTTTCGATGATCCTTGTGTATGAAGGAAAGTCCTCTGGTGGCATTCTAATCCCCTAAGCAGGTGAGCCCTTGACTAAACACACACAAACACAGAGAAGTCTGTTTTTCAATTGGTATTAATATTTACTTTTTTGAAGCAGTGGATAAAGATGCCATAGTCAAGTAGGCTTTGACAGATCTCACAAAAGCTTCATATTTCTATAATTCCTTCTGCAAAGAATTACTGAAACCTCAGCACTGATTGGTGCTGCAAGTATTGGCATTTAGAGTTGCTGATTTATTTCTTTAATTAACACAAGATGGCGCCGGTGCAGGAGCAGCTTGCAGGAGCGCTCCGCAGGTGCCCACCGATATCTGCTCCTACGATATTCGAGACCACCCCAAATGCAGGGGAGAGACTATCCTCGGCGAGAGTTGACCCCCGTGCCCCATTAGGGGTCGGTGTGGGTCCTCTACGCGACGAGCTTGAGCTGACGGAGGTCCATGAGGTCCATGAGGATGATGATGAGGCTTTCTATAACTATTGCCTGAGGCTGGAGGCTGACTTGAGGACACAGAGAGGCCCCGTGATGGCCCTCCCCTCGCCCCCTCCACCCTGGTCCTTACCCCAGCAGGAGCAAGACCACCGGAGGGCTGTAGGTCCTATTTCCACCGGACCTTTGCCCCTGGACGAGCTCTGGAGGGAGTTCGGCCTGCTGGAAGTTAGATTCAGGGAGTTCGGCGAACATCTACAGTGTGCCATATTTGGCACCTCGGAGGACATTACCACTGCGGCTGACCACCCCTCGCCCCTTGTATCGGGTGGGGAGGAGACTGAGGGGGAGGAAGGGGGGGTCTCCAGCCGGGCTTCGAGCCCCGGGGCCCCCCCGGACTACCTTTGGGACCACTCCTGGGATGTCCAGATGGAACACCAGCCAACAGACCAACGGACGATCGTGTCCAATGATGCCCTACCTCGGATGGGTGAGCTGGTGGACGGTGGGATGGATGGGCCTTGCCCGTGGTCACCATGCCGAAGATCGGTGGTGCCCTGTCCCATTCAGCGGCCGGCCCCGGGAGCCGAGACGGGGCTGGCAGCCGAGACATCTTTTGATATTGACCGGGTGCTGGAGCACTGGACGCTCCCCCGGCCGAGACGCGCCTCTCTCTCGCTCGCTACTAGGAGAGAGCTGGAGGAGCTGAGGGGGGAAGGCAAGATGGCGCGCGGCCTTGAGGACGCTCAGGGAGGCCATGCTGTACCCCCCCCCCCACCGCAGCCGGCTGGAGAAGACCTAAGGCGCAGGCGCACGCGTCATCAGCGCCGGCGTCGGAAAAGGAGCCTTGGTGCGACCGCCCCCCTAGCAGAAGACCCACCCACTGACCTGACTGACATGAAGATCGACGAGTCTGAAGCGACGAAGGAAGTGAGACAGGACCCCTCGCCAGCCTCCCACCTCTCGGAAGGAGGCGGGACAAGAAGGAGACGCCGCCGGAAGCGCCGCCGTCGATGTAGGCGGCGCGAAGGAAGTCCATCACCGGCACTTACTTCCGGGGTGGAGGGGGCTGTTGACCAAGAGGGAGGAGAGCAACAGCACCACCGAGGCGCCGGAAGACCATCTTCACCACCACCAGCATTAATGTCAGCCTCCAATCTCCAGGAGAGGACCCAGTTTTTGACACTGGGTTCCTTGGAACAACGGAGGCATTCAACAGGAGGTGCTTTAAAATTGACTGACTGTGGCGATCAGGCCAGAGGACCAGGAACCCCCTCGCAGGTTAGGAGGGTCCCTATCGAGACGAGACCAGCCCCTAGGCAAAGATTGTCTCTAGGGCAACCCTCTCTAGGGCAACCTTCGGACCCGAGGAGAGACCTTGTTAACAACCAGGCCTTCGTAAACAACCAGGCCTTCCCTCCCCCAGTGGCTCGCACCAAGCCCGAGGGTGGGAGACATAGGCCCAGGACCTTCTGGGGAGCAGGGTTCAACAACAGGAGCCGTAGGGAGTCGATCGGTGCCGCAGCTCCCCCCCCCTTCAGTCTTCTGACGCCTCTGACCTGCGCACTGAGGGACAACAGCAGCACCCCCCTCCTTTTCAGAGGGGGAGCAGGAGGCCGGACACTTAGTCCAGTCATCGGACGAAGGAGTGCAGGGGCGGGCTATACGCGTGATCTCGGGTAGGGGTAATTGGGACGGTAGCCGTAGGCCTTATGAGAGAGGGCGGGGGAGCCGAAGGGAGGCTCGGCCGCCCTCTGACCTACGTGCTATCCCCAGGCACGCAGTTGGGGAGCCCAGAGTTACCTCTCCTCCAACTCTGATACTGGTCAACACCAGGTCCGTGCGCAACAAGTCCGGAACCATCAGGGACCTCCTCTTAGAGAGGGAGGCCGATATAGCCTGTCTCACGGAGACATGGCTACAAGAGGGCGACGAGGTCATCTTGCACGAGCTAATACCGCCTGGGTTTGTGGCCAGTAGTCAGACGAGGACAGAGGGGCGGGGGGGAGGGGTGGCCATTCTCAGTCGAGACAAGTTTAATTCCAGGACAATCCCGACGGCGAACATCCCCGGGGTGGAGTGTGTGGGCCTGGTGTGGGATTTCGGTGAGAGTGTAGCCTTCCTGCTGGTGTACCATGCACCCAACGCACCGGCAGGAGGTCTACCTAAGCTGCTGGAGGTGGTTGCGGAGTGGGCATTGAGGTTCCCTAAGCTTATTGTCTTGGGGGACTTCAATGTCCACGCCGACACCACCTCCCCATCGACAGCAGCCATGGACCTGGTGTCCACCATGGAGGCACTAGGACTCTCACTGTGTAGGACCGGCCCCACGCACTGCGCCGGACATACATTAGATCTGATCTTCGCCGCCGGAATTCAAGTGACCCTAACCTCCGTCATGGAGGTTCCATGGTCGGATCACAGTGTCCTGGAAGTCCGATTGGACGTGGTCCCCCCTCCCGGTAAGGGTGCGGAACTTATTTTGGTTCGCCCGAAGAGACTTATGGAACCCACTAGGTTCCTGAATGCTCTAAGGGACTGGGAACTCCCCTGCGACTCGGTCGATGGGCTGGTGGAATCCTGGAATTCCAGTCTTGCCACTGCCCTAGACGAGATCGCCCCAGACGCTCTCATCATCCCCGTAGAAATCGCTCGCCATGGTACACCGAGGAGCTGCGGGCGATGAAACGGAGGAGGAGACAGCTAGGGCGTGTGGCGGAGTCTCCGTGACGGAGCATCGAAATCGGCTTATAAGCAGTTCAAGGAGGCTTATGAGCGAGCTATCAAGGAGGCGAAAAAGTCTACTATGCCTCCTTGATAGAGTCAGCGAGTTCACGCCCAGCGCAACTTTTTAGGATAATTCGGTCTATGACAACAATCCCAACTGTCCCAAATGATAGGGGTTTGGCTCCAACAGCTGAGGCTTTCCAGAACTATTTTTCTGACAAGATTTCAAATCTCCGCCGGGACATTCCAGCCACGGTTGATACGGTTAGTGAGCTCGAGACCCCGCCGCCACTCGGCGGGTCCGCCTTCACCCGGTTTCAGAAACTGGACGCAGCAGCTGTTGATAAGTTACTGTCTGCAGCTAGGCCAACCACTTGCTCCCTCGACCCGTGCCCCTCCTGGCTCATTAGATCTTGCCGGGAGGGGCTACGAGGCCCCCTGGGCACGATCATAAATAGCTCCCTTGAGCAAGGAGTCTTCCCGGGGGGACTGAAAGAGGCTATGGTAAGACCGCTGCTGAAGAAGCCGAATTTAGACCCTTCGGCTCCCTCCAATTACAGGCCTGTGTCCAACTTGCCCTTTTGGGCAAAGTAATTGAGAGGGCAGCAGCGGATCAGCTGCAGCGGTTCTTAGATGACACAGCTGGACTTGATCCCTACCAGTCCGGCTTCCGTATTGGGCATGGGACGGAGACCGTGCTTGTCGCCATTACAGACCAAACCGCGCCAGCTGGACCAGGGCGGGTCAGCCCTGCTTGTCTTGTTAGATCTGACAGCAGCGTTTGATACGGTAGATCACGCACTGTTGACCCACCGTTTAGCCGGCGCCGGAGTGGGGGGGGACCGCACTTCAATGGGTGGCTTCCTTCCTCCGGGGCCGGGACAACGTGTGGAGGGGGTGGGGGTCTCCGGGAGGTCCCCGCTAATTGGGGGTCCCCCAGGGGCCATCCTCTCCCCTTATTATTCAACGTCTATATGCGACCCCTGGCCCAGCTGGCCCGCGACTTTGGTCTGGAGTGTTATCAGTATGCGGATGACACCCAGCTTCTGCTGAGAATGGACGGCAGACCGGATACCGTACCCGATTGTTTCCATCGATGCCTAGAAGCCGTGACTGGGTGGCTGCGTGCCAGCCGGCTGAAGGTGAACCCGTCGAAGACGGAGATCCTATGGCCCGGTCGCCCTGGGCTGGGTGGGTGCCGGTTGCCTACCCTGGATGGCGGGCGACTTAGCCCGTCATCTTCGGTTAAGAGCTTGGGTGTGCAGTTGGACTCCCTGCTGACCATGGAGACTCAGGTCGCCGCGGTCTGCAGGGGGTCCTTCTATCACCTACGACAGGCTAGGCGACTGGCACCCTACCTGTCCAGGAATGACCTGGCTACGGTGATCCAAGCGACGGTCATCTCGAGACTAGACTACTGTAACGCCCTCACGTTGGCCTTCCCCTGTCGACAATCCGGAAACTCAAGCTAGTGCAGAACGCCGCTGCTCGCTTGCTGACGGGCTCGTCGGTAAGAGAGCACATCACGCCCATTCTCCGGCAGCTGCACTGGCTTCCTATTGAGTACCGAATTGTCTTCAAGGTGTTGGTATTAACCTTTAAGGCCTTGCACGGTCTAGGGCCTGCGTACCTGAGGGACCGCCTTATCCCGTATTTGCCCCCGAGATCACTGCGGTCAGAGGAACATAACCTACTGACTATACCACCAGTCCGCTCCTGCCACCTATCCGCGACTCGTCAGAGAGCTTTCTCCGCGGCAGCTCCAGCCCTGTGGAACTCTCTGCCGGACAGTACCCGGGCCATCCTAGAATTAGCCCCCTTTAGAAGGGCCTGTAAGACCGCCCTCTTTGGACTAGCATTCCCTTAGGCCTCAATGGACAGCATACTGTAAAATTCCAGTATGCCCCCTGTATTTGGAATTCGTTGGACTGTGTTTTTAACTTGTTTTATGTATTTGTAGGGCTGCATGCCAAGGACATGCCGCCCATGTATACTTTATTGTTACCCGCCCCGAGCCTGCAGGGAGGAGAGGAATATAAAACCGAAGAAATAAATAAATAAATAAATAAAATAAATCCAGTTTGCATTAGGACCAACTTAAGCAGCTGGGAAACCAGTGGTTCTTGGGTGATAGTCCTTGGGTTGGTGTAGTGCCAGATTAAGGATAAATGAGGCCCTATGCTACTTAAGTTATGAGGCCCCTTCCTTGGGACCGGAAGGAGGTAGGCCAGGAAGGCCTATCCTGCCTGCTTTGTGGCACACTCCCATAGACTATCAACTCTACCATTAAGTTTAGAAATGCTCTGAAACATAATGCCTTCAAATTAAGAATTGTACTACATAAGCAAAATCCATCATCAAATTTCATTTTGGCAGGAAGATAGGCCCCTGTGTCTAACAGGGACCTGTGCTTGGGCACACTTAAGCACAATGGTAAATCTGGCACTGGGCTGGGTCTGTGCAGCCTTTAGTGTGATCCCAAAGTGCTTATCAAGGAATCAGTTCAGAACTCCTCAAGAATGACCTGTTACATTGGGAGAAGGGGGGTTGAGAGAGAATGTGCTGACCAAGAAAAATAATAATCTTCCTTTTTGATTCTGAGCCCATCTACTGAACTCTTTATAAATTCCTCAGAAAGGAATGCAGCCCTTGGCAGAATAAAATTGGTCCACCCTGTAATAAAATCCAGGGGGGGGGGGGGGGGGGGAGTAGCTAAGTTACATTTAAACAAGGCTCTTATAAAAGGACATTTGGGACATAATTTTTTTTAAGGCAAATTTCTTGAAAATGGATTTGATGATCACAGAAAGAAAGAAGATCACTATAAAAACATAATGCCAACTGGCACAAGCAATGGCACGATGGACATAAGAACATAAGAACATAAGAAGAGCCATGCTGAATCGGGCCTCAGCCCATCTAGTCCAGCATTCTGTGTCACACAGTGGCCCACTAGTTGTACACAGGGATCTCTAGCAGAAAGGAGGGCAAAACCCTCACCTGCTCCCGACCCCCACAACCAGTACCCGGGGAAAATCCTGCCTGCCTCCATCAACACAGAGGTGGCACTTGGATGTCCATTTCAGTAACTACTGATTCCCTTGGTATCCATGAATCTGTCTAATCCTGCCTTGAAGCTGTCCAGGCTGACAGCTGTCACAACCTCCTCTGGAAGTGAGTTCCATAACCCAATGACCCTCTGGGTGAAGAAATATTTCCCTTTATTAGTCCTAACTTTCCTACCTTGAAGCTTTAGGGAATGCCCCCTAGTCCTAGTGTTGTGTGACAGAGAAAATATTTTTTCTTTATTCACCTTTTCTATCCCATGCATGATTTTATACACTTCGATCAAGTCACCTCTTAAATGCCGTCTTTCAAGGCTGAAAAGACCAAGGCGTTGCAACCTGATTTCATAAGGGAGCTGCTCCATCCCTTGGATCATTTTTGTTGCCCTTCTTTGTACTTTTTCCAGTTCAGTTATATCCTTCTTGAGGTGCGGTGACCAGAATTGTACACAGTACTCCAAATGTGGCCTCACCATAGATTTGTAGAGAGGCAATACAACATTTGCCGACCTATTTTCGATTCCCTTCCTGATCATGCCAAGCATAGAATTTGCTTTTTCACTGCTGCAGCGCACTGGGTTGACATCTTCATTGAGCTGTCCACCAAAACCCCAAGATCCCTTTCCTGGTTTGTCTCAGAAAGCTTTGATCCCATCAGTTGATAAGTGTATTTGGGGTTCTTTGCCCCGATGTGCATGACTTTACACTTGTTTAGGTTAAAATGCATTTGCCACTTTGTTGCCCATTCACTCAATTTCGAGAGATCTTTCTGGAGCTCTTTACAGTCAGTTTCATTTTTAACTACCCTGAACAGTTTAGTGTCATCTGCAAACTTTGCTACCTCACAATTTCCTTCTACATCCAGATCATTTATGAATAAATAAAAAGTAACAGTCCTAAAACTGAACCTTTGGGTACGCCACTTCTCACCTCTTTCCATCCAGAGAAGTGTCCATTTATTACCACCCTTTGTTTCCTACAGTTTAGCCAGGTTCCAATCCAGGACAAGACCTGTCCCCTGATTCCATGGCTGAAGAGCTTATTTAGGAGCCTTTGGTGAGGGACTTTGTCAAAAGCCTTTTGAAAGGTAAACAATATCGACTGGGTCCCCTTTATCTATGTGTTTTTTACACCCTCAAAGAATTCTATCAAGTTAGTAAGACATGATTTGCCTTTGCAGAAACCATGTTGATTTTCCTTCAGCAATGCCTGTTCTTCTATGTGCTTGGTAATATTTTCTTTAATAATGGTTTCCATCACTTTGCCTGGAACTGAGGTTAGACTAACTGGCCTATAATTTCCTGGATCACCCCTGGATCCTTTCTTGAAGATCGGAGTTACATTTGCCTCCCTCCAGTCCTCGGGTACAGTGCCTGATCTTAGAGAAAGGTTATATATTTTGGCTAGAATTTCAGCAATTTCACACTTGAGTTCCTTAAGAACTCTGGGGTGGATGCCATCTGGCCCTGGTGATTTGTTGACATTTAGTTTAGTAAGGCATGTGAGAACATCTTCCTTGTTTATCTCTATCTGGTTTAATTCATTTAATTCCCTCCCTGAAAAAAACTGACTCAGCTGCAGGCATATGTTGTCTGTCCTCCTGTGTGAAAACGGAGGCAAAGATGTCGTTTAGCCGCTCAGCAATCTCCTTGTCTTCACTGATTTTCCCTTTCTTACCATTTTTGTCAAGTGGCCCAACTGCTTTTCTAGTTGGGTTTCTGCTTCTGATGTACTTAAAGAAGTTTTTGTTATTTTTTTAATGTGCTTAGCTATATGTGCCTCAAAATCTCTCTTGGCTTTCCTGACGGTTGCTTTGCATTTAGTTTGCCAGAGCTTGTGTTCCTTTCTGTTCTCCTCAGTAGGAAGAGCCTTCCATTTCTTAAATGAGTTTTTCTTCTTCCCAATCACATCTTTTACTTCATTTGTAAGCCATACCGATGTCCTCTTGGACTTTCCCAGCCTCTTTCTTATTTTAGGAATGCATTTTAGTTCAGCTTTTTATCAAAGGGAGTAAGATGTTAGTTGTGCATCAATGTATCCCTAGGGATATGCCAGGATAGATTTGCTACTGGGAAAAGTGGATGCTTGAAGCAGAACTAGGGAAAGTTCTATTTTTGGACCACAGCTCCAAGAATCGCTCAGCAAGCTGAAAGATTAGTCAAAGTTTGTTATTTAATACATTGGACATTGGTTGTAATTTACCATAATTCGAATGCTACAAGTGCAGACATATAGCGAGATGAATTATATTCGGCTATTTTAATCACAAAATGGGAGGGGACACTATGTGTCCTTGTAGGATAGTCCATGCTGATGTGAGGTACAAAGTGTATGCTTAGTAATTCTGACAAGTGACTCCAGTTATACGTTTTGCTTTGTTGCCAAAATGCTGTGTGGGTATGGCTGATTGGGCTTCCCTACAATCAGAGATATGTCAAAATATTATTAGAAAGCAGTCTTTACTAAAACAGAGTTAAGATTACACATAGGGTGCTTTCACTGACAGAAATGTTCTTTTGCTGACAGGACCCCCTTCTGATAATTGATCTCAGAGATCTGTAGACAGAGACATCTGCCAACAGAACCTATCTTCTGACACAGACTTGCTGGAAAAAGAGCACGCACACACATGCTGTAAAAATTACATATGAGAGGGAACTAAGTTATATCAGATTGAAACTTCCTTTAGCCCAAGGATAGAAACACCATATTGGCACAAACTTAGGCTATCTCGGGGTGGGGAAAAGGAGGCTATTTGGCACAACTACAGTCCTTATCCTAGAATTTCTTTTAAGTAATTCAAATATAGAATGAAGTATTCCCCTGCCACCACGTGAGAAAAATAATGGTCAACACATATTCTGCATTGATAGATACTGTGCTATGTGCATCACAGAATTTGAAGGTTGTTTTTTTTTAATTACAGAGAACAGGACCTCAAGTTCCTCTCCCTGAATTCTAATATTAATAATTATGCCGTGTATTGTAGTTACAGCAACCCATTGCTGGTAGAGATCTGTACCTTGGCGAAACTAAGGTGGATTTTGATGACCCCTACCTTGGCACTCTCAAACAAGAGGGAAAGCATTCAGCATTGACTGTGATCAGTGGAGTTCAGGAACACTTGGTTTGTGTACCATTGTATTTATTTATTTATTCAACTTAGTAGACCGCTCTCTCCGGAGTTCAGAGCGGTTTACAGCAATAAAACCAGATAAAACACATAAAAACAGCATTATAAAACCAATTAAACCCCGCTCCCAACAATAAAATCCCAGCAGAACGACAATAGTGCAGGCGGCAATGACGCGGCAGGGTGGCAGGTTATGGCAGGCATCAGTCAGGGCCGAATGCCTGCCTAAACAGCCAAGTCTTTACGGACTTGCGAAATGCCATAAAGTCCCGTAGGGCTCGCGTCTCCTCAGGCAGCGAGTTCCAGAGGCTCGGCGTGGCCACTGTAAACGCCCTCTGCCGCGTACTCGATAGCCTGTAGGTCTTGATGCCAGGCACCTCCAGTATGTTGAGCCCCTCTGAACGCAGTGATCTTCTGGGCACGTATGGGGTAAGCCGCTCCTTCAGGTACACTGGCCCCAAACCATATAAGGCCTTAAAAGTTAAGACTAACACCTTGAAGGAATTATTTGCTATATGTTTTTATTTATTCTCTTTTAAGAGAACAAGGCTCAAGGGTATTGACACCCTTAAGGATATTAACAGTTTGCTAATATGATTGATGTTTGATCCAAATGAGCCACAGGGTGAGAAAGCTGGTGATACTTTTGTATCTTGTTCTCTTGTCTCTCTGTCTCTCCCTGCATTCACACCGGATACAATAGCCTATATGTGAAAGTTTGAAACAAAGTAGAAACCACTAGTCTTGTGTATTTGTAGAGAATCACGATCTGTCTCTATCTGTTTCATTCATAGTTTTCAAACACCTGTCCCAAAAACAGGCGCCTTTCTGAATGACCTTTTTTGTTCCAGATCTAAAAGAACAAATGTTTTGGACCATTGGCTAACTTGGGTGGTCTTCCCAGGCTTCCTTTCCCCTCAGTTTTAGGGCGAAAGGGATGAAAATCACCACACATGAGAGCACATCTACCACTCTTAGACCACTAAGTTTTCTTTCGATAAATAAAATCTCCTTAAAACATCCCCTCCCTCCCCCCCTTGCTGGCCCCACCCTCTAACTCCTCTAAAAGCAGCAACAGGAGGGAGGTGGGCAGGGCACCATTCCTTTTTGACAAATGATGCTCTCCACACACCACACACACACACACCCAAGTGTCCAGCCCCACTTCTTCTTCAACTGGCAGCAATTGGGGGGGGGGGTTCCCTTCCCTTTCCCTTCATTTTTGACATTGTAATGGTTTGTCTTGGAGCTGCCACCTAGGGTCCTTGCTTGCTGCTGTTGCTGTTGTGCTGGGGACTCTCCCCCTTCTCTTCCATCTCTCATGCAAGAAAGGCACCTCCAGCCCCCCTCCTCTTCCTCCTTCACACCTCTCATCCTCCTCCTCTCTTGTCCTTGGCTCTTAGAGCTGTTGCTGGTGCCTTGGGTCATTTTTGCTGCTGCCTAGCTTACTCTAGAGTAAGAGGTGCGACAGAGACAGAGAAGGGGCATGGAGGAGATGCCTTTCTTGTATGAGAGATGGAGGCAGCACTGCAGCAGCAGCAATGAATGTGGCAGCTCAAAGAGCTGAGGAGGACGGAGGAGGAGCCATGCACTCTCCAAGGCATTTTAAGGAGGCTTCTCCCATTCAGATAAGGAAGAGTGATGATCTCCTGGAAGAGGAGAGAAAATGAGGGTTTATTTTTTGTTTTGCTGGGGGATTATTAAAAACGATTAAACGGTGCTTGCGAAAAGCAGGCTAGGGAATGGTACCTGCTCCTGCTTTCTTTGATTTTGAGCTAATTTTTGTTTTGGGAGGGGGTTCTGTTTCATATTCTGGCCCAAAACAAAAGGAATGAAAGAATGAATGAAATGGGAGAAATGAGTGCTGCACAAATCCCTAGAAACCACTTTTGATCCAGCCCAACCAATGCCAATCATGACACTGATGTAATGAATGAAAGAACGATAAGAGTCAATACTTTGAGAAAGGAAAAAAATCCTCTACCTGCCTACAATTGTTCTATACAACTACAGTGTGGCAGGCATGTCCATTTCCAGCATCCCAATGTCTAATATATTGCACAGAGTCTATTGCCACATCAATGAAAGCACCCAAAAATAAAAGAAGAAATGTCAGTGAACACAGGCATGAGAAATGTTAAATCATGTATGGATCTGACACAGTTATCAATAACATGAATGGCTTCTAAGAAGTATGTGTGCATGAGAGAGGGAGGGAGGGAGGGAGAGGGGGAGGGAGGGAGTTACACGAAGGTACGGAAAAAATGAAATATCAAAATCATTACCTCCAGTCACAATTTATATGGGCATCTCTCTGTGTTTTGTCTGTTCAGAGATATTGACTATAGTGCAATTCAAGCTCAATTTTCTGTGTCATTCTACTCACAATACATCTTCATGGTATCTTATATCATGATGTGCAATTTCAGAATCAAATGTTAAACTTTGCAGCTATCTTTGGAATCATACCAGTGTACATCCAGCAAGAGAGCTCTTTGTATCAAAAATAAAAAAAGTTTGTGTGTTTAAAAAGATCTCAATGTCTGAAAATTGTTTTCTGATTTACAAAACTCTGATGTTCAATAAATGCACCATCAGGTTAAGAGCTCAGTTGCAAAGGTACCATTTCAAAGAGCTCCAGACAACATGAGTCTGAATTCTCAATTACATTATTTCTACCACAGTTGGTAGAGACTGTTGCCAGAGGCGATTCTATTCACTCACAGTTTTTCTTTTCTTGTTGGTTGAATTTTCTTTGAATAATAATAAAAGTAGAATTCAGAAACAGATCTTATTTCTGTATCTTGATTCATCTCACCTAAGCTGTATTTATAAATCACACTCACACATCAACCATAGCTGTGCCAACCTGTGGGGAATATGTGATACCTTTTCAACCAGAAACCTACCAATGACACATTTTGAACCAACTAACATCAACTCCTGCCTTAGCTAGATTAGCGAAAGTGAAGTGTTAGAGCATATATTTGCTGCATTTTAAAAAAAAAAATTCCAGAGAGTCTTTAGATATTTTAAATTCACCACCACTCCAGCCCTCAATTAAGCACAGAAGTTAAGAGACCCAATGGATATGTACAAGATAAAAACAGGCTTGGTTTATATGAGCCAGATAATATTTCCATAAAGCAATATCATTGGAAAAGAGCATATTGGACCTTCAGATAGGGCTATAAATAATAGTTTAAAATATATGATCACCTGCCTTTATTCTTTATGAATGCTATTCCTTGGATGGAACACAAATATTCATTAACCTCTGCTTACTTGTACAGGTTGAGTATCCCATATCTGAAAAGCTTGGGATCAGATGTGTTCCATCTTTTTGGATTTTTTTCCTGTTTTCAAGATATTTGCATACAAATTGAATCATAGAATAATAGAATTGGAAGAGACCAATTCTCTTGGCAGGGGGATGTACTCCAACCCCCTGCCATGCTGGAAAGCACAATCAAAGTACCCTTGACAGACCATTTATGGACATGGGATCCACGTCTAAATAAGGAATTCATTTATGTTTCAAGCACATCTTGTACACATAGCTTGAAGGTAATTGTTTGTATGCATTGAACCATTAGAAAACAAAGATTTCACTATTTCAGCCACTAACATGACTACTTTGGATTTTAGCATTCCAGATAAGGAATGCTCAACCAGTATTTGTTCTTTCTTAAAATCAAGCTGTACTTCTGCTACAGGAAGAACATAAGCTGTGAGAAAATTGCAGTGTATTGCTACAAAAGTAATTAAAACAGTATTAAAATACATGACAGGCTGTTTTCAAGCACACCATTTGAATACAAAATATGGAGAGGAAGGACCTTTATAGGAAGAAAATAATTCAAGAATCTTTTCCACAATTTATAGAAAAGCCACAATTACATTTGAAAGCTGAAAGATATACAATCCAACCCATTAGCCTAAAGTAGTATAACCTACAACTTTGTAAATAGCTCTCCCAGAATCTCTATGTGAAAGTTAGAGAAGTATGATTTTCTGTCCACTTCAGTGTGACAGCAACAAGGTGACAGCAGCTAAGTGATTTTTATGATATATGGCTGGTTGTAAAACTCAATAGCTAAAGGTTTTCTTCACATTTCCCCTCCCCTCCCATAATATAGTAATTTCTTCTTCTTCAAAAGGGACTGTTTCTTTTCTCTGGGTGACAATATGATGTAGGAGGATTTAAAAAAAGAAATAAACTGCAATACCACATGCACGCCTTTAATCAGTGTTCCTCTTGTATTCCATTGGGACAGATTAGATAAAGAATGGTTCTCAATTTCTCATGAGAATTACTTCAGAGAGGAACTAATTGCTTCTTAGGCATCTTGGGAAAAGATCATCTTCATTTAGAGGACTCAAGGAAAAGGAAGATGTATTTGATGAAAATGTGTATGTAAAATAGGATACATAATATAAAAGTGCAGCTATATAAAATATTTATATTGCAATTTAGATTCTAGTTGTTACATAGCTGCAATTTTCTGTAATGGGAATACAGAATCCAAATTTACATACGTGGTGCTTCTTAGGAGATAATGTTGGGTTCAGGAGACTAACAACAAAGGGAGAAGAAATTCAATGTTAGGATAAATAAAACTTTTGAAAAGTGGATTAACAAGGAAAAGTTTCTGTACTGTAGTTTGCACAATGGTGCTTTAAAAACCCAAGCAAAGATAGATTGGTTCTGTGGTATACATTTACCCTAGATACACAAGTGAGAAAATGAAAATGAAAACACAATAATGCTAGACGTAAAGAAATAATTGCCTACATATGCATGCTATTTTGAGCATTATTTCACCTTTTGTTGAGAGAAGGCTCTTCCTAACAAGGCACATGTATGGAGAGGTAGTTGTAGGTTGTAATGTTGCAACTGTTGTCCTTTTGTTTTGTTCTTTTTTTTTTTTTTTAAAAAGGATAATTTTGGTGTTATCCTGGATTATTTTCTGGCAATTCTTTGCACCAAATGTGACATTTTAGCCCTCATTTCTTGAAAGAGCAAACAAAACATAAAAATAAGTTTAGGCCCACATTGTTATTCAGGACTTGACTTCACTAGCCAAAAAAAGTTGGGACTTGTGAATGTTTGCCTCTATGGTGTACACTGTACAGCCACTTTCATCCTGGTTTTTGTGTGTTTTTAATCCAACTTTGCCCTGCATTAGGTAAATTGGGGAATATTCTGGAGTTTGCTGGAAACTCTGGCGTATCTTGGAGTGGTAAGACAAAGTTCTGTGGCCACCAGGGAGTGGTAACTGTGACACAAAAGACAAGGAGATGGCCCAGTGGAGTCATTGTGTATTGGTTCATGAATACATGTAGTTGTGGGATCCATGCTGCTACAGGTTAGATTTACCCTGCAATTACTTTGCCCTATATAGATGTGCTCTTAATTATACTGTATATGAACAATTTAGTTAGCTAGTTACGTACGTGCCTTTCCTGGCCTGATCAACTTTAATAGTACCAGGTAGGAACAGCATTGAGAAATGCAGACTTGTTCAGCTGGTGATCAAGGTACAGGATGACATATTCACCATCACTCTGCCAGCAAATAGGTTGTGACAAGAAATTGTGTCAGGGATCCTGCTTCTGATTGTCACAGCCTGAAAGGGGTGTAATTGCCAACTACACTGGTTCCTGGCAAAGTGGGTTTGGACAAATGTTTGTAAGGATAGGAATCAAGCTGTGATAGTTGATTATTTATTGATAGTTTTCTGCTGTTACCATCCATAATTCTGTATTATTTTGATGTGTTTGCACCCATTTCAAGGCATTGAATATTTGCCTTTTTATGTGTAAACTGCCCTGAGTGTCCTTTTGGGGAGAGAGGGTGGTTTATAAATAAAGGTTGTTGTTGTTGTTATGACTTCCCACAGTTACTGGCCTAAATTCAACTATCTAACAATACGGCACATATAAAATCCTTTCAGAAAGGCTCTATTTCATCTGACAGCCATATTGAAGGGAGGCACCTTTCAGATTCGTTTAGGCCTACCTGATCTCACTTTCTTGCTAAACAGCAAGTTGATAAATAGTGTAATGAATCTATACTGGGTTTTATTCCAGGTTTTGAAGGTACTATCCAAAGTCGCAGCTCTGTGTTGTTGGCTGTGCTGCTTGCAATGTGTAAAACAACAACCAAGAAAAGACTGAGACTCTTTAACTTCCCTGCCCCAGCTCATCATTCTCACCTTGACGGTCCCTTTTCCACTGTGTTGGGATTGTTTTGGAGTAAAAACCTACAGATATTGTAAACATAACAAGATGGAAACTCTGCAAAATTGATGTGGGTGAACCATGGCCCTTCTTCCCCAGGCTGCTCTTTATCCTGTCCCTTTTCTGTATTCCTGTGTTCTGTTTATTGATTTATTACTAAAACACTGGCTTTTACAAATATATGAATCCGAAGGTAATGAAAGATGCTGCAGATGTAAAAGCTACCTGTTCATATATAGCTTCTTCCCGGGGAGCGGGGGGGATCAACTACAGACAAAGTAATAGTTTATTGGTGAATTGAAAGACTAGCAGTCCTAAACCTGCTGTGACAATGACAACTGTGTGTCACATATAGATTCGCAATCCTGTCAGTGACAGCCAATTTAAGGATTTTCCCTTTCTTGAAGGTGGCAGAAAAGTGACTCATTCTATACTAAAAATGGTAGAACATATTTTATCTGCATTTCCTAGACAGTTCTTAGGTAACCCAATGTTCACCTCCTTCTGATGAAGACTGATACTCTTAAGGTTGCTTACAAAGGTCAGAATCCTATTGGAAACTTACATCTTCACAAGTGGGAATTAGAAATGTGTGGTTGAGTAACATCCATATTCAAACCACTTAAAGACCACCTCAAAGGCTAGTTTGCACACCAGTCAAAGTGCTGGTGAATGGTTTTTAGTGGCCATTCATGATCGGGCAATGGTGCAACAATCATAAATGTGAATAGAAAAATGTATGATGTCATAGGTCTAGCTAGACAATATCTAGGAAAACAATGCAAATACTGAATAAGATGTGAGTCAGACTTTTCTAACACCATTTGAAAATATTTTCTTCCTGTTACTCAACATAAAACCAGCTAGAATAAAAATTAAACATGCAATAAAAAGAGAGAAGCAATAGCCCTCTGCCAGAGCCTTCTTTTAACAATAGACAATCTTGCTGGAAATGCCACATACTCTCGTTGAAAATACAAAGAAAATAAAGCTGTTCAAACAACATGGAATAATTTCATAAAATTAGATTCATTATCTCCCAAAAAAAAAAAAAAAAAAAACCACGTGAAGAGTTAATAGATTATTGTACTTTTAATGCTAGGAACAGCTGTGGTGTTTATATCACTATCTGAGGTGCCCAAAGTGCCAAAATATTGACTAGACACCTGGACTGAGATTCAAGATAGTAATCATGGATCATAAACTCTATGAGTGTTTAACACCAGGTCTACCCCTCCTTGGTCACCCTTGGAAGCTCAGCCCTTGGAAGGTGGGAGGAGGAGGAGGAATAATTGGTCTGAGTTAACAACCTTTCGTCCCCCTGGAGGTTGAGGTGTGTGTGTGTGTGGGGGGGGATGCTGACAAAATTGTGATCTTGTATGCCTCTCTCCTTTTCCCAAACATCAGGGAGACAGGAAGCCATCTCAGCTATCCAGTGACACCCCATTCTGCCTTTCCCTATGGAACCTGAGTGCAAACTGGAAGTTAGTTTTGGAGAGGGTGTGAGCAGTTAGAGAATGGACTCCTGTGCCCCAATTCAAAAAGGGATACCAGTGTTTGTGTAGTCTTGGACTTATTGGACTTGAACATTTGACAGGAAGAGGGAAAGAACTGTATGCCCTTGGAAAAATTGTCTTCAGTAAGCCCACATTAAAAATTCTTCAAGATTACTTCAATACTTTATCTCCCCCTCTAGTGAAACTAAACCCTATCGTTTGCTCCATCTGAATCTCCCACCAGACACACACTACTCTATTGATTTATTTCACCCAGAGTTTTATAATTTTATCCCTGCATTTGGCCCAGCCCACTGTGTTCAACTTTTTAATTATTTTATCTCATATCCTGTGTTTATCCTCTTGTATTATTTTGTTATTGTTTGCATTTTATTTGATGTTATTACCTGTGTACGTATTTTACTTTGCCCTATTGTAATTTTTGGGCTTGGCCTCATGTTAGTCGCCCTGAATCCCCTTGGAGAGATGGTGGCAGGGTATAAATAAGGATGATGATGATGATTATTATTATTAGCATTGTCACTTATTTTAGAATTTAAGATCAGTTACGTAGTGTGCTAGTTGGACTAATCTTTCAGTTCATTTTTTTTCACATTAGAATTCTCAAAAATATTCCCTGGTTTGATCTTTTGATGTTTGTTGATTTGTTTGAAGATCCCAAATCAAAGCATTTCTTCTAATGGCCTCATCACAAAGGTCAGACAAAGAGTCCCACTTAGCTTGAGTTCAGCATGAAAAGAGAGGGGCAGCGGGGCAAATCTGTCACCGTACATGCAGCTCCCTCTTGGTGAGGCTACCCACATTACAGGTGAAGCATCACCCTTCTGTAAAGGATCCATGATGTCTCAATTCGAGCCAGCACAACACAGGGGGGCTCCAGTGACACTTTTATACCATTTGGGGGCGAGGGCTGCACTGGAAGTCACACAACATCATGTGATGGCCAGCATGGAGCTTGGTTCAGAAGATAGGGTGGAAGCATCCTAGGATGCTGATTTAGGTAAGTGTGATGAGCTTGTAAGTCTCATGTGCTCCTGTTTAGAACAGAGGTGAAGAAAGTGTACTCTTAGAGACATACATTGTCAACTTCTGAATTACTGATTACTTCCTAGTTTTATACACCCCTCCTGTGTCTAAAAGAAATGTGAAGGTAATGCCAAAATTGCCTGACAGTGACATATAGATGGTACAGTCATATTGAAAGAATTCAAAATGGTAACCAAAAATGTGGTACTGTGGGGAAGGAATTGATTCCTGAGATCCCATGGGGTCCTTTCCCCAACAGAGAAGATTGATCTCATGTATAATGAAAGGAAAGTGAAAAAAAACTATGAAAGTTAAAACCAAGTAAGACTCCAGTTCATGCAAACATCCACATGTGCATTATTATTTTGAACCTGTCCAACGAATATTTGATCCCCTTTCTCAGTTGTAATTTACAAAGCTGTTATCAACAGTAACCATTTAATGGTCAAGTCAGTACCCATAGCATCCATATTGTCCTCTTGGACCCCTTAATCAGTGGACCTGAAGCACACACGAGTGAGTACAGAGTAAGGAAGAAAAGTAATGCATGTGAAATATCTTTTTTATCTGGAAAAAATCAGAAAACCGCTAATACAGAATGTTCCATACATAGAGCACTGATAACATAGATCACCGATCTATTCAGGAGGCCTTTGAAGATGACAGCGGAGCTCGTCTACTCCCATACTAAATGAATAGTGGGCTTCTGGATTTGATGGAAGCATTGTAATTGCTCAAGGCACTTTGTTGGGATATTTTTCAAGCTTAATTGCCCTGTCATTTACAATTAGGGATGTTAATGTAACACTTAAATGCCACAAATAGCTTGCAGCTTTAACTCCCTGCTTGGCAAATGAGAATGTCCGGCTGCATATATTACTTTTAAACGTTTTGATGCATTTTAAAACTATGTTCAATGACAAGTTAATCAATTTTATGCTTCAATAAAGAGAGCAAATTCAGAGGCAGCTAAATTTAGTGGTCATGCGTGATAATGTGAACACAAACGTAATTTTGTTGAGGTGTCAGGTTAATTGGGACAAAGTTGAACCAAGAGCAACAGTATCACAGCTGAAATATGGTTAATGGCTGCTTTTCTGGGGAAGCTACTCATACATTCACCAGCTAATATTCAGCTATCTACTCAAGTCTTTCAAAATGGTGTGTGTGTTATTTTTAGGTTTTCATAGAGAGGGAGGGAGGAGAAAAGATAGCCAGAGAGATAGAGGGAGGGGAGGGAAGAGGGAGGGAGGTGTAGTGGTTTGTATGCTAGGGGTCAAGCAAACTGGACTTTTAATGCAAGCTCAGCCATGGAATTACACTGGGTGGTCCTAGGCAAGTCACACACTCTCATTCTTAGGAGAGGGCAATGTAAATCCACTATGAATAAATCTTGCCAAGAAAACCCAAGGATAGTGTTGTCATAACTGGAAGGGACAGCAGGTATATATTCATTTAGACTGAAACCAATTCGGAAAATTAAGGGATTAGTTGGCTTGATCCCCATAAACAGGACCAGGGGGGGGGGGGGTGCAGAAAACCAGTGGAAACAAATCAAGAGAGCAGAATTTTTCGGCTCCTGGAGATGATAGGGCTAACTGCACTGTACCTGAGGCAGCATCTCTCTTTCTCCCAACATTGGCCAACAGTACTCTGGGTGAGGCCTGACTAAAGGTGAGTAAAATTGTACTTTACATCCCTTGATCATAATTCTGTTGATGCACTTTTGACAACTGCATCAAATTATAAATAATAGGGCTGTGCAAAACTTTGTTCGTAATTTGTTTGTAGTATCTATTTCATAAGATTTGTACATACAAAGCAATATTTAAAAAATGCCAAAAGAGAGAGAAACCTTAAGATTCAATAGCTATGACTTTCGGAAGAGCCATATAAATCTCATAAATGACTCCAGATATGTCACACTTATCAATTTCCCCCCAAAAGGGCTGGGTTTAGTCCCACCAAAAGGCCCTGAGGAGATTGGTGAGGCCAGAGTGGAGGGAGAAGCCCTGCTCTTTCCTCATAGGGGGTGGCGAGTGGGGCCCCAGGCTGGAGGGATGTATGTTTGGATGGCATGGCATGGAAGAAGCCCCTCTGGCATACGGCCAGCCCAGAGAATGAGAGAGAGAGAGAGAGAGAGAGAGAGAGAGAGAGAGAGAGAGACAGAGACAGAGACAGAGACAGAGACAGAGACAGAGACAGAGACAGAGACAGAGACAGAGACGACACTCACATTGAGGCTTTAACATGGGAAGCGAGCAGAATTTTGGGAAATGTAGTTTAGGGTGAGCTTTTTGAATTCTCTGCCACAGAGGTCCTCGCCTTCCCAAACTAAATTTCTCGGAATTCTGCTTGCTGCCTTGTGCCACCTCCTCTTCCTCCTCCTTGAAGGTTTTGGTGGAGGAAAACCAGGGTTTAATCTCTAAAGGGATTTCAAGATAAAAGGCGATTGTTGGGAATGGAATCAACCCTGTGAGGTAGAGAAAGTTGAGAGGCAATAATTCCAAAGTTAACCTAGTAGGTTTCCTATTCTTATTATTTTTATTATTTCAAAGGCTAGATGGACATCTGTTGGGAGTGCTTTGACTTTGCTTCCCTTGCCTAGCAGAAGGGGGTTGGACCCTGGGGTCTTCCCATGAAATAGTACTGTTAAGTTTATGTTGGTTAAAATTCCGTAAAAATCAGTGGATGTGCAAATCTTACTGTAATTTGGAGGGGAATGATGCCCTGTTTATATTGTATAATTGAAAGCAGAAATTCAAGGAGATAACTAGGTTTTTTTTTTAAAAAAATGTTGTTCATAAAAAACTTTTAAAATTCCTAAAAATCAGTGGATGAGTGACTAATTCTGAAAATTGGGGAACAGGGGCAGTAACAGTGGTAAATATGTTCTACCATTGTAGCAAGTTTCATCCCAATAGCTCTAAAAATGAGGGAGAAAGGAGCCCTGGAAGACCCCCCCCCTGTTCAATTACTTAATAAAAAAGTAACAAAAAATTAGATACGGGCCACTAATGATATTTTAGAAACACTTTAGAAACTATTGGCCCCCTTCCCCCAATTTAATAATGAGTATTGAAAAAAATGTCATTGGTTGCATAGGCCTAACATTTATCCTTGTTGAAACTGTATACTGTAGTAATTCCTTCATAACTGGAAAAAGGAAATTTACTACAAATAACTATATTTGGTAACTAATTATTTCTAATCTGCACTATCAATGTACGGGTAAGTAGTAATTACTAATTATATATATTTCTAGTTCCAGTAATGTTTTGTGTTGTCTAGCAGCTTAATAAAAACAAGAGATTACTTTAATATCCTTGTAAATTCAGATTACAAAAGATTAAATTGTAAATTTTAAAAGACATTTTAATTTGTTCCTGGGGCAGCATATGATGACAGAACCACCTTTTCTTTCAGTCTATTGTATCAGAAAGCTAATTGCCTCGGTTATTAATGTATTTGAATTATATACCAATGTAAGAGCCAACCAGCATAACATCTGGATATATTTGCATAAATTAGATCAATATATTAATCATTCTCCATAGAAGAAAGATGTAACAGCTTTTACTTCCTTTTTCTTCCAGATTCTTCTGAGCTTATGAAGTTGTCTTTTAACTGACTTAGATTACAGAGCATGACAAATTTTCAGCCTTGAACAACACTAGATGATGAAGAAAATACTCGCAAGAATATGACCGACAAAACTGCAAGAATCAGGAGGTGTTTTGTGACACTCCACATCCTGGTTCAGCACTTATGGCTCTTCTTAGCAAGTAGGATCCTGGGACTCTTAGAGAGAGAAAAAACAGTTATCCATGAAACATTAAAAAGTCAGGCACATATGGGTGGGAGAATCAATCATTCTCCTGAGAAAGAGGAGATGCAGTTGTGCATGGGGATTTTGTATTGAAAGAAACTCTGTACTGAGATGGATGGAAGGAGACTTGACATTTCACCTTGGGAAATGAATACAGCCCCAACAAACCTGAAGTGGATCTCTAATGAGGCTGATAGTTTGGGTAGAAAAGTGAAAAACTTGGAGGCCCAAGTAGTGTTTCATGGGGCCTTCCGCAGATAGAAGGTCTTAGGCAATCTCAGGCCTTCTGCACAGCTCAATAAAATCCCAGATTATCTTTTTTGAATTGGAATATATGGCAGTATGGACTCAGATAACCTAGTTCAAAGCAGATATTGTGGGATTTTCTGCCTTGATATTCTGGGTTATATGGTTGTGTAGAAGGACTCTCAGTCAAAACCAAATGGTTATGCAATCAGATCAGGAAAATCCTCTCTTATTTCAAAAACTCACCACAAATGCAGTTTCAGAATAGTGACATTTTATTTAATCACCCCATAAATGGTTACTGAAAATATATAAGTTCAAATAGACTGGGCAGGAAGAATTCAGCCCACCCTCACTTTCTATTTACATACAAGTGAAAATAAGTTGTTAGTTCCTGTTTCAGTAAGCTGTCTATCCATGATCTATCCTAAGAACATAAGAACATAAGAAGAGCCATGCTGAATCGGGCCTCAGCCCATCTAGTCCAGCATTCTGTGTCACACAGTGGCCCACTAGTTGTACACAGGGATCTCTAGCAGAAAGGAGGGCAAAACCCTCACCTGCTCCCGACCCCCCACAACCAGTACCCGGGGAAAATCCTGCCTGCCTCCATCAACACAGAGGTGGCACTTGGATGTCCATTTCAGTAACTACTGATTCCCTTGGTATCCATGAATCTGTCTAATCCTGCCTTGAAGCTGTCCAGGCTGACAGCTGTCACAACCTCCTCTGGAAGTGAGTTCCATAACCCAATGACCCTCTGGGTGAAGAAATATTTCCCTTTATTAGTCCTAACTTTCCTACCTTGGAGCTTTAGGGAGTGCCCCCTAGTCCTAGTGTTGTGTGACAGAGAAAATATTTTTTCTTTATTCACCTTTTCTATCCCATGCATGATTTTATAAACTTCGATCAAGTCACCTCTTAAACGCCGTCTTTCAAGGCTGAAAAGACCAAGGCGTTGCAACCTGATTTCATAAGGGAGCTGCTCCATCCCTTGGATCATTTTTGTTGCCCTTCTTTGTACCTTTTCCAGTTCCGTTATATCCTTCTTGAGGTGTGGTGACCAGAATTGTACACAGTACTCCAGATGTGGCCTCACCACATCATGGCTTCATACCTGTATGTCATAAATTGCTATGGTGGAGAAGCTGCCTTTTTTGACTTCCAGTGGAGGAGAGGCCAGGAGCAACAGCATCATGACATTGTACCTGTGGTGGAGATGGAGACAGAGGGTATTTCTACTTTCTCTGCCATTGTTACATCCTCCTTGGCAGTGGCATTGACCCACCTCTCAATTGCCAATGAAGTGTGAGCATTTTATCCCCTTTTTATGAAGTTTTTGCCTACCCTACATTGCATCTGGGGCCTGTGACAATTGGCTTGGAAGAGGGAGTCTATAAATAGGTGGCAGGTAATGGGGGAGGGCTAAGTTACAGTTCTGGAATTGGCACTTTAAGTCCTGGGACCAAAGGCTTGAGGATGGAGACTATCCTTGGAGCTGGCCTAAGGGCTTTGCTCTATGTTTCAGGATTGGAGAATGGGGGTCTTTTGGGTTGCCTTTTAGCAAATTTCTGGAGCAATCCAGCTATTTGGTTGCCCCGAGGGTTTGGGTGGTTTTCCCAGAGAAGTCCAGAGTGACATCTCAATTGTTCCCCCTCTCTTGCTCCTTTCCAAATTCAACTCAGTTTAATTAGGATTTAGGTTAAATAAAGTGGCCTTTACTTAACCCAATCCTGTGTGTCTGGTCTCATTATTCCATGGTTGGCCAGCAATAGGCATGGTTAAGTCCAGTTGGAATCTTTGTAATTTGGATTAAATTCAGATCAAATTACTTTTTGAAGCGATTTGGGAACCCAGAGGTATCATTGCCATTTCAAAGCCTCTGTCGCCATCTTTGTTCTGACTCAAGAAGTGAATCGGAAAAGACCCAGCATTTGGAGGCAAGCAGCAGCTTGCATGCTAGGATGCTTGCCTCCAGCCAATGAGGGGAAACCATGTAGGGAGGGGTGGGGTTTTGGCACGGCAGCCATTGCCATTTAAAAAGGCCCGTGCGTGCCTCGTGGACTCATTGCGAGCCGGGAACGGAATGGGGACTAAGCAGCTTGGATGGGAAACGTGCCCTGCCACTGTTTTGCAAAGGAACAACAGTGTTGGGAAGAAATTGGGGAAACTGGCTGGTAGGCCCCTTGACTGTGAGGCTTCCTTGTGTCTGAGGAGGGAAGAAGAGCAGGGCAGCTGGGAGAAGTGTTCTTCTCTTGCCTGCCACTGCCAATTTTCCTTTACGAAGCAGTGATTTTAACTTTCAACAGACCTCAATCCCCTTTGGGATATACTTTGGATTTTGAGATCCCAGAAAGTCCCTTTGGACTTTGGAATGCCCATTTTCTGCTAATAATTTCCTTGGGGAACCACACCATACCACTTTGGAGCCTCCTTTGTCTGCTTTGGGTTTCACATTGTACTTTTGGAAACTAGAAATCTCCTATAATCTGCTAATAATTTCCTTGGGAAAACACAAAATAAAAGCTTGGAGGCCTCTTTGTCTGCTTTGGGTTACACATTGTACTTTTGGAAACTAGAAATCGCCTAATCTAATCATTTCCTTGGGGAACCACACCATACAACTTTGGCACCCCCTTTCTCTGCTTGGGGTTACATGTTGTACTTTTGGAAACAAAAGTAGCAGTCTAAAAATGAGGGAAAGGGAATCCCCCAAGTTTTGCCTGTCCTGTTTGCAGTTTTTTGCACGTGGTGCAATCGCGCCCACCATTAACAAAGCAATTCGGAAATTTTGGAAATTTTGGAAAATTCTGACTTTTTTTGGAGAAAAATTTCAGAAATCACTTCGGGGTTGAATTGCCAGCGCCCCCTACATCTAAAATGAGTTTTGAACCATTTTTTTCCGTGATCAAACAAGCGTAGCCAGAAAATATATGGCATATGTATTTACTGTGCTGATAAAAAAAATTTCAGCAATGAACATTATACACGTATGAAAATGAGATTCAATGCAAAAAAGTAATATTGTTGGGAAAATTCCCAATTAAACAAGCATGCTGAGCTAGAAGTGATTGAGTAAAAATACTGGAAAGTGAATTATTTCAGTACTGAAATGACAGCAATACTACATAAAGCAGTTTGAGTGTGGGGAGAAGTATAGAAAAAGGCAATGATCTAGCAATGGGAGCAAGATCAAAGGACCAGAGAAATGTATCATATTTTGGAGGAAATCCTATTTGAATATTTGGGTCCCTCTGAATTGATAATGAGGCTTAGATTCAGATTTATTCTGCTTGGAGGAGGCCTACTTCAGTTTGGAATCTTCCAGATTCCTTCATCAGCTCTGTGTGATTCATGTTTTGGCAAAATCTGAAGCACATCCTGCTTACAAAATTTCCACAATTGCTGTTTAGCAAAGGTCTCTGTAGTAAGATGCCCCACATGAAATGAATCTCTGTAGTATGATGTCCCACATCAGTGAGTCAACCATTGATTCTCCAATACTTATCTTGATTATTTATTCATTTATTTATTTATTTCCTCGATCTTGTATACCGCTCCTTCCAGCAGGCTCGGGGCGGTTCACATACAACCAATTAAAATTTGCACCAATATCTCCATATTGAATGGTCTACTCTAGTAAAGTATTTCAATACCCACTGAACATGAGACTAAGCACTATGGAACAATATGATGTACAGTTCTGAGTAGGTATGTATAGGCTTATACAGTAAGCTTGGAATCTCATTGGTTACTCCCAACTAGAATAGAAATGTTGGACTATATATTGAATTGTAAGTCTACAACAAGGAAAATCTAATTGATTCAATTGGTCTACTTTAGTAAGGAATAACAGCAGGGATGCGGCTTCAGTATGTTTAGCAGTACCAAGGAGAATGATGCAAACCTAGATTCACTTACCTTTGGTTAATTTCCATTGAACAAAATTTGACTTACTTATTTATGCATCTGCATAATTCTGCATACTAAATGGCCTCTTAAATCCAAGAATGATCTATGGATACACACTGAGCATTGTCACTGAAAATAGTTTATATTCTTGTTTACAGAACCGATCTGTCAAGGTAATATGTGCATGTTTGGACAACTATCACTTGTTAAATATGGACATTTTGAGGAGTATATGTGTTCAGTTATGAGAACACATTTCATAAGGACTTCAGGCAGATAGTAGATGAGCCCAGACAAAAGTATCATCATATTTAATAATTATACCATTATAATTATTATAATTGTATTTCACATTTAATATAATCTATATTATAATGACCATCTATTTCCATTGGTTTAAAAAACCATTTTATAAATATTGTGGTTTTTTTCCAATCCAGTGATTCCCCAGTGATATTCAACAACTTTTTCATGGGTTAAAAGAAAGTTTAAAAAATTTCTATGAAGATTATATGGTTTTAAAAGAGCATGCATGCCTCTTAGAAACTTCCAGTTGTTTCAGAACAAATTAGTCAAGAAGAAAATATTGCAAAAATTCATGGACAAAAGAGTGACCATTATGCAATATGCATTTTAACGATGTTCCACTAACAGTTGTAAAAACAAATTAAGGAAATTAAAATAAATAAGTGGGACTTAAAAGCCTCCTGTCAGCCTAACTTTTGTTCTGTAAGCATTTTTGCTGTTATTAATAGAACATTTTCACTTAATTCAGTCTGAAATTTACTCAATGCTAGAGGTCGAAAACTAAAATGTAATTCACTATGGAAGATATTAATAAAAAGGTTTGGAAACAAATAAAGCAATTACTACATTTCACAGTGAGATGCACAGACAGCATTGCTCTGCACTTGGTTTACATCCAACACTGCTTGATTCTGCTATGGAAGGTAATCTTCTGATAGTCAATATTTATTCCATTACTCAGTTCATAGTATCACTTCTTGGGCATTTCTGGGGTCTCATCATTTACACCAAAATCTTCCTTAGAAACAAATTGCGAAGGGCGAATTCACTTTTTAAAATATTTGTCTGATTTTCATTCCTTTCTGCACTAAACTTGATAGATAGTTGTGAAATACTGAAGAAGAAAAACCAACAGGTTTCTGTGCTGTGTGACCACTTAAGTCCAGATTTGGACCTCAACCCATCTGGAAGAGGAGAAAGGAAAGAACCACCTTCATGAAAGATTTCATCAAAGCATTACTCAATGGCATTACAATGTTAATAAAATTTCTTTATCTGAAACTATAATTTAATATTCATGTATCTAATTTACATGTGACAAAGAAGCATATTCTAAAATTAGAGTGTAACCAGCAAACTATTGACTACTATAAACAATACGAAAAAACACAACCCAAACATTTCTTAGCAAATAAAAAGATACAACTCTTAACCGGGGAATGATTTTAGTTGCTGATACTGCTTTAAACATAGCTGTAATTATGGCTTGAAAAAACTGTTCAAGCGCACAAGCATTTCTGTGTGGAAGGAGTCTTGTGTATATACATAAAGTCCAAGGGTATACTACCAAAATCCCGCTTATTCATTTATAGTTGGTACAGTATAAACAGTGAATGCCTTAATTTTGTAGGGAAAAAAATCAAACCAATATTTAGAAATGGTTTGTGATCTAGCTAATGTTTTCCCCATGAAAACAGAAACAAAATGCCGTTTCCTTAATACTGAGATGCTGGACAGTGAAAAATGCACTTATTGTAAAAATACAATTGAGTGTTAGCCTGCAGCTGTCCTTTTCAAACATTAGTGTCCTTAATACCTATGACAACTGTGCATTATGCTGAAATTGAGAAATTATATGCATTTTAAATAAAAACAGAGCAACTACATACAGAACAAACAGTGAATCTTAACAGAATCAACATGCACTAACCCTACTCTTATGCAAAATTAATTTCTTCCAGAAAATTGCATCCAACCTTTGGCCTTCCACAAAGGTATATAGGTGTTGTCCCCTGGTAATACATTTGGACTTTTGTATTCAAATACCAGTTTGTTAGCTCAACATCACAAAATGTTCTGTCCCACTGGTATAGCCTTTAGCTGCCCTTGGGCTTCCATAGAAACTGCTCTCACATAGTCACTTTTATGCAGCTTTTCGTGAGCCTCACTGAAAGTCTCCACAGTTCTATACAAATTAGCTTTCTTATTCATCTTCTTCTGGTTCCTGTATTACAATGGGTGCTTCTTCTTTTAAACAAGCACTAAAGAAGCTCAGAATTGTGCTATAAAGGTGGTATTTACTCTTCTCTGATGTGATATAATGACCTTCATCTGGGTAGATCTAGGAGAAGAAAAGTAGAAAGAAATAAGACTTTAAAAATCAGGTGATATGAGTCTCTAAGATTTGTTTAAAACGTTTCTGCATCAATACTAAATGAACACATTAGATGATATTCAGCCTCACCAAAGGCTCATAAAATGCAAAACAAAATCCATTTTCTTGATATTTTAAATGAGCAATTCATAGCATTCACTAAAACTTAAGAGCTAGAAGTATTTTCTTGCATCTTATTTAAAATTGCCTTTCCTATTCACACTTTCAAGATGGTTTAAAGGAAATAGTTTGTATCAAATATTGATGGAAACAATGCAAGACCCTAGAACAATGTGATATACAGCATGATCAGAATGCGGATCTAAAATTACACACACACATTGTATATGTATGTATGTATGTGTGTAAGTTAAGACTTGCTTTTATAGGAAACAATTGAATACATTATGCTAATATTTTGGGTGGAACTGCATATGTTTGTATTTGTATATCTAGTATTTCCAAGGGTTCAATATGACATTCTTCAGTTGCGTTGCATTTTTAGTGTTTTGACACTTGATAAGAAAGACAAAATGTGATTCTTAATGCAATAGCAAAATCTCCTTATTAAAATTGAAATGTCTCATCAATATTTTTTAAAGGATTGGTACATATGCAACTGATGTTGGGAGTTCTTCAGAGCACATTCCTGATCTCCCCCTTCCTTCCCCTCTCTCTTATAGTCAAGTCTTCTCCATCTTATATGGTCCCTGTTTCAGCGGTATCTCATAATTTATCACAATGTCATTTGTATTAACTCTCTGAATCTTACTCTTTTTATTCCACAAACAAATATGTCTGCTTCATATGTTGAATTAGACAAGAATTAACTTTAAAACAGACATGTAGGTTTGATGAAATAATTAACTCCACTATTCAAGAAGCATTAACTCATTTTCAACTTAAATTTCTTCCCAAATCTACTGAAGTGTTAAATCTAACATACCACTATCATCTAGCATCCTCTAGCATCAACAAAACACAGCTTCTAGTATATTATAATTTTATTTAGTTAATGCAGTGGTTCTCAACCTGTGGGTCCCCAGATGTTTTGGCCTTCAACTCCCAGTAATCCTAACAGCTGGTAAACTGGCTGGAATTTCTGGAAGTTGTAGGTCAAAACACCTGGGGACCCACAGGTTGGGAACCACTGAGTTAATGTGTACAAAGCTCTCTTCTTAGGTAACACAGATACAGAGGCTTAATAGAAAGCACAGAAGCTGTAGGTGTTTAGGATATAATGACTATATCCAAATTTTCCACACGAGGAAGTGATCATTAGTAGTATAATGATAGGAAGATAACACAGACAAACTAGCTTCATCCAGATCAACAAGAAAGGGGAAAATAGCTTTAATAAGCTCTGTAATATTTTCTAATCCCTTTGCTTTATAAATAAATCATATATGTATTCATTAGATTGGTAACCAAATATGAGACTGAAAGAACACTGAAGTAATCTGAAAATAGAAATAAAATACAGCTGCTATTTTAAAGAAAGCTCCCTCCTTGTCAGTTAGTTACTGAAAGCCTGCCTTCTTCACTTGTTGAAGGTATATCACACAGATGCAGTGGCTTAGCAGAAAGCACAGAAGCAGAAACTATATTACTCCAGGTGTTTCGTCTTAAATGGCTATATCTCAATTTTCCACACATGGAAGTGATTGCTTGTCTGTCTAATCCTCGAGGAACCTAAAATGTATAATGCTACATTGTTTTTCTTTTTAAAAAAAATACTTGATGAAGAAATAAAGAGTATTTTCATAATATTATTTTGAAATTTCTACTGTCCTACATGGTGTATTGTACTAGCATTGCAGTGTGAATTTGATAGAACTGTCTTCTCCTTTCCAATTCCTGTATAATCTTCCACATTCACTAGAATCCAACCCCAGAAGCCTAATTTATCAGATGTTTGGGGTACATAATGCGATGAAGTGGAGAATGGAGGTTTCTCTCTAAATTCCACTGATAAAAATATTTACCCAACAGACATGCCCTTTTGGTTCAGTTTACTTATTTGGA
Source organism: Anolis apletophallus (assembly GCA_030556195.1). NCBI lineage: Eukaryota > Metazoa > Chordata > Lepidosauria > Squamata > Anolidae > Anolis > Anolis apletophallus. Next base: position 127,437,321 of record JARBWK010000002.1, read on the forward strand.
GAGGGAACACAATACATTTTGAACTAATATATGCTTATAATATTGCTTAATCAATAGATTATATTAGTAGCAATGTGTTTGCCAGTTATAGGTTAGAAAGATTTATTACTGAAGACATTCAAATAATATACATTGTAAACAAATAGTACTTTGTAGTATCTTTCAAACACCTGTAAGGGAAGAGAGGAACATTACTTATATTTAAAAATTAGTAAAAATCAAATATGTTGAAATATGCACTAAGCTAAGGAGACTCTGAAGTATTACATACCTGCATAGTATAATTCACTCCAGCTTTTATTAGATGTTTAATTAATTCTGCTGAGTGCTGGAAATGGACTTTAGCTATGGGATAACAATATCTGAGTGTTAGTCAAAAACATTATTAATGAGAATCAGATCCTAAAGCTATTTCCCATCCTTGTTAAACAATGGGGCTATGCATGAATATCCTTTCCTACAGCTTCCAAGAACATATTCCTTACAAGAGAATACCTATAACAGAGTAGGAATGAGAGAATAAAAGTGGCCTGGTTCATGTCTCATCTGAACTTTAGGTATTTTACATGTTGCTTCATGTCTGTAAATCCCACTTAGTTCAATGTCACTTTCTTGCAGGCAAGCATGAATATGATTGCAATCCAAGTTTGTCTTTCATAGGCCTCTTCTACGGTGACCTTATATCCCAGGTTATCTGCTTTGAACTGGATTATACAAGTCTCCACTGCCATACAATGTGGGATAAGAAAGATAATCTTAGATCAGATCCTGGGATATAGGGCAATGTAGAAGGATCCATAGACACACCCAAGCTGCAAAATGAAGGATAATGTTGTTTTTAGGATTGCAGAAATGTGTGAAAGACTCTGAATATAGGCAAAATTATGAAAGGCAGGGGATGCGAAAGTTTGGGCTACAGGCTGATGTCACTTTCAAGTTGCGAAAAATGTGCTAATTGCATTCCCTAATGTCTCTGGCATTACTTCACGAATGAAGATTCTTAGGAAGGACTCACCCTGCGCTTTCTACAAGCGCGTCGATGACAGAGGTTGGATGTGTCCTTCGAGCCTGTGCAATGGATTTTTCAGGTGGAACGCAGCGAGCACAGAACTGGCCTCACCCTTTAAACTAAAGGTTTGTCTGCCGGGGCCTGGCAAGCTTAGGACGGTGGCAGTGAGGTCCTCAGGTCGTAGGTTTGATTTGAGTTTCCTTCTCTAGATAGCTGACCTTATTAGACGAGCACCATCTGCCCAGGTTTGAAATTAGAGTTTTCCTTCTCCTAGGATGGTTGCCAAAAGGCTAGAGAGCCCATCCTGCCCATTGACGCTCTTTGTCAGACCCTTCGGTTGTGACCTGTCTGATATGGGAGAACCTACCGGTGGCTATTATGCCACTGCCAGCATAGCTCACAACTTCATTAGGGTACACAAGCCTCTCCCCAAGACAAGGGGGCACCAATGGAGAGGATTCCCTAATGTACTCCAATATAAACAAACTGACCTGAATCCTTTTGCTACCCTCAACTAGAGTAGTCCCTTTTAATCAATGATTATTTATCTTCATGTCAATGTACTCTAGATGGGTCTTTACTGTGGTATTTGTAGTAATTTAAAGCACAATGAAGTATATTGTGCTGGAATCTAGAAATGCTGGCTAATTTTGAATTCTAAAGTGCCTTTGTTATTGGACTGAAGCCCCGCTTCCTCTGAGAGATACTAAACCGTACTCTTCTCTTCTTATCATTTGCTACCATGTCCTTTCAAAATGTGATTAAACCTCAGTTGAAACATCATGTTGTGACGAATTGCCTATATTTTGGGCCAAAAGAAGCCCAGGAGGAAAAAGCCCTTTTTGGTGGGTGGCCAGTTAATGGTCTGTTTGGAGGAACTGCCACTGTAAGGTTAGGGATCCCAGGTTAGGCTGAGTTAGCCTAGGAAAAAGGGATATGGAACCTTAGGGAGCCAGTAGGCAGTTGGGCCATGCACGAGGGGAAGATTGCCAGTTAGAATTTAAACATTGACAGTTGGAGCAGCAGTTAGGCAGAGGGGAGGCTCGGAACTCTGGAGAGGGAGATGATGGTCAGTCTCTGACTGAGAAGGTCAGAGTGAGTTTAGCTCCTGAGTGAGTTAGCAGCATTTTGCTGGGTTTTGTAGGACTCTAGCTGAGAATAGGCAGAGTCAGGTAGTTATAGGTATCAGATAATACTTCAGCAGTATTATCTGTGGTGCTGAGTTTAATAGTAACATTGTTTCAAGCATTGTGCCAAGTTGTTTTAGTAACCATACGCTCCATTGCTTCATTGTAACCATTATGCTCCTGTGCCTGTGACCTCTCACAAGTTGTTAAAATAAACTCTGTTTTGTTGTTCATCAAGTCCTGCCTCTCTGTGTTTCCATCCTCCCTGTTTATTTAATGGTGGCAGCGTTTAAGGAGTGAAACCTCTCCAGCCTCTACATATAAAAGCTCCCCTGTATTCTGCCCAGCCTTGAGACTAAGGCGAGCCCTCACCATGACACTCGGTGGCAGCCACTGTGTTAAACCAGCCATCAACTACCACACATGTATAGGACATGTTGTCATTCCGCCTTTAGCATCCACTTCCATTCATTATGCTAGCATAGAAAAGTAAAACCTGCACAAAGAACAAAAGTATTCTGGCACAGCATAAATGAGTATATAAACACTCTGATTACACAAAGATTTGTCCTATCATACCAAAATCTTTCATTGAGAAATACGCACTCTTTAATATTTGCTGTATTACAACTTTTAACTTAGTTGTCTGATTTGTCGAGTCATTAGTTTATGGATTATTTTTAGGAGACTGTTCGCCAAAAACAGTCTCCTAATATAAGCCATTTGGTGAAATTGCAGTAATTTTCTTGTTCGTTCAATTGACAATATTTCCTGTACTATGCAAAATTAGAATAAAAGGATTTATCTTTTAGAAGTGACCCTACTGAGCCAAACACTATGACACATTTACCATTGTGTCTAGATTTTTTAATTATAAAATCAGCAAATTGATGAGACCCTTAGAAAATAAAACTAAAGCTTGATCACCAGGGAAACATAGGAACATTCATTGAAATAGAAACTAGTCTGGAATTTTTTTTAAGTTGCTTGTGTTAAGGGAATGTATTTGACATGTTTTCCCTAGAGTAAAAAGCAGAAAGGAAGGACCAGAACTTAGTAGGACAGTCCTATTTAATTGCCATTATTTTAGCCAGATGATTTTAAGTTATAAATCTTAAATTATGAACCTTTTATACTGTTTATAATAACATGTACTGATCGTACATAGTCATTTAGATTTAGATTTTCACTGGTTTCTGTGTTTTGCATTTTAACTGATGGTATATGTTGTATTCTAATAAGTTGTTCTCTGCCTTCATGCATGGGAGAGATTGGAAAGAAATATTGCTACAGCCACTAAGGCATTTCCTCGTCTCTTCTCTTTGTGTCCCAGGTTCAATGTATTTTAATTTCTGTGCTTGGAGAGAATCCTTTGAAAAATCAAGTTTACAAATTTGGTCATAATAAGAAACAATGGTTTAAGAAGGAATTATATCTTCTGCAAAGCTGGAGACACAAGGGGTAAAAAAAGGGGGCAAAGAGGAGAGGTGAGGCCATAAAACATGGTTTATTAGATGAAGAACATGGTAATACCTAAAGCAGTCCATTCAGGCCATGGGAGATAGCCATGTAAAATTGAGATGATATTTCTGCTGGTTTCCTAATTCAGAGTTAGCTCTTGTATTTTTATAGGGATATTTTTTTTGCATCCATGTATGTCTGTGTATGTTACATTCAGTTACACACTAGTGTAATTATTATTGTGCATGATGCCTGAACAAAAGTTTCAGGCCTGCACTCAGAGCTATTGTTATAAATACAATAATGTTGAAAGATGTATTTCTTGGCTTCACCAGTGTAATATCATGAATGAATGAATGTGAAGAATCCTTTCTTTCCATATTTATTAAAAGCTAGAATTTGGCTTACTGCTCTTTGTTGTGTTTTATTTCTAGGCGAGGATCTTTTTCTGCATTTAAGAGAGATATACAGGCCCAAAGAATGGATATTGAGAAAATCCATGATGGTTTTGTGTTTGTTGACTTATTCTCAACAGGATTTCTGTGTGTCAGTATGAAAGTGTCACCCCACTATAAATCTAAGCTAAAATAGACATGCATTAGGCATGCAGGCTGGCAGCAGTGGTATGGATATGCCTGCAATTGCTGTGCAGGAGAAAGAGAACAGAAAGGGGAAAAGAAAAGAATTACATGATTGAGGAGGGTTATTGAAATATTTGCAATGCAGATAGAAGTCTGCCACAGTCTGCCAGGAAATAAGGGCATTTCACACATTGTTAGTGAGAAGTAATTAAAGCACAGAGTTATTATATTTTGTTATTGTTGTGAGCCATCAAGGGATTTATGACTTATGGTGAACAAGGAAAGCCTATCATGAGGTTTTCTTTGAGGAATCTGCTGGGGTGGGGGTTATCCTTGTTTTCATCTGAGATGGGGACCCCATCTATACTGCCATATAAAATCCGGATAAGTTTGCTTTGAACTGGACTATGTGGGATATAGACTCGGGCCCCTTCCACACAGCCATATAAACCAGAATATCAAGGCAGATAATCCACAATATCTGCTTTGAACTGGATTGTCTGAGTTTACACTGCCATATAATCCAGTTCAATGTGGATTTTATACATCTGTGTGGAAAGAGCCTCATATAATTTTATATGGAAGTGTAAATGGGGCCTGAGAGAATGTGACCTTCCCAAGATCACCCAGTGTATTTTCACAGATACTTCCTGGTCTCCCAGGGTCCCAGCTCAACATACAAACCACTATGCTGTGGTGGTTCTCAGAACCTTCTTATGCTGACATTTAGATTTTGCCAATAGAAAACTGGGAATAATTTAGATGTAGGTTAAATATTTATGCATTCAGTTATTAATACATGTTGCCTTCTACCAATGACATGGTGTTTTATAAAATTTAAACAAATTTACAGTATATGAACAGCTGCAAAGCACTACAACTGAGAGAAATGTCATCTGCTCAGATCCAAAACCATCAATGGATTGTGACAAGCAGATCTCTAGGGAGCAGATAAATCTCAGTATTAAAAAACACACACATTCCAGCACACATTCACAATTTCACTGAACTTCTTTGTGTAACAATCTGCAACTGCAAACTGAATTGCTTTTGCATAAATACTCACTATCAGCTGTCCCATGGATGATTAACAAATTTTCTTCCTTAAAGCCATGAATGTTGTGCAGCACACTCGATGCCTTTAGAAAGAAGCACACATATCATATATAACTATGATTTAAACTCTACATCCCTTTGGTCCCAACAAGGTTCCTTAATGCATCTTGCTCACCTGATAAGCCTGTTCTTCCTTAGCTGGAATCCCTAGGTATCTTTCTGAAAAAGCTGATGCTGTGTATGAGGAGCAGAAGAAAATATTATTTACATTAAAGTATATTTGAGAAGGTGGTTAGATATATTAACCTTTATGGACCTAATCATATGTAACTAGAAGTTACACAATCTACAATTGCTGAGACCCAACTGAATACCAATATGGAATTGCAAGCTCTATTGACATATTAACACAGAATCACCTCTACTTTCAGTTGAACACACCATGATCCAAAGTCAGGAATTAAGGGCCCATCTCCACTGACCATTAAATGCAGTTTGAAGCTTCAAATTGCAGTGGCCAGACAACAAACACCCACAAAATTGTACAAAAAGAAGTCCTTAATTTACATCGGTGTTCTGTGGTTTATGTCATCACCATCCGGGCCTAAAACTGATCTCAGTATTTCCTATGTAATCATCTACACAGCAAAACCACTTTCTTTAATACCAGTTTGAGACTGCATTAAATGTTCAATGTAGACATCCCCTATGACTTCTGTTCACATTGGGTTTCTACATATTTTATTATATGATACATATGTGTAGTTTGTTGCACAGCAGTTTGACTTCACGGAGTTCTGATCCTTGCAAACTATTTGTCTTCATACTTTATGTAACCCCTCAACTATCCCACAAAAGAAGAAAACCGAGCTACTTGTACTTAGTGATCAGCTTTAATAATACAAAACACTCACCATACAATCTCATGTCTGTAATTGGTGCAATCACAGCCCCACATTTGAAAAGCCTTTCATTTCCCTTTAGAATCATTGATGCAATGTATCCTCCATAGCCCTACAAAACAACCTAATGTGAATTAAAATGTAACCATTATCGCCTTAATGAAATCGCCTTTTGTTCCACAGCATTTACATTTATTTCTGTAGCCCTCTGGCATTCTCTGTTAATAAAGTAACAATTATGAAAGAATCAAGAATGCCTAGGACAACTTTAAGCTGATATATAGTGCAATAATATTCAGTGTGTACACTGGAAATAATACATGACAGTAAACACATTTTTTCTATCCCTTTCCAGCAATGTGATATGTTTGGGGTATAACACATTAATTTGAGTCGCTCTGCTAAAGCTGTGAATGTTTTACATTTATCTCATAGTTGCTCTTTTGGCTTCCTGGAGCTTGCAGCCTATTTCAAAAGTTCTTTGGAAATGATCTACTTAGGTCTCTGGTTGAGTAAGAAAAAAAGCAAAAGAGATAGAAGTGAATAGAGTGGCTGGGGGGTAAGTATTGAGTGCCAATCCTATCACTGGATTTGGTCATGCCTGCCACTAACATATGACTCCTGTCATATTATGTTTATAGGAATAAAGCCTTCAAAAGAAAAAAAGCTTCTATAGGCCAGCCTGTCTTATGAATATATATTTCTGTGGTCAAAACTAGAACAAAGACATTACAACAGGAGACATATCTCTGGCATGTAACTATCATAACCCTCCCAATCGAAAATTCAAGTTATAGCAGAAGCTATTTTCCATATGCCAGCAACAATGTGAGCAACATAGACATGTCCAAGTAGTTTGTTTTAACTAAACATAGTGTGACAGATATCTTCAGGGACCTCTAGAAGTCCTGTGCGTCCAGGAAAACAGTTGGACACATCTCTATTGCTCCTCCTACTTTCCACAGATGAAGAATGGGCTTGGGACGAGTTGGGATTATTGTATGGTATGAACAGAATTTCAGCTTCTGTAACAACTAAAGAAGTTGGGTTCAACAGCTTATGTTGGACTCACAACATCATAAATCAGTAACAGTTGGCAATTAGATGATGTAGGAGATATATGGCTGTTATAAAAATGATACTGGCTGAATATCCTTTATCTAAAATGCCTGGGACCAAAAGCATTTTGGATATTTGATTTTATGGCCTTTGGAATACTTGTCTTTATATATATGTGGAAATAATGAGGGGTGTTTTTTTTGAAGTGGGAAACCAATTTAAACACGAAATTAATTTATGCTTCATATATACCTTACGTATAACTTGAAGGTAATTTTATACACAATATGTTAGATGAAGAAAACTGATAAAAATAAGCTAATTAAAACACCTTTCTCCAGCTTTGTGATTGTTTTGTTTTCATCCAGTTGAATATAAGAGCCAATACACATTGCTTGCAGATTGTTTCTACACTTCTAAGAGATAAAGTTCAAGGTCTAGCAACCCTAATTTAAAACTTGTATGACCAACAATAGGTTTTTCACAAAAAAGGCTAAATCTTCTCTGCTCCCACCCAGAGACAGAAAAAGCTACTATTTTGTAGTAGGATAATATGTTCCCCTCCAGTTATTATTCTGGTGCAAAACATAAACTATAATTTGCATAAAGATCTTTGAACCCTTATAGCATAAACTTTTGCTGTGCTTTATCAAAGTCCATGGTACAGAAATGAATACTTTTTAGCACAAAATAAAAACAGATTTGGGGAAAATATATTTATGCTGTAATAAATAATTTCTATTGAAAATAGGTCATTACAGTTTAGTCTCTCGTTATTTTTTTAAAGACAGTATTCCTATGTAAGCATCCTTGAATCTTTTCAAGTGGTCACAGAAATGTCAAAAAGCAAGCAATCAACAGAAAATAAAGATGGAAGAGAATTTAATTTGGTTTAAATTTTAAGCAAACCAACTTCATTTGAACTAGCCAAATGAATACACAAAATGCAATACACTTTCAAATTTCAAATATCCTTTCAAATTCAAGCTTTTAGTCTACAACTAATTCTGAGCACTGGTTCAGCATTGAACATCATTCACCTGAAATGGATGAAACGTGGGAGCCAGGTGCCACAGGCATGCTGATGACACCTCCAAACTTCCAGTTGAGGCTTTTAATATAAATGTGACAACAACCAGGAAACAACAACAACAAAAAAGCTTTGCAGGAAACTTCCATATAAAGTCCACAGATTCATGAACAACTCTCCCTTTACCAGCTGCTTAAAGCAAATATCTACATGAAAACACTGCAATCCTAATTCTTGATAATGTAACCAGAAGGAAACTGATCAATGGTTTAGAAACCTGTTGGGATATTCTCATACTCCTTCTGCTATTATAGATTATCAATGTATCAAGGTTTTCTGCAAATCTAGGCCTGAAATAAACTTAGATAATTAATCTCACCCAAAGATCAAATATCAATCAACCTTGCAGGTGACTTTCAAGGAGCTGGATATTAACCTTGCAAGGAGCTGGATATTAACACACACACACACACACACACACACACATTGAAGTCTTTTTGGCTATGACATTCCATAAATATTCATGTTGTTTACTCACTGAGTCATAAACTTGGAATATTATTATACAATGGGACTGAAACAAGGGCTATAGCAAAGTACTGGAACTGACATGTCAATTACATTGGGTTATTTCTGAAGACACACTTCAGATGTGTTAGGTTTGGGGGTTTGTTTTGTGTGTTTGTTTGCTCTAGAATATGTATTTATGAAAGGATTTCAACCAAACCTGTTATTCGAGCTCAGACTGACATCTGGAACACTTCCTGCAGCAAGTTTAGGACAAGTGACAAAATTTGGTTCTCTTAAAAAAATCACTGGTTTTGGTCCGTTTTATGTGGAATTTGGCATGAAACAATTTTATATGCTACAAATCATAAATGAAATGAAATGAAATCAACCTGGACAACATTGGGTAAATTTCCTAGTGTACACATGCCCACAAACACACCTGCTGTGAATAGGAGCACATTGCAACATCTAATTAAATATGGAATTTTACCTTTCCAAATATGCTCAGCCTGTTAGAGTCAATGAATGGTTGTTTCAGCAAGTACCTGAAATAGGGACAGTAAAATATTATGAAAAGCCATGTTTCCTGTGTGAAGGTTATCATACTGTGATATCTATAATACAAACAGAGTGTTAAATAAATATTATATCATTCCACTCTAGACTAGCAAATGACTTCTTGAACCCAATAATAGTGCCTGCTAGATGCTGACAATATTCAAAATTTATCGTGCACAAAAAAGTAAGCAACAATGCTTCTGGCTGGATTAAACATTAAGCTAAAACTTTGCAAAATTGTTGAGAAATTATGAGCCCAAGGCACCGCTGTTACTGTTTCAACATGGAGCCCAAGAAAGAAAAATGGTTTGAAGGTTGTCTTTTCCACGTATTACAACAACACAGTATTAAATATTAACTTTCCACAAGGAAAATTCACTACTTTGGCAAATTTAAGCACTTTCAGTGTTCTTCTTCTTTTTTAAAGGTTGTAGCCACTGCATCATTTAATCAAACCTCAGTTATATGTAGAATCTCCTTGAGATGCTCTAATCATGAATAGGTAAAAGCTGCAAAATGTTAGAGATGTTTAAAAATATCTTCACTGTTTTAGTGGATTATGAACCTACATATCTCATGGACAGAGATGCAAGCCATTTGATTGTAATATCTTCTGTATTGTTTCTAATAAAAATATATTAACATCATAAAAGTTTTCTGAATGTTATAGTTTTAATCTCTAATCATGTACTGCAGAGATCAACCACCGCCCAGAGTGAGGCTGTCCGAGAAAGCTATTTACGCAGGGACAACTGTTAAGAAGGTAGGCAATTCATGGCTTTGTCAAAAACATAAGAATACTGCATACAATATAGTCAGATCCCCTTTTGTCTATGATTGTTGTCGAAATAACACGTTTCGACAACATTTAATACCTTCCCCTATTTTTTTGGATTCATGGCTTAAACATGATCATTCTTTGGATTTGTGTTCAAAGTAGATAAAATAACTGTCCAAGCTAAATAATTCATTGTTTCAAGTGACGAGCCTCTTATGGCTCTGTTTTGTTGCAGTGACTTATGATTCTGAGGCAGCATTTTATGCCATTATGTGGGGCCGAGTTGTATTTTTGATAGTTGGATATCAAGTAGTCTGTGACACTTTAGATATTTAAATACAGCATCTGCAAAACATCCTCTACAATGCAATATTTTGCCAATAAATTTAGAAAAACCAAAAATACACTTCAGTACTAAGACTAGGCCTAAAAGTTTGGCTTATCAGACATTGATTTAGTTTTTCTATGAAACCCTGATTATGCTGTAGCAATCCAAAATAAATATTTTCAATCTGTCATATTAAACTAAGAATTATTTTTACACGGAAACAAATAGAAGAAATGTTTGCACATACGTACTTTACCGCAGCTATCTGGTCCTTCACTTCCACGGATCCTATGCAACGGTGGACTTCTTGCAGAATCTTTAGACCTTGAAATCCACTCCCTCTTCCATCAAACTGAGCTACGATGACATTATCAGAGTTGACAAGCACAGAATCCCAGTCAATGTGAAACTTATCTGTAACCAACTGGTTGCCTGGAGCTTCATCACTGTAAATACCAACAGACGATACACAAATGGAAGCTATTGACAATGTTTATTTATTATTTATTTATTAAATTCGACTTGCTATAACGCTCTCTCTGGAGCCCAGAGCGGTTTACAGAAAGTGAAGCAGACATAGAAGGTACATTAAAATACAGTTAAAAATACATTAAAACGCATTAAAACAATTAAAGCCCCCCAATAAACATGTGGCAGGCCAAAATTAAATAGTGGCATGTCAGGCGGAACCATGGACAGCAGTATAGAGGCCAATTGGCTAAGGGCCAAATGCCATTCTAAAAAGCCAAGTTTTTATCGCTCTATGGAACGGCAGGAGGGCCCGAATGGCCCGGATCTCCTCGGGGAGGCCGTTCCACAAAATTGGAGCGGCAGCAGAGAATGCTCTCCGCCGTGTGGTGGCCAGTCTGCAGACTCCAATGCTGGGCACCTCCAACAAGTTGAGCCCCTCGGAATGCAGTGATCTCCCAGGCACATAAGGGGTAAGTCGCTCCCTCAGGTACACTGGCCCCAAACTGTACAAGGCCTTAAAAGTTAGAACTAACACCTTGACGATGACCCGGAATTCAATTGGAAGCCAGTGCAGCTCACGCAAGAGTGGAGTCACGTGGTCAGATCTTAAGGCTCCTGAGAGCAGGCGGGCTCTAGCGTTCTGCACCAGCTTAAGTTTCCGGATCACCGACAAGGGTAGGCCAATGTAAAGCGCATTACAGTAATCGAGCCTCGAGATGACCGTGGCTTGGATCACCGTGGCTAGGTCGCAGCGGGAGAGGTAAGGAGCCAGACGTTTTGCCAGACGCAGATGAAAGAAAGCTGTCCTGCAGGCGCAGCCAATCTGCTCCTCCATGGACAGTTGGGCATCCAGCCGGACCCCCAAGCTTTTGACAGATGGTTGTGGGCGAAGAGCCGCACCATCAAACGCCAGCAGCTGGGTCTCTACCCCCTCCGGGCGGCCCAGCCACAAGATCTCCGTCTTCGCCGGGTTCACCTTCAACTTACTGGCTCGCAGCCATCCAGTAACGGCCTCAAGGCAGAGATGGAAATTATCGGGTACAGAGACCACCCCGGTCCATCCTCAGAATGAGCTGGGTGTCATCAGCGTGCTGATGACATTCCAGCCTAAAACTCCGCACCAATTGGGGATCTGTGGGCATGCGGGTCTGTGGGCGTGTAGTCAGTGACGGCTTCCCTGGCCACTCGAGGGCAGGGAGCCAAGGTGGGGGATGGTGACAGCCGCCGACTCAGGCCCAGTTCCCTCCCACCAACCGCCCAAGTAGTTGGCCTTGAGGGGCCCACATTTGGGCCAAAGTTCGCCCCCCAGAAAGTCCATGGGCCAAACCTCTTGCCAGTCCTCCCGCCATGTCTGGGGTTACAACTCCTGAGCCGGTCAAATTTCACAGCAGCCGAGGTCGAGCCACAGTTCTTGGAGTTCTCGGTATCCAGGGTGGTTGATGGTAACTGCGGGGGTTTGGGCTTTTGGATGACTGGGCGAGCCTCGATCCTCGCGTTGGTCATCGGGGGGGGGGGTCTTAGGCTCACTGGGCTTACCAGGCCCTCCAGGCTGGGTGTTGGTTTGAGGGGGAGGTGGGCGATGAATCCGGCCACTTGTCTGCAGACCCCTCCATCTCTGTCTGCACTTTTTCTCTCCTAGACCATTTCCCCTCTTTTGACCCTTTTGAGATGGAGCTGAGGGGTGAAATTTGAGTTTTGCCTGGGAAGGCGCAGGGGCAGCTAGCGGCCCATCTGGTGGTAGTCGGTCAGCCCGGCGACGGGGGCGTTCCCCCGGCGCCTTTGCCAGGATCCCAGTGATGTTAAGTGGTTCAATTGGGGATCCTGGTATGGCTGGCAGTTCCAAGGTATAGCCAGGAGAGGGCGCTGTTCGAGCCTTCGGAGTGGACAGGGAGGGCGGGGCTAAGGACGCCAAGCAATTCAGGCTCGGCGCCATGTTGGAGCTGGTGGCCCCCACCCTGCCCATCGGTTTCAGCGGCCCCAATGGGGTCCCACCCCTGCAAAATATTGCAGTTCTTCAATATTTTATTTAACCTGGATGGCAGAGTTTATCATGCAATCCAGTTGGATAAGTGTAAGATTTATCCACAACACCACATTAACCACTGCTGTTATCCTTCATGGATGCAGTGAACAGAAATTAACTGTCTAGCAATAAACTAATGAGATTAACATATATATTGTTTTACTAGCTTCGTTGACAGAAGTTTAGGAACAGAGAAAGCTCCTGCCCCCCCCCTTTCCAAAGTATCCACCATTTCAGTGTCTTGAAGCATAAAAAAGGAAGGGGAGGGGGATGAAAAGAAGAAATGTGGCAATACTACAGCCACAGAAATAGTTTTATATCCACAGAAGTTCATGCTAAAATACAAACCAGTTATTATTATAGGAAACAGTAATTTCAATTTGTAACATTCTATGATCAGAGGTGATTCTCCAGTGTCTTCCTGCATATATTCATGTATACGTTGGTTTCATATATAAGTCGAGATAAGGTTTTGGGGCCAAAATTATGGATTTTGATATGACCTGTGAATAAATTTAGAGTTCTTCCACTGGGAAGAGAAAGTGCCAGCTGCCCGAATCTTTGCTGCTGCTATCTTGTTGTTCAAGCATTTGAGGAGGCCAGAAGTGGCAGCAGAGTGGAGACATTAGAAGGAGTTAGTGCTTGTTTTAGCATGTCCTGGAACAGGGGCATGCTTGTCTTTTACCAATTACTCAGAGTTTATTCCTTTTTAAAAATTAATTACTTATATTAATCCACAGATAAATCAACCCAGGTTTCTTTCTTGATTTTCTAACTTTATAGACTGATACATGAGTATATACAGTATTGTGTATGTATGGTGTGTGATGAAGTGTCATCTTAACCCCCAGGTAAAGTGTAGGTATATGGGTGTATTTATATGATATGTTTAAATGTATTTAATATAATGGTTGATTGGGAATAATAATGCTGATATTATAGATGCTTCGCTCTCTTAGTTAGAGCAGCTGGTAGGTCACCATGTTAACCAAGGGGAGGAGTCAACTGACTCTGCAGCAGAGTAGAGGTTTGAAAATTTGACAGTTGGGAATTGGAAGTCAGAGAGGAGAGTTGGGTATTGGCAGTTAGAGAGAGATGGTTGGAAACATCAGCTGAGGAGTAGTCAGGGATTTTAGAACTGAGAAGAAGAAGCAGTTCAGAGATTGAGCTGGTTTAGCCAATCTGGGAAGCCTGAAGGCTGGAAAGGCAGAGAGTGCCTGCTGTGTACTAGTTGAGGAACTAGTGGAACTGATTACAAGAAGTAACTGACAGTTGTAAGACCAAAGGGTCAGGAACAAGTAAAAAGTATAAATACTGCTGCATATTCTTGTAACATCTTATAAGGAAATGAACATCTATATTTGTAACCAACTAAGCATTTGAGCCTCTGAAAGTACCATTGCAACATCGTTATCAAATAAACTCTGTTACTGTTCTCTGAAACACAAGCCTCTCTGTTTTGAAATAGTCCTGAGGGGACTTGGTAGCAGCGAAAACAAACAGGGGATCCTCCTTAACCCAGTATGGAGATCTCCACAGTGGTAGCAGCAAGAAAGAATACACAGTTGGTCTACAGTACACTTCTCCACAAATTAGTGGCAGCAGTGGGATAGCCTGCCCTGCCACAGTGGTCAAACAGGCACTTCTCATTACAATTGGTGGCAGTGGTGGGATAGCCTGCCCTGGCACAGTTGGTCAATGGGTCAGTTCGTTTCTCTACATGGTGTCTCCCATGCAAGTACTAACCAGGGTATAGAAACTACTTAGTGTGCAAAATCAGACAGGACTTGGTGTCTTTGGGCTATCTAGGCACCTGCAACTATACTGCTGCTGTAATTCTTAACCATTTGGTAAAAACTGTGGAAGGAACCTCGGTAGCCACTAATTTCCAGATGTGGTAGCATGCCCCCAAATGGATCTGAGTAGGTTTAATTTCCATTCCTCAATACTTGGAGACTGAACACTCCCAGGGTAGGGGATTTCAAGGTCAAAGGGGCTTAACATTATATCACAATTAAAATGCCCTCATCCCTCCCTTATCTATCTCCTCCCAGAAACTAAGTCGGTTACTAATGAATTTTTTGGGGGGACGGGACTCTCAAAACTTCAGAAAGCACGAAATTTTAATGTTTGGGAGACAATATCAAATTTCATTCATTCACTTTTTTACTTGATTAGTTGCCTTATTTAATTTATTTACTATGCTTCTATACCACCTCTCTCAGCCCAACTTGAGGCCTTCCACCAAGGTGCTCTGAGCGATTTACAGCATAGTAAACATTATAACAATACAACAACAAGTAAAATTTACAAGTTAAATGCATTTCTAAAAAGCCAGGGTTTGAGTGCTTGCATAAAGGAGCAGATGTCCGTTATGGCTGTGATGTATGGTGGCAGTGAATTCCACAGGATTGGGGCAGAGGCTGAGAAAGCCCTATGTCTTCTGGATTCCAATCACACCTCTCTGGGACCTGGTGTGTAGAAGAGATTTTCTTGAGTGGGCCGTGGAGACCATTGATGCTGGTAAGGAAAAAGGCAGTCCCTAAGGTAAAGAGGTCCCTGAATGTACAGAGCTTTAAATGTCAGTACCAGTACTTTGTAAGAGATCTGATGTTCAATTGGTAGCCAGTGTAGGTGCTCTAGGATCAGTGTTATGTGGGATCTCATGGATGTTCCTGAGAGAAGTCTGGCCGCTGCATTTTGCACAACCCGAATCTTCCGAGTCATCGACAGAGGAAGGCCGACATACAATGCATTGTAGTAATCCAATCTTGTGGTGACAGTTGCGTGGATCACTGTTGCCAGAGTTTCAGCTGGGAGGTAGGATGCTAATTTCTTTGCCCGGTGAAGATGGAAGAAGGCTTGCTTACATATAGTCGTGATCTGGGCCTCAATTGCCAGTGATGAATCCAACACAACTCCAAGGCTCTTGACGGTGGTTGACAGAACTAAAGGCTCCCCATCGAAGGTGGGCAATGGCTAAGTCAATTCTGATGGTCTTCCGGGCCATAGAATTTCAGTCTTCGCTGGGTTTACCTTTAATCTACTCACACGTAGCCAACACGTCACAGCCTCCAGGCACAAGGAGAATATTTCAGGTATTGAAGTTGCCACAGGCTCAAGATGGGTGTCATCCATGTATTGATAGCACTCCAAACCGAAGCTCTGCACCAGTCTGGCAAATGGCCGAACATAGATGTTAAACAGTACAGGAGAGAAGATAGCACCCTGAGGCACCCCACAATGACGGGGGGACTTCTCAGAGACTTGGTCCATCCACTCCACTCGTTGCCTTCGATCTCGAAGGAAAGAGTCGAACCACTTGAGGGCTGAGCCTCGGACTCCAGATGTAGCAAGGTGATGGATCAGTAGATCATAATCTACGGTGTCAAATCCTGCCATAAGGTCAAGGAGTACCAGCAACCCTGACCCACCTCAGTCGAGCTGATGACAAATTTCGTCAGTAATGGCAACCAGGACGGTTTCTGTCCCGTGACCTGGGCGAAAGCCTGACTGAAAAGGACCTGATCCATTTGTCTCGTCGAAAAACCTCTGCAGCTGGCCAGCCACTGCCCGCTCAATCAGCTTGCCCAGAAAAGGAAGGTTTGAAACTGGGCGATAATTAGCAAGAATCGTAGCATCTAGACTCGGTTTCTTCAGAAGCGGATGAACCACAGCCTCCTTTAGGCTGTCTGGCAAAACTCCTTGCTCCGATACACCAAAAGGATGGTCACACTTTCTCTAGTAACCCACGTCATACCCATACATTCAATGCCCACAATCGTTGGGGTAGGGATAATCCTAATGGAAAAGTGATCATGGGTAACTATTCCCACCACCCCTCCCTGGCCCTCAGTTCGTGACATTGAAACATCTGGAAGCCTGGTAGTGTTAGTTCGTAGGAGGGAATATTATCTCCCTCGCAAATCCAAGTTTCTGTTATACATTTCAGAGTGTGTAATATACAGAAGTAACTAATTTCCTTTGTGAGTGGAAAAGAATAAATTATCTCAGATGGTAAATATTTCATTTCCACTATGCAGTTTTCTTTCAACATTGCTGATAATGGTATTTTAAAAAATAACAATGGGATGTCATTTATTGAGAAGGAAAGCGTATTCTGTTTTCCTTCAGCTATAAATATTAAGTAGGAGAAAAACTTCAACAATGTATCTCAGTGACAGCTATATGCCACGAGAATGGAAATAAATATAAAATTGCTTGTATAATGTAATGAAATTAAGTTAAACTATACCCACCAGGACATGATTAGCACTCCTGGCAGACAGATGATAAATAAAGGAAGCTTGCATTTAAGGCACATAAAGGGATGCAATAAAATATGTAACATTTTCTTCAATCATTGTTTCTGGGATATTTTAAACTGCTGAACTTAGAATAGAGCATCTGTCAGTGTTGCTTTATCAATGCACAGCAAGACAAGTGCCTGACCTTCCATGGTATCACAGTGGGTGACAGTCAGATCTGATAGATTACAATAGTTAAAACACCCTCAATATTTCTTTTGTTATGATCAGAGCAGCTTTTAAACTGATTCCTAGGGGAAAGTCGACAAGAGCTGGGCAGCTTCCGGTTCGAGAGGGTGAAACGCCAAGTATGGAGGATGAAATTTACGCACAAATGGCCGAGTCAACAGAAAAGATAGAAAGTAGTCAAGTGGTAGGACATGGTAGGCCTTCTACAAATTCTCATAAACAGCCAAAGTTGAAAGGGCAACAGAGCAATAAATATAAATGTCTGTACGCAAACGCTAGAAGCCTTCGAACAAAAATAGGAGAGTTGGAATGTTTGGCAAAAGAAAAAAATATTGATATTATTGGCATAACAGAAACCTGGTGGACAGAGGAAAACAATTGGGACACAAAAATTCCAGGTTATAAACTGTACAGGAAAGACAGGAGAGGGAAAAACGGTGGCGGTGTGGCCTTGTACATAAATGAAGAGCTAGAATCTCATGAATTAGAACTTCAAGAAAATTCAAACTCACCTACAGAAACATTGTGGGTAAAAATCCCAGGACAAAAAACTAATCTAGCATTAGGGATCTGCTATCGCCTCCCAACCAAACTCCAGAGGCAGACTGCTATCTGGAAAATGAAATTAAACAGGCCTCAAAAAGCAATAAATTAGTCATAATGGGGGACTTCAACTATCCCCGAATAGATTGGCTAAATTCTTGTTCTACGCATGAAAGAGAGACAAGGTTCCTCGACATGCTAGCTGATTATTCCCTTGAGCAGATGGTCATGGAACCAACCAGGGGAAAAGGGATCCTGGACTTGGTGCTAACTAATGAACAAGATCTCGTTCAAGATGTCCTTGTAACTGAGCCCATAGGTACCAGTGACCACAACACAATAACCTTCAACTTAAGTTTGGATAGCAAACTGTCAGTGAAAACTAACACAGAGACCTTAAATTTTCAAAAAAGGGAATTTCACCAAAATGAGAAAAATAGTAAAGAACAAACTAAAAGGAACAGTAAAAAAAAATCAAATCCCTCCAAAATGCTTGGAAACTGTTTAAAAATACTTTAAAACAAGCCGAACTAAAATGCATTCCTAAAATAAGAAAGAGGCCGGGAAAGTCCAAGAGGACATCGGCATGGCTTACAAATGAAGTAAAAGATGTGATTGGAAAGAAGAAAAACTCATTTAAGAAATGGAAGGCTCCTCCTACTGAGGAGAACAGAAAGGAACACAAGCTCTGGCAAACTAAATGCAAAGCAACCGTCAGGAAAGCCAAGAGAGATTTTGAGGCACATATAGCTAAGAATAGCAAAAAAATAGCAAAAACTTCTTTAAGTACATCAGAAGTAGAAACCCAACTAGAAAAGCAGTTGGGCCACTTGACGAAAATGGTAAGAAAGGGACAATAAGTGAAGACAAGGAGATTGCTGAGCGGCTAAACGACTTCTTTGCCTCCGTTTTCACACAGGAGGACAGACAACATATGCCTGCAGCTGAGTCAGTTTTTCAGGGAGGGAATTAAATGAATTAAACCAGATAGAGATAAACAAGGAAGATGTTCTCACATGCCTTACTAAACTAAATGTCAACAAATCACCAGGGCCAGATGGCATCCACCCCAGAGTTCTTAAGGAACTCAAGTGTGAAATTGCTGAAATTCTAGCCAAAATATATAACCTTTCTCTAAGATCAGGCACTGTACCCGAGGACTGGAGGGAGGCAAATGTAACTCCGATCTTCAAGAAAGGATCCAGGGGTGATCCAGGAAATTATAGGCCAGTTAGTCTAACCTCTGTTCCAGGCAAAGTGATGGAAACCATTATTAAAGAAAAAAATTACTAAGCACATAGAAGAACAGGCATTGCTGAAGGAAAATCAACATGGTTTCTGCAAAGGCAAATCATGTCTTACTAACTTGTTAGAATTCTTTGAGGGTGTAAATAAACACATAGATAAAGGGGACCCAGTCGATATTGTTTACCTTGACTTTCAAAAGGCTTTTGACAAAGTCCTCACCAAAGGCTCCTAAATAAGCTCTTCAGCCATGGAATCAGAGGACAGGTCTTGTCCTGGATTGGAACCTGGCTAAACTGTAGGAAACAAAGGGTGGTAATAAACGGACATTTCTCTGGGTGGAAAGAGGTGAGAAGTGGCGTACCCCAAGGTTCAGTTTTGGGTCCGTTACTTTTTAATTTATTCATTAATGACCTGGATATAGGAGTAAATTCTGAGGTAGCAAAGTTTGCAGACGACACTAAATTGTTCAGGGTAGTTAAAAATGAAACTGAATGTAAAGAGCTCCAGAAAGATCTCTCGAAATTGAGTGAATGGGCAACAAAGTGGCAAATGCATTTTAACCTAAACAAGTGTAAAGTCATGCACATCGGGGCAAAGAACCCCAACTACACCTACCAATTGATGGGGTCAAAGCTTTCCGAGACAAACCAGGAAAGGGATCTCGAGGTTTTGGTGGACAGCTCAATGAAGATGTCAACCCAGTGCGCAGCAGCAGTAAAAAAAGCAAATTCTATGCTTGGCATGATCAGGAAGGGAATCGAAAATAGGTCGTCAAATGTTGTATTACCTCTCTACAAATCTATGGTAAGGCCACATTTGGAGTACTGTGTACAATTCTGGTCACCGCACCTCAAGAAGGATATAACGGAACTGGAAAAGGTACAGAAAAGGGCAACAAGAATGATCCAAGGGATGGAGCAGCTCCCTTATAAAATCAGGTTGCAACGCCTTGGTCTTTTCAGCCTTGAAAGACGGCGTTTAAGAGGTGACTTGATCGAAGTGTATAAAATCATGCATGGGATAGAAAAGGTGAATAGAGAAAAAATATTTTCTCTGTCACACAACACTAGGACTAGGGGGCACTCCCTAAAGCTCCAAGGTAGGAAAGTTAGGACTAATAAAGGGAAATATTTCTTCACCCAGAGGGTCATTGGGTTATGGAACTCACTTCCAGAGGAGGTTGCGACAGCGGTCAGCCTGGACAGCTTCAAGGCAGGATTAGACAGATTCATGGATACCAAGGGAATCAGTAGTTACTGAAATGGACATCCAAGTGCCACCTCTGTGTTGATGGAGGCAGGCAGGATTTCCCCGGGTACTGGTTGTGGGGGTCGGGAGCAGGTGAGGGTTTTGCCCTCCTTTCTGCTAGAGATCCCTGTGTACAACTAGTGGGCCACTGTGTGACACAGAATGCTGGACTAGATGGGCTGAGGCCCGATTCAGCATGGCTCTTCTTATGTTCTTATGTTCTTATGACATGGATTCTGTGATTGGGGAAATACGAGGTAAAATAAACAAAAAAATAATTAAATGGACATCTTGCATTTCTCAAAGTCCAAACTATGAAATACAGTTAGTGGTATTTTTAAAGTCTTTTTTTCATCAGGTATTCCGCTGTGAAAACAAATAGTTCAATACAATAATATATGTTTTCCCCTGGCAGGATAATATCACCTGTGAACGAATTTCATAGCTTGGGATAAATTAGAAAGGTGCTCCTTGTTACCAATCAATATTCTAAGTGGGCCAACTTGTTCTTATTGATGTTCTCAATTTTTTTTGGCAAAAAAATTTGACAAACTGTTCACTGAATTGCAGAAGCTTTAATTATGTTTCAATTCCATAATTTCTTAAGATGCTTATTTTTTGAAATGTTTAACTGTACGATTCTTTCTGACAATAAGACACTTAAATTTAGCACTCCATAAAAGAGATAAAAATAATGAATAATATAAACCTCGATTGAGGATATAATTCAGGTTACAATGGATATTCATATTTCAGAAAAAATTTATGGTGGATTTTGGTCCACAATCTATTCATATGGATAGTCACAATTTGGTATCACTACTTAACATCATAGATAGAACTTTAATTTTATTTGATGCCATCTCAAATGCATCTGGTGAAAATACATTTTAATAAAAAACACAACTTTTCCCCAGATATTTGTCAAATATTAAATAATGAAAGAATGGCCTTCTCCCTCACATTGGGTAGCAGAGGAGCGTGGAAGCAGAATTATTTGATACTGAAGAGAGGTCATGACAGTTGTGCCATGATACAAAGCTACAAGATAGACAGATTGCTGGGTGGAACTAAGGCTGTTTTAGGATACTATTCTCCCCACCATCTCCCAACTGTTGATTTCGTTTGGGCCACTCTCTCACCTTATATACAGTCTAAGCTTGTTGGTCACTTATGATCAGGGTAGTATATTTGCCCCTTTTTACACAGGATTTTTCACCTACCCTACACTGTAGATAAGGACTTGGGTTATTGACTTAGGGTGATGCCTTCATTAGGTGGTAATATGCTGAGTAGTAAGGGAGAAACTGAAATTCTGATGAGTACTTATGGCACCCATTTTGTGAAGGAAAGGGTTCTGAAACTGTCTCTATAGTTGTGAGACATGGGGGAAGGAGGCTATATGTGGGGATGGCCTCAGGATTGAGCACCCATTAGAGGTTGTATGATCTTCAGAATGGGTAGATCTCCAGTAGTTATCCCCGAGGCTAAGGTGTTTCTCACCCAGGATGAATAGGGCAGCAGGTTTGGGTAAGACCAACTGCCCTTGCTGGTCCTTCACTAGTACTTTCCCCTTTTTTCAGGTCTCAAAAAAGTTCTAAGTAGGAATAAGTTTAAGTAAAACAGCTCATATTTTTACCAATACAATTGTGTGGGCTCATCATTTCACAGGTTAGGCAGCAACACATTCATGAATCTGTTCTTAGCTGAATGCACACAGGCATGTAACAAATATTCTGTGTTCCAGAAAATGAAATGATAGCAAAAAAAATTATTCCCAACAGATGGGCTGTGTTGTAGATATTTTCACTCCAACACAGAGAAATGGAAATGTGAATAAAACCACCTGTTTCCAGTTTGTACAATCTACTGTTCTTTTCATTGATTTTTTTAGCTGAAGTTCTTTCCCCTAATCCTTAGCTTTTGTTGTTTCTCTGTTAGCAATACCTTGTTTCAGTTCAGTTCTGTTTCTCTTCTGTGGCCTACAAAATTGACACCTACCAAGTCTTTGCCTGGAGATACTAATAATATATGTCGTCTAAACTTGCAGAAGAAGCAGGATTTATTATGATTCAGAAACTCAACTGAAACTGATGTGCCTTTTGAACAGACAGAAGATACCAATTATAGACCAAAATGTTGGACTTGAGCAGGTAATTTGAATGCTTCCTACACTGCAGTTCCGCACGTCTCATGACTGGTGGGAAGAGGGATGGCAGCCCATCACTTGCCTGTTCCCTTTTCAGAAAAATCTTTTCATTTGGTATCTACGTTGTAGGGCTCAACTACCATCTATGCATATAGTTTTAAAGGAAATATATAACTATTTGCTACAATGAACATTCGGCCAATTTTTTTCACCTTCACCCTCATCAAGGTTGCAATGAAATGACTCTACCTCTTTTGACTATTGAAAACTGCATTGTTGCATATGAGATACTATATGACTCAACTGATGGAACCAATGAAATGAATACAGTCTTACAAAACTTTAAAGAATAATCTGCCAGTTTCAACCCACAATCTAAAGAGCATGTTTATGCTTTTTGCTTTCTTTTAATACAGTCATATGTACAAGCAACTCTAATATCTTCTGCAAGCAAAACTGACAATATTAAACTAGAAGAGAGACTGACTATATTGAACTAGAAATCATATAGTGAGCTCTACCATGTTGTTAATAAAAGAGGAATTTTAAAAATCATCTAGATAATTTTCTTGTAAGATTTAGGAAAGGCATGTGTATGTGTGTCCTGTTTCTTACATTGATCTTAACCAAGTCAATGGTAGACAGTTTGCACGAATCCTTCCATGGTTTCATGTAATACCGGAAGAGTAGCCAACATGGTTAACCGCTAGTACCTTGCCATACTAGTCTAAAATGTTTACATGGTTAAACAGGAACATTATGAAGGTGTATCAACCATGATTTACGAGTAAAGAAATAAACAGTTGTGCTTCTTTTCTTTTTTAAAAATATATTTATTAGGGTTTTTCCATAAACAGTAAAAGTGGGGGAACAATTTCAGGTAAAGGAGAGTAGGAAAGATAAGAGAAAGGAGAGGCTGAGAGTGGTGATGGGAGAGGAGGGGCTAGAGGGGGAGCCGTCGGGGGTGGGAAGGGGGTGCGGGGGGTGGTAACAGGGGATGGGGGTAGAAAGGGGTAAGGGTTAGGGGCGGTGAAGGAGGTTGTTTGGTCCGGGATGTGGGAAGGATAGTAATGGGTAAGGATGATGAGAAAAGATAGGGATAGGGGTAACTTGTTTTCTTCTAAGTTCCTTGTTCATGGATGCTTCTTGTTTTTCTCGTACAGTCTCTCTCCTTGTTAAGCTGGACATTTCTTTTTTACAAGTCTTCTTTTAGGCTCTTTTTCCTTCTTTTTCCAGAGACGGGTCTTCATAACCCTCTTGGTATAAAAGCAATCTGTTGTTTTTAGTTTTTGTCCTTTAAAAAAAACCTCTTTTCCCTTAGCCTACAAAATCTTTCCAGTGTTTGGTGTCCATTGTCCGTTCCTTATCTTTTAGTGTAGCTGGATCTGTACCTTTTCGTTTTCCTCGGCTTCCTTTCTAACCATTCTCTTTAGGAGATTCGAGGCCTTTTATATCCATCCCCAGGATGCCACATCTCGTAGGCCTAAAATGTGCCTCTAGAGAGTCGGGGCAATTTTTCTTTAGGTTTTTCTGTCTTCCTTGCTGGGTTGTTCTCCTCCAGCTTCTCTTCCTATTGGGCTGTGTCCCAATCTTTTTGTTTTCGTTCTTATCTGTATCCGGGATGGGGCTTTTGGGTGTTGCAGCGGCCTCTTGGTTTTTCCCCTCTTCTCTTTTTTGGGGGGCAGTGGTTTTAGGGCCCTTCGAAGCCGTTCTTGCAACTTCCAGTGAAACTTCCTCACTATTTTTGAAGTGAGGTCCTCTTTCTTCTGGTATTTCTTGCGGTTTTGTATTCTCCTTCCCTCTCTTCTCTCTGCCTTCATGTATTGTTGTGTTTCCCCCCTTGACCTGGGGTGGGTCTTTTCCATCATCATAGAGGGTCAGCAGCTCTGGCATTGTGGGGAACGCCTCTTCGGTTGGTTCTGTTCTTGCACATTGGGAGTGCTCCCGGATCGTTCCCATTTGCTTTTCTTTTTTTTCTTTTTTTTAAAAAAAATAGTCTTTATTCAAAATTTTCCAAGGATAAAAAGAAATGACATACAATACATACCATAACATAGGGGATTGGGGGGGGGGGGTTGTGGAGGGGAGTGGAAGATGGGGTTAACACAATCGGAATGGTGGGGGGGGAAGGGGGAAACAAAAGGGGGTTACATGGGGGGTGCTCCAGACCAGACATTGGGGAGAGGAGAGAGTTTGTTTGGGATAGAATACAGCTTGTGCCTTTCTTCATTCATCATTTCATTTCTTTTTGTCTTAACCGTGCCTAAGAAAGAATATAGAACGGGGTAGCTATTAAACAACATTCCTAGAATAATACTTTTACACCTAGTATTTGCGTCGCCTGCTATTTGTCTGACTATAGATTCCAGCTCAATACAACCTCTATTTTATGTTCTGATCTAAAGTAATCTTTGACCTTTGTCCAGTCCATCTTTACTCTAGAGTTCTCGTTGGCTGTCTTCAATGCCTCAGTGAGACATTCCATTTGGATGGTTTCCATCACTTTATGTAGCCATTCCTCTACTGTTGGAGTTTTCGGTGATTTCCAATATTGGGCATACAATATTTTAGCTGCCGTGGTTAAAACTATATAGATGCGCCTGTCAGTGGCATTCATTTTTGGCTCTACTATTCCTAACAGGAGCTATTCCGGCTTCCCCTCTAGTGGTTGTTTAAGTACTTTACACACTTCTTTATTTATTGATTTCCAGAATTTCTCTGCTTTGGGGCATAACCACCATAAGTGGAAAAAAGTTCCATTTTTTTGCCCGCAATTCCAGCATTCGGTTTTGGTGTTCTTATAGATCTTAGCTAATTTTGCCGGTGACAAGTGCCACCTGTACATAATTTTTAACCAATTCTCTCTAAACTTGTAGCACGTCGAAGAATTTATATTTTTTTTCCCAAATCATTTTCCAGGTGTTCCAATTAATGTTGAAGCCAATATTCCTGGCCCACTTTTTCATATAATCCACCGGTTTTTGTTCTATTTGGTTTATTATTCTATATATTTTACCAACCGAATTCTTGTCAGGGCCCAATAGAACTTCCTCCAACTCACCCTGGTCATCCTCGAAGCCTTTCTTGACATCGATTTTATATCTTTCCTTTATTTGGTAGTAGGGGAGCCAGTTCAACTCCCTCCCCTCCCTCGATAGTTGCTCCTTGGACTTCATGGCGTATATCAGACCGTTCCAATATGTAAGATCCTTGTAGGTATACCATGACGTATTGTCTAGTGGCCTGATTCTAAAGGCCTCAAGAGGGGATATCCACATCGGGGTCTTAGTATAGATTTTTTATTGAATTTGCTCCAGATTCTCAGTAGAGAAGCTCTGACAAAATGGTTTTTGAAGTTTTTATCCGCTAGAATCTTATTATAGTCCATATAGCCATGAAAGCCAAATTTCAAATCATGACCTTCTAGATTTAAGAGCCGATTGTCCTCTAATTTACACCAAACTCCCACCCAGGTGAGGCAGTTCGCTTCGAAATACTTCCTCAGGTTTGGGACGCCCAGGACACCGTTTGATTTATTCTCTTGGATGACTTTCATTCTCACTCTTGGCCTCTTTCCGCTCCATATGAATCTTGATATGTCTCGGGACCAGTTGTTAAATTGTGAGTCTTTTTTTATAATGGGAAGAGATGAGAATAGAAAGTTCATCCTTGGCAGGACCATCATTTTTATGGCCGCGATTCTACCCGATAGGGAAAGTTTCATTTTTGCCCAGGTCCCGAAGTCCCTCTTAACCCTGTCCCATACTCCTTCATAATTGTTCTTGTATAGCTGTGAATTCTTAGTTGTCAGATTTACCCCTAGGTATTTCACCTTCTTTGCTATTGTTAGGTTTGTTTTTCTTGTTAAATCTAATTTTTCCGTCTCTGACAGGTTCATTGCCAGCATCTGCGTTTTTCTTTTGTTAATTTTAAATCCAGCCAAGTGCCCAAACTCTTCAATCTTTTCTAACCAACATGGAAGTTTAGCGATTGGATCTTCTACAATGAGCACGAGATCGTCAGCGAAAGCCAAAACTTTAAATGTCTCACCTTTTATTCGTAATCCTTTTAATTCTTCCTCCCTTCTGATCTCCTTCAACAGTATTTCTAATGTCATGATGAATAGTAGAGGGGATAGCGGGCACCCATTTGCTTTTCTTGCCGAGACATTATGGCATCCATCTTCCATAGGTATCCGTCTTGAGCTTCCCCTATTTTTCGTAGTTCTGCAAGGATGTCCCTCAAAGTTATTCCTTCCTCCTCTGGTCCCTCTTCTTGCATTATCCTCTGCTCTTTTGCTCTTGAGGTCCGTTCATGCAGTGCCGACATAGTTCTATTGTCAGTTGTGCTATTCCCTGTTTTACTATTGGAAAAATGTCTTTTTCCCTCTCCCAAGATGGTGCTCCTGCCAAAAAGCTCTTCTTCCCTGCTCCTAGGACTGTGAGAGCTCATCCGCCATTTTGGCGCCCTTTAGCTCTTTTCCTCCCGTTCCCTCTGCCTTTGCCATGGATGGTTGGCTCCCCCTCTGTGCGGCCTGCTTGTTGGGCCTTTGTGTCTCTTTTGTTGGGGGCCCAATCCCCTGAGTGTGGGGGCTTCCGTGGGGCTGTTGGGATCCCCGCTGCTCGTCTGCGCTCCTCCCCTCTGTCTCCAATGGCGCCTCCCCAATGCCGCACGGGCTGCTGTTCCCCGTACTCACGGCCTCCTTTCGTTTCATCTCTTCTTCACCTCCTGCCCTCTGCTTAAGGTGGGGGGAGGGGAGGCCGGGCTGGGCTGGCAGTAAGTGCGGGTCGCCACCCGCTTCCCGGCTCACTCGCCGCAATGGCGGCGGTCCGGGCCCGCTCGACCTCTCCCTCTTGAGGAGGGGGAGATCCTTGGGGCCGCCGGACCCCATCCGCTGGCTTCACGCTCTCTTCGGACGCTTCTGTCCGCGAGGAGGGGGGGGCGCAAATCGCCCTCCAGCCAGGAAAGCAGGTGACACTCCAGGGAGCCCTAGAGTGCCCATCCTGCCGCCATCTTCACCTGACCATCTCCCAAAATGTCAGTTGTGCTTCTTTTTGTATATCTACTTATTGGGTTTTTATCACATAAATTAAACACTAGGAAATACCAAAATCTACATTTTAAAAATAATATATGAAATAATAAATGTTTTAATTGGCAGTCCAAAATATATTAATTACTGCATGGAAAAAAACTTTAGAAGAAAATTAATGTTAAACTGCTCATCACTGGTGTCCTATACCCCCATTTCTAGATCACAGAATAAAGGATGCAATGGGAGGGATGGTATCTATTGTAAACTGTTTTGTGTAACATGTCATTGTCTTTTGTTTTACCATTATCACACATATTGCATATTGATCAAAACTAAGAATGCAATTTTAGAAAACAAAGGAAACAGAAATCAATAAATGCAGGCCAGTTATAGATAAAGTCAAACTGCAGTTGGATAGCCTTCCTTTCTTAAGAACTGGCTGCTGTATATATTGTATATGTCAATATTCTGCTCATACTGCTCTAGACAATTTAAATTCACTAGTGTTATTATTTTTTTCATAAGAGAAAGGGGGCATCTTGTGTATATAACTTAGTAGCTATTAATGACCAAAATTGTTGATGCCAGCAGCCACTAAATTTAACCAACTAGCCAATTTTTCTTTCACTTCAGACAAATCTTTTAGAAAATAGATGTACCTATATCTACTCAATCTGTCTACAAACATTACAAAACATGAACCACCTGCGCTTTTGTCAAAAGGCCCTTCAATATACATGTGTGCTCTTTCAAACAAATTATTCACTTTTATCTTTGACCTTTTGTGTAATTATTAGAGGTACTGTCTTTACACTTTCACAAACGGCACAATCAAGATCAAAGTAGCAATTCTCCATCTTGAAATCTGGGCAAAGATTTAGGGTCTTCTTCAAAACATCAAATTTGGCATGACCCATTACTCGATGGAACAAATGTAAACAACGATTGTGTTGTATTCTACTGCCCACACACATTATCTCAATATTTTCACCTTCAACATTGTTAACCTTATCAAACATGACATACATTTTATTTCTCTTCACACCTTTTCCAACTAAATTCCCATCTTTGCCATGTATATAGCAATATATCCCCTTGAAAGAAACCTTATATTGCTGATCAGTTAGTGTAGCCACATGTCGCACTGTAGGCAGGGTGGGGACCCTCTAGATGAATCACACAATACCAGCACTAAAATATAGTCATTTATTAAAAGCAGATGATAAAAAATGCAAGGCAGAATTGATAGGTTCCAAGTCATACATCTATAATCCAACAGGAAGGTTCTACGAGCCAAAAGCAAAAGGGTGAATATAATCCAAGGTATCAGGAACAACAGAGTTCAAGAGTCTTTAGCATAGTCCATAAGAATCAAGATTCCAGAAGCCCAGACTAGACTCTCCATGGCCTAGCAGAAATTCTAAAGTCCATGAGCATGAGAGCAAGCTATTGCAGGATAACTTTCCCTGTTCCGACGTTGTCTTGAACTGAAACATAGCACAGATAGCAATATCTAAATAGGCAAAACCAAACTGCTCTCGATTCTCTTAATTGGCTGTCCAGTGCCAGCCAAGAGCTTGTTAAAATTCCTTCACTACAGCTTCTCTCACCACAGTTGCTGCCGTTATCTGACTCCCGTTATCTGTCTCTGACTGATTCCCATGGGAACCAAGCCGAGGAACATTTCCATCTCTTTGCAAAGAAGGCCTCTGATCTCTTTGCAAAGAAGCCCTTTGCACAGAGGCCCCTGCCACCACACTTAACAAGTTTGTCTTCATTTGTGGAATGTACAAAACCTTCTGCCAGTATAATTTCAAACATGAAATATAACCCAAACCAAACTGAGAAAAGACTTGAAACGATCCATCGGCAAGAGTAACAGAAGCACCTTCCACGGTTTCCAGATTCCTTAGATTGTTAATGTTATTTGTGATGTGGTGAGTGGCTCCAGAATTGAGGATCCATTTGCCACTCTGACTCCCATCATGCACACCTGTTGCAGCTATCATCACTCTGGCCCCAGATGAACCACATGCTCTGCCTCTGGCAAAATTTCCTCCTCCTTCAGGCTGGCTTCTCCTCATTCTGCAATCCCTTTTTAAATGTCCAATTTTATTGCAGATAAAACACTTCTTTGCTGTACTTCTCTTAAGTTTGCAATCTCGAGCCAGGTGTCCACTTATGTTGCCGATAAAACACCTCCTTGCTGCACACACAGGTTGACCCAGACAACTCCCCCTCAGGCCCAAGGACAGGTTTTGCTCCTTACAGCCTTGGCAAGTCCCCCTCAGGCCAGCATGCTCCTTGCTGCTCCTTGCATCCGTCTGCCTCTCTCAATGGCTCCATCTGGCAATGCCTCTCCTCTGCATCCTCCACAGGTTGGAAGCCATTCTCCATCTCCTTGGTCTGCACAAACACCTTCTCCATTTCATCCAGAATGTTTCTGCATACTGCAATGACTTTGTGCAGTTTCTCCTTTGCCAGCAGATGCTTCATACACTGGACAAAGTTATCAATTTGCAGCTCCCCTCTGGCTTGCAGACTCTCCATACACTTCGACCATTCTTTAAAGTTATAGTCATTATCTATCACGGTGAGTGGATTGGATCCAGCCATCTCTCTCCTGGAAGATCTTCGGTTGTACCCGAACTCAGCCAGCTATTTCCTTATAGCCTCCGGCAATCTCCCCTCTGATTAGGCTACTCACAAGACTCAATGGATTTATGGCATCACTCTTCAGACCATAAATCATCAGGGTCCCAGCTCGCCCCGCTATGCCGATCTCTGTTTCACTGGAAACAATCTCCCCTCCTCCGAAGGAACACACTGTTCTCACCTCAGAAGCAGCTTCTCATGCAACAGCTCCGGTTCAGCCTTGCATCCACTCCAAACACATCAAACAAACTTTATCAGCTTTTGGCACAGGGCCCATAACCATTGTTGATGCCAGCAGTGTAGGCTTGGTGATAAGCAGAAGTTATGAAGCTTCTTGGATAAGTCAGGACGCTGAGTCGTCAGTACAAAAACAACAAAAGCTTTACTCAGAAAACACAATTCACCTCTCACCGACAGCACAATCTCCCAACACGAGGCAAGAACAGATAACACAGCTTTTATACAAAGCGCTGAGGAACTTCCATCACCGTCCATCCTGCTGGTTAACTCTTTCTGCACCAGCAGTGTATATTGCTTTGCATCACATCCTCTTGTACAGCAGCTCATACATATCTATACACAAATTCACATTTCACATTTCATAACTACAATACAATACAATCAATCCATTTCAACAAAAATTGTGCCAGATTTATTTATTTATTTATTTATTAGTCAATTTTATATTCCGCTCCTCCCAGCAGGCTCGGGGCGGATCACAACAAGGATAAAATGCACAATACAGATGTACAGCGAAATTCGATAAAAACAATAAAAACACAGTCATAATCCATAGCCAACTGATTACAGGTCGTCGATCTTAGATTCGAATATTGGTGAGCCTCTTCGTTCGAGTCAGCCGAAGGCTGTTCTAAAGAGGACGGTCTTACAGGCTCTTCGAAAAGGACCAAGTTCATGTATTGCCCGGACATGATTGGGTAGCGAATTCCAAGTCATGGGAGCCACAAATGAAAAGGCCCGTTGTCTTGTGCTGGACAAGTGGCAGGAACGGGGTGATGGAACAACCAACAGGTTCTGCTCTTCCGAGCGCAGTGGTCTCGGGGGAACGTACGGGGTAAGGCGGTCCCTTAGGTACTCAGGCCCTAGACCGTGCAAGGCCTTGAAGGTTAACACCAACACCTTGAAGGCAATCCGGTACTCAATGGGAAGCCAGTGCAGTTGCCGTAGAATAGGTGTAATATGCTCCCTCACTGGTGCTCCCACCAGCAAGCGAGCAGCGGCATTCTGCACCAGCTTGAGTTTCCGGATCGTCGACAGGGGAAGGCCCATGTAGAGGGCATTACGGTAGTCCAGCCTCGAGATGACCGTCGCCTGGATCACCGTGGCCAGGTCGTCCCTGGACAGGTAGGGTGCCAGTCGCCTAGCCTGGCGAAGATGGTAGAACGCTGTTTGCTGACCATGGTGACCTGAGTCTCCATGGTCAGCAAAGGGTCCAATTGACGCCTAAACTCTTTGCGAGGGATGACGGGCTGAGCTGCTCGCCATCCAGGGTAGGCAACTGGCACTCATCCAGCCCAGGGTGACCGGGCCACAAGATTTCCGTCTTTGACAGATTCACCTTCAGCTGGCTGGCACGCAGCCAACCAGTCACGGCTTCAAGGCATTGATGGAAACAATCGGGTACGGTATCCTGCCTGCCGTCCATTCTCAGCAGAAGCTGGGTGTCATCCGCATACTGATAACACTCCAGACCAAAGTCGCGAACCAGCTGTGCCAGGGGGCGCATATAAATGTTGAATAATAAGGGTGAGAGGATGGCCCCCTGGGGGACCCCGCAACTTAATGGGAGTCTCCCGGAGACCTCCTCTCCCCTCTCCACACGTTGTCCCCGGTCCCGGAGGAAGGAGGCCACCCACTTAAGGGCAGTCCCCCTCACCCCGGTCACGGCTAAATGATGGGCCAGCAATGCATGATCTACGGTATCGAACGCTGCTGTTAGATCTAACAAAACAAGCAGGGCTGACCCACCCTGGTCCAGCTGGCGGCGAAGTTGGTCTGTAATGGCGGCAAGCACGGTCTCCGTCCCATGCCCAATACGGAAGCCGGACTGGAAGGGATCAAGTCCAGCTGTGTCTTCTAAGAACTGCTGCAGCTGATCCGCTGCTGCCCTCTCAATTACTTTGCCTAGAAAAGGCAAGTTGGAAACCGGCCTGTAATTGGAGGGAGCCGAAGGATCTAACTTCGGCTTCTTCAGCAGCGGTCTTACCATAGCCTCTTTCAGTCCCTTTCAGATGTGAATGATCTGCTCTTCTGAAGAAAAGGACGACTATATTGTTAAGAAAAAATAACACCATATATGGATGAGTTTATTTTTTAAATCATCCATATATGCTGTAGAAAGGATATGCTTTCCAATGTTCCTTTGAATATTGGTTTAGCCACTGATTAAGTCTGCCTAGGCCTAAATTTCTGGTTGGATCTCCAGCACTTTATTCTCAGCCCTGGCCCTACAGTTTGCATTTGCACAAGCCCTTGTCCTGTCCTATTAGTCTCAAATCTGCACATGCCCACTTCTCTTGGCTACTGGTTGTTTGATGTTTGGTTCATGTTTATGATGTCTTACATTTTATTGGATTTATTGTTTTAATATATTTTATTGTTGTATGTTTTTAATTGTGTTACTTTGTAACCTTTGTTTGTTGTAACTGTGCTTGGTCCCCATGTAAGCTGTCCCAGGTCCCTTTGTGGAGATGGAGGCTGGATATAAAACTAAAGTTATGATGATGATGATTACTATTATTATTATTAACCTGTACTGATTTGGTTTGCACTGTATCAATGAATAGTTTTTACATTTTCAAATAGAATTACATAATGAATGCTGACATGTTAAGATGCATTATCTACAGATTTTAAAGAAAGGAGGTTAATTGTGTTCGAGAGGAAAAATAAAGAATGGTTATCACAGCTCACATTTATTGCACAAATTAAATGCTATAGTCTTTGCTCTACTTAATCACTTCCTGTATGTTACCAGGGAATGTCTATTCCAACTCTCAAAATGAATAAGGTGAACGTTAATGAGGAAAATCAAGGCTCCAAAAGTTAAACTTTGATCCTAATTATATAGAAAAAAAAGATAATAATCACTCTTTCAGGCAATTACGGTACATTTTCTGATCTATAGACTACAGTAGATATAATGTAGTTAACAGAAGCTGGCTGCAAAGCATATTAAAATGGAGTTAATATGGATTTAGAAGTTTTACAATATACTTAGCATTTTTAGTTTTTGCATAGATTTAAATTGGAAGGAATAACAACAGATCATGAGAACAAGCATTGGTTTACAAGGTATTACACACTGCAATAAGGGAAATACTGTAACACATGCATACACATCCCCTGTAATTTTCAAACTGTTTCTGAAGTAGTAGTCTCCTGAAACAATAAACTTAGAATACAGTAATGAAACTCTGAAATTTATCAGAGGGTCTGGCTAGCTGGGCAAGCAGAACTATATGCTTCCAATAAACCACATCAATCAGGCTACAGTAAATTAGGATCTGGTTTAAAAATAAGAATCTAAAGGCTTTTGGTGGAAGTGAACATATCCAGCAGCAACTGAAGCTTTGTCACCTTTCTACTACAGCAATTCAAGTCTTGTATCAATCAATTTTTTAAAGAAACAAACAAAATCAGTACAACATTGGGATGCTTCACATTATATATATTATTAAATAAATGGACTTTTGAAATAATGGAGAGCTATTTTGAGCTTTGAGAGTTCTGATATCTAAAAAAGTAAGTATGGGCTATTCTGATTTCTAATAAATAATTAATAGGCATGGTTTAGAATCCTAAAATCGGGATTCTAAAATCAAATGGGGGGGGGGGGTTGATTAGTATATCAAAGACTTACAAAAAATTTTCCAAAAAGTTATAAAATGTAACGTAAGTATTAACGAAATTCTAAATTGGTTCTAAAGTCTGAAAAGCAGGGAAACAGTTAAAAATCAAGGGGGGAACATTCCCCTTCACCTCTGCAGTGCAATTAAGTGGAGCTGTACACGTATAACATAAATATAAGAGGTAGTAGCTACTTGCTCTCAGGACAATTGTGAAAGTGAAGTACGATTCTCCCCCTTATTATTTCCCCTTTCCCTCCTTTCTTCCTTCTCTACCCTCTTCTTTCATTCCTTCCTTTGCTCTTTGGTTCCCCATCCCTTCTTTTCTCTTTCCTTCCTTCCCTCCCCCTTCTCTACTTCTTCCTTTGTCTCCTTCCTTCCTTTGTTCACGTTTTATTTCCCTAATAGCAATTAAACAGAAAGATATATGTATAATATATAGACTTTCTGCTGTGCTTTCTGCAACCGAACTTGCCTATCTCAGATTGGCCTCTTTAGTCATCAGCGCGCTTGTATCCTTCCCCTCTTTCCTTCCCTTCTGTAAAGAAAACCAAATAAAAAATCTATATGGAAAAAAAAAAAAAAGCGTGGGATGAGTCCTTCCTGAATCTTCGTTCGCGAAGTAATGCCGAGAGAGAGAGAGATGTATTAATGCAGTGGTTCCTCATGTTGTGGTGACCCCATCCATATTTTTCGTTGCTACTTCATAATTTTGTTACTCTTATGAATTCTAATGCAAATATCTCATATGCAGGATGTATTTTCATTGTTACAAATTGACAAAAGTTAAAGCATAGGGATTAATCACAAAAACAATATGTTTGGGGAGGATGGACAACGGATGATGGGATTTGCAGTACCTTCGACGAATTCAGCTCTGACTTCCACAGCTGAGACCCCATGAATGACAGACCTGGACCAAACTTGGCACACAGAACCCCCATGACCCACAGAAAATACTGGAGGGGTTTGGGAGGAATTGACAGTGATTTAGGGGAGATAACTCTGAACCCAAACAATCCTGGATCAGGACCAAACTTGGCATGAATATTAAATATGCCCAAATGTGAACGCAGATGGAGTTTGGGGAAAATAGACCTTGACATTTGGGAGTTGTAGTTGCTGGGATTTATAGTTCACCTTCAATCAAAGAGCATTCTGAACTCCACCAATGACAGAATTGGGCCAAACTGGGATCCGGGCAAGGGCGGGGGGAAAGAGGAGGGGCGAAGGAGGAGGCAATCAGCTGATTGCCTCCTCCTTCGCCCCTCTTTCCCCCTCGCGGCGCGCCGCTCACCCCCTCGCCTCTCTAGCCCCGATGCATGGATCGAGGCTAGAGAGAGGCAGAGGCGCGGGGGCCTTTCTCCTCCTCTCGCCAATGAGAGGCCGGCGAGAGAGGAGAAAGGCCCCCGCGCCTCTCTGTCTCTCTTAGCGCGATGCATGCATCGGGGCTGGAGAGAGGCAGAGAGGAGCGAGGGAGCCTTTCTCCTCCTCTCTCGCCAATGACAGGCCGGCGAGAGGAGGAGAAAGGGCCCCGCGCCTCTCTGCCTCTCTTTAGCCCCGATGCATGGATCGGGGCTGGAGAGAGGCAGAGAGCGATGGGGCCTTTCTCCTCTCTCGCCAGCCTGTCATTGGCGAGAGAGGGAGGAGGCCTCGCTCACCCTCGCCTCTCCTAGCCCCGATGCATGGATCGGGGCTGAGGAGAGGCAGAGAGCGCGAGGGCCATTCTCCTCCTCTCTCGCCAATGACAGGCCGGCTAGAGGGGAGGAGAAAGGCCCCGCGCCTCTCTGCCTCTCTCTAGCCCGATGCATGGATCGGGGCTGAGAGAGGCAGAGGGAGCGTCTTTCTTCCTCCTCCTCTCTCGCCAATGACAGGCTGGCGAGAGGAGAGAGGAGAACAGGCCCCCACGCGCCTCTGCTCTCTCCAGCCCCCGATCCATGCATCGGGGCAAAGAGAGGCCAGAGAGCGAGGAGGAGGCCCTTCCTCCTCTCTCTAGCCCGGCCTGTCATTGGCGAGAGGAGGAAAGGCCCCCCCAGCCTGCCTCTGAGGAGGAGGAGGCCCGCCCTCTCTCTCCAGCCCCGATCCTGAGGGAGCGAGGGCCCAAGTTTGCCCAGGCTGAGAGGAAAAGGAAGAGGCCTGAGGCTGTGAGGAATGGTGGGAGTTGAAGTCCAAAACACGTACCTGGAGGGCTGAAGCTGGCCCCTGCGATGGGGGCATGGCAGAGCAACGGGGAAGAGAAGGAGGGGGGGGAAGCCTGGAGGACTCCACTTTCCAGAATGCATGGCCTACCTAGCAGCAGCGTCCCGTCCGGTTCCCCATAGAAATGCGGGAAAAGAAGAAGCTGAATGAAGGCGGGAAGAAATGAGGGGGAGAAGACAGGGAGAAGTGAGTAGTACAATAATTAATTAATTAATACTTAAGAATTTCTAACAATCATAACGCAAATTGTTGGCCTCAAGGACCGTAAAAGAAAGTCTACTTCCTGGTTCGCGGCAGCACCCCCTTCGCCGGGCGGAGCAACGAACGATGAAACACCGGGTGGAGCTTCATGTCCGCTGGGAGTTGTAGTTTGAAGGAAACAGGCCCCACCTTCTCCAAAACCTTGTAGGGACCCAAAATCTTGCGTCCAGCTTGCGGCTGGGTCGCGGTGGGCAAATTCCTGGTGGACAGCCAAACTTGATCCCCCACTAGGATCTCAGGACCCTCCTGGAGCCGCCGATCAGCCATCCTCTTGTAGTCAGCTTTCGCCTGACCCTTTCGGTTTGCCCATCGGTCTGCGGGTGATGAGCCGTGGACATCCGCACATCAATCCCCAGCAACTTCTGGACAGCCTTCCAGAACTGGGAAGTGAATTGGGTGCCCCGGTCCGTCACCAAACTCTGTGGAAGTCCATGCAGCCGAAACACATGTTGCACAAACATATCAGCAGTCTCCTTTGGCAGTAGG